>CXYZ01013298.1:800800-843501 GCA_900006705.1 Sonneratia caseolaris | reverse complement strand
TATTATATTATTAATATTATTTATTAAATATGCGGTTCAACCCATTAAACCCCGGTCCGACTCATGAACCCATGAACCTATATCTTGACCGATTCCCGACCCGGTCCGATTTTAAAAATTATGAAAATATAATTTTCACATATATATGTATATACATTATTTATATAATAATATTGTGCAAATCTAAAAAAGAGAAGTAATAGATCTTATGTCTCTTTATATTTGTCTCTTTCTTAAGCATTTGCAATAAAAAAAATATGGGACAGAACTTCTGACAACCTCTTGAGCTTTTGCAATCTTGGGATGTCAATAGGGTTTACTGCACTCAGGGCACCGGGCCCCACTCTGCAACTGGGTCTGCACCCGTGAATTCCCCGCACAGCCCCTGCTGCCCTCACCATATTTACGTCCCAGGCCACTGCGTACTTGCCTCGGCAAATGCCCACGTGATGACAAGGTTGGATGGTTGGCACTCAGCACGTACTCAGCTACCTGTCCTCCAATGCATGTACTCAGGGCGTGGAGGCAGTTGATTCGCTTTCCTCGCAGGAGGATCCAATTTGAAAGGGAAACCTCGTTGTTGAGCCTTAGTAGTCTTAGGTAGGAGACACAATTATGTGGCTTCTACCTGCGTTGAATTTGATGCCGTAAAAAGTTCACATGCAGCAAAGCTAATACCATTTGGATCGAAAACAGATGCTGCCGGAGAGGACCTTGAATGCCTCGAACTCCGACGTCCCCTGCCGGTAGCCTGGTAGCATGGAAAGGGCTGTAAATACGATAACAGCGGAGGGTATCTGTGGTATCAAGTGGTCTGGTAGAAGGGCATAATGGAGATTTCGGTGAGGAAGATTCCTTGTCCCCAAGCTTTCAGCGACTGTGTCGCCTTGTTGTGCATGAATGGCACGAGGCCGATGACGGCAGAAATCAGAACCAGTGTCCGGTGAACTGTCAGTAGGCAGTACAGTCCAGCATAATGCCCTCAGCTGCTGCCCCCACACACACTCTCCCTCTCCCTCTCTGCTTTTGTGCTCGGCCTAATGCTCCTGGTGCATTTTAAAAATTGTTATTAATCAAAGGGATCATTTTGTTTTGGTTGATAATAAAAATTACTCAATTGAACGCTTTGACAGTATATCTGTCCATTATAGTTTTATCCTTCATGCATCTGATTTAGTATACAGATCCGGTGATGTAATTAATGATCACAAGGAAAAAGCTAAAGCGACGAGCTGGGTATGCCCATCGCTCATTAACCCCGAGGTTCAAGTTAATCATTTCTGGCTTGTACAACGACAGTGATGATTCCATGAGATAAATCCAAGTGGTGAAAGTGATGAATGAACTGAGCAGTCAGAGTGGAAACATCAGCGTTGCGTGACAATTAATAGACGAATTCAATCAATTTGGACCACCCCTTTTACTGAGGTTCTGGGATTACTCAAGTTCTGCTTTTTCCTCTTAGCTTGGAAGTGACATCAATTAATATAAATATGAATATATATATATATGTATATACATATGATATAATATGATATGATATGATGATGATTGACCTTTTCTTTTTTTTTTTTACAAAAGTAAAATTGTCATCGATTGATTAGCAAGCCGGTAATAGATCAAATCGATTGCTATGTATCCCCAGATGGGTCCTAATTTCTTTGTTCTTATCCGACGCTACGCAATCAAATGTTTACACGGATCTAACCTCCTTTATTTCACATCAACCCTACCCTACAAAACTAAAACTACAGATGACAATTTTCATAATCCAGCAACTAAATTATTTTAATAAAATAAAGTTTAGTAGATTGTACAGTTAAGTGTCTTGCTCGTCAAAAACTTTCATAAAATAATGTAGTTACCGAATACGTTGAAATTTTTACCACCTGTACATAGTCCTACTTTTTAGATGTGCACTGCCAGTATTTGAAAGTCAATCGGTGACTATGACCGATCAAAGCTGAGTTTGGAGGAAAGTTTTTCTGATCCTAAAATTCTTTATATTCTTAAAATTTAAAATAAAAAATTATATTCAAGAGAAGAAAATATCAAATTATTTTAACCAAAAAATAAGAAAGATATCTCCGTTGTTACCGTAGAATATGATTGTTGGCGTCTGTTGATGAAAGAAGATATTCATTTTCCTGTCTGTCCGGAGGGAGGATTGTTCCTCTTCTCCTATGATGAGTGGGTATACTACATAGGATGATCAACTGTCCAATCCACAAATTAAGGATACAGAGATGGACCCTCTCGTGTTGATATTGATCCAAATATAATTATATAAAGAGCATAGAACAATAATTACATGGGGGCAGATCGAGATGGCCCCTCGACCAAACTAATATATCATGGAGAAATATGATGGTCTCACCTCGTGTATTTATGTAGAATGCATATATATGTATATATTGATATATGATATAATTCAATAAATTAATGGATTATTGATGTATCGATTATCACTCAGATAAAAAACAATTAAGGAAAGGAAGTGGTAAATTTCATCGACCAAGTTACCTTATTGATGGTAGGTTGAATTTTCTAAGGTTAGGTGATAAAAGAAAAAAAAAGGCTAAAAAAAGGGTGAAAGAAAAAGGGAAAATGGATATTAATTACGCGAGTAATTAACATAATTATGACTAACTTTGTTATTAATTAAACCTTTTTCCACCCGTAGGAGTTTTCGTCTCCTTTAATAGCGAAAAGGACAGATTTCTCCCACTCGACCCATCGTGGAACAGTCCGATTGGGTCATGGTACTCTTTTCTTAACCTAAATAATGCCTGTCGCTATTCTGGCGACCTTTGCCGTTGCAATGAAGCAAAGCGTGATCCGGCGCAGTACCCCTAACAACGGTGCCTCGACGTCGCCTCCGGAATTTTCTTCTCTTTTCCTATATCCAATAAGCTCGACGAAATGAACCCGACGAACTCAAGAAAGTATCACGACAAGATGGACTTTGTCTCTCACATGTGTGTGTGTATATATATATATATATATCATGACATACGCATTCGATTTAGTAAAAGAACACGGGCCGCTTCATGTATATGTAAGTATATATATTGGACAAGGATACACGCGCGATAGTAGGGCTACCCACAACCTTTGTTCCAAGAAATTGGTATAGTGGGGTAGGAGTAATCGGGAAAAATTCGGGGGAGCAAATCGGAAAGGTAGGCCACTAAGCAGCCGTATGGGGGGAAAGCTGATTTGCCACATTATTTTAAATTGGTGGATAAGCAAAAGGCAAAAAGGGTAGAGAAAATTATGTCATGTGGTATGTAATGGATGCTCTTTGGATGGGAAAAACTGACGCTATTGTATAGTGGGTGCTTGCTGAGAGGGGAAAATTTTATAATATAGACTGATTAATTATTTGAATGATATATTATATTAGGTAAGATTTATTATTAATTTTTTAATATTAACTCCCAAAAATTTTAAAATTTAAAATTATTATACTACTGAGAGCGCTTAACAGTGAACTGACGGTAATTTACTGGTGGGGCTTTGGGACCACATTATTTCGCGACTTTTCTTATAATAGAAAAAAAAAAAGAATAGTGGACAATTAATAAGCCATGGCCCACTACAAGAGGGAGGTCCAACCCATTTTCTAAATGGGGCTGAAAGACGATGACCGTATTGTATGCCCGGCCCAAATACACAATATCGGGTTGAGACAAGTGGCCCCACTGACAACGTGGACCAATCAGATCTAGCGAAACACGCAAAAATCAAATCAAATCTACGTAGTCGTCTATTTTTTCCTTCTTCCCTGAACACTACTCTCCATGTCCATGTGCATGTGCATTTATCCGCCATTTTCCACGTCCTTCAGCTCTCCTCTACTCTCACGATGGAGAAGGCAGTGAAGGCAATCGCTCTCGCTCTCTTCTATTTCCTCTTGGCCTCCTCCTCATGGCTTCCGGTCTCCCACTGCGCCAAGAAACCTTTCACTGTCGCCCGCAAAGAGGACATTCCTCACGTTAAATGGCATGTCTGCTGAGAAGCTCGCCTCTCAGTTGTACGACCAAGTCCAGAGCAAGCAGGCTGAGATCTCCCCAAAGAAGGTACCTTGTCTTCTGGGCATGTCTGATCTCTCCAAAATGCTGTTAATTTCGTATGGCTCTTCATTAGCTGTGTTTTTGTTTTTTTGATGGCGGTGAGAGATATTCGAGTACGAGACAATTGAGGTTGCAGAGAATGTCTGTATCTTGACGAAAGCGGGGGCTGATTGGATCTTGAAGATTGACATTGTTGAAAAGGGGGACAAATTGGAGGTAAAGATCAATTTCCCGATTTCGATCCTTGTCATTCCCTTCATTGTACTACTAAATAATTCTCACTTTCCTATCTATGACTTGGATTATTTCACATGGTTTTGCCGTGCAACTTAGGTCTGGATTCTCTGTCTCTGCTTATTTTCAGTTGGTAGAACAAGATACTGAAGGGATATGTAATTCATAGGGAAAGACAATAGAAAAGGCTTGTCCAGAGGTAAGCTTTGTGGGGTTTTAAACTATTGCTCTTCGAGATGCTTTGGCAGTAACTAATTTCTTGCCTCCCTTTTGATAAATGCTATGAATATTGATGTCCACTCCACGAGCCCATACCAAGTAACACCAGAATGCATCCTTAGCCCACATCTCTTCTCATACGTTGCAATTATTCATTAGCTTGTCTTTAACCAAGCAAATGCCGAATCACCTTTCTTGTTTCTGTTTACAAAAAAATTAGTGAAACAATTTATCAATTTATTCATGATTAATGGTCCTGGAATAAGAATTTTAATCTTCTTAAACTTCGCAGGTCATGGGTTATTCGGATACAGATGTTGCAGAGTACTTGTACAAAGCAAAGCCTCAACTAGATTCATTGGTTGATTATATCTGTAAAGACCTGACTGGCGCATGTAGTAAGAAGCCGCCACCAGCTCCTGCAGTAAATATCTTGACTCTTTTAAGGATGGTGTCTGTTTTTCTTTTTCCAATTATTTTTTTGCTGTTGCGTTGTAGCTATGTTTTTCTGCAGCCCTTTTTCACTGGTTTGTTCTTACTTCTCATTGGTTTACCGTCGCCATGTTCCTCGTGTGCAATGTTGATGTTATTTCACAATTAATGAACACAGAAGTCTCTCCCTAATGTTACTATATTTGTGGATAAGAATCATAAGCGCTCCGTTTCCTTTACATGTGTAGGTCAGGACTCCTGGAGAAGCTTTTATGCCCATACCCTCTAAAGAGGCTGAAATGGAGAAGATTCTTAGGAGGTACTGTTCTTGTTTTAATGGTCTATTTGGTACGAGAAGTGAACAGGGCAATGCGGTGGAAGATCATTCAAAATACAATATCTTGAAATTGTAGTCCTTTTAATTCTAATTTTCATACGGGCCATCAGGTTCTTGGCATCCTTACCATTTTTCAAATCGAGGCTGCAGTCTATGTCCTCAACTACAAGGATGGAGCAGTTGTCTGTGGCAAGCAACACTTTCCGGAGCTCGGAGTTGTGATGTATGCTCGAGGTCTCCAAGTTATATATGGAGAA
Organism: Sonneratia caseolaris; assembly: GCA_900006705.1. Taxonomy (NCBI): domain Eukaryota; kingdom Viridiplantae; phylum Streptophyta; class Magnoliopsida; order Myrtales; family Lythraceae; genus Sonneratia; species Sonneratia caseolaris. The sequence goes on along the minus strand of CXYZ01013298.1, from coordinate 837,946 downwards.
GTTCAAATAATTAGCCATTGCTGCTACCAAGCAGGATTTCCCTGTTCCTGGCGGACAGTGCAACAGGTAATATAACCCCTCTTCCAGGCCTTTCCAACCCTCGCATAGTAGTCCTTCCAACCTATGAAACAGTCAAGATCGTCCATTACCACCTTCTTCAGCTTCCATGGCCAGGGTATCAAATGTGGGGGGGTTGCTGGAGGCTAATCGAGCTCAAAGTGCTCTTCCAGCTCCGGTACCCACAGATGGCATCTAGCTGCAAGGCGTAGAGCTTCAAGGACTTCATTGATTCTTGTACATTATCACCTTCCTTCTATACGAAGGGGAAGTTGGTCCTGAGAACCAACTTCCTGTGTTTCTTGTGAAACTTGAGCCGGAAATGCCAGGCTTCTGAAACGCTCCCTTCGTGCTTTGACTCCAACTGTCGTGTTTCCTGCCTCCATTTGAACTGGGCCTCCTGAAAGACGTTGACAGTCTCCTGGTTTCTCTCCACCCCCTTGTTATACTAATCATGCTCTTCTTCACAGGAAGGCTCACCCTGTAGAGCTTGCTGTCCAGCGAGACTTAGGTTACCAAATAGAGTTCCGCAGCCTTGTATATCGGGTTCCCGGCAAGCTCGTCAAACTCATCAATTATTATCATGAATTTGGGAGAGAAAGACCGAAAGGAACCCAGGATGCCCCCGAGACGGGTAATACTCGGGCAAGAGATCACGTATGATGGACCGGATCATGACCATTGCCAAGGCGGCAACGGAAGCAACAGTGGACACGACGTTCTTGGCAGAAGGCATGCTCACGTTGGAAAACAGTGCGTTCTGGTTCGATGAGAAAGACAGGTTTCGGTCTAATGCCCTTCAAGCAAGGTTCGTACGTCCTCTGGAAATCCTGGATGTATTTATACGATCCCCAGACAATGACAAGGAAGCTTCCGAGTTCGGGAATAAACAAATTATGGCTGATAAACCCGCATTGAGACAATTTCTTTTTCCTTGGAATTTCCTTTCCGGTTCATCCTACGCAATATGCATGCTGTCCTGGTCTCCTTGGCTCCACACGTAGATATGAAGCCCGTTTCCTGAATATGCCAAACAGACAAACATAAGAAACTGATCACTGCGTTCGACAATCCTCACCTCTTCCGTTCACTTGACAGCCAAACGGGAAAATTCTGTCATTTTCAGGACTTTGCCGGAATTGACTAATTGCTCAATCATATTTAAACTAATCTACGAGTTTGTATTGCCCAAATCGGCAAAACAAACAAAACTTCCCGTTCTTATTTCAACTAAATGGCTAAACTTAGATGTGAGTTGGATCTTGATCGGACAAGAACGCGTTGGCCAAAAAATAAGATTATAGTAATTCCTCCTGTGCCTGGGTTGTATCGCATGACAACGTCCATATACCACCATGGTGAAGTGCCTATTCGACGCTGAGCCTCGTTGGCCGTAACGGTAGCGGACTGGAATTATCCTTTTTCTCCGCTAGGCATTGAAGAGCGATATACATGAAAACAATTAGTCAGACGAGTTGTCTCGCATAGTCGGTCAAATATTTTTCCAGTAAGATTTCATACTCAACTTTTTTGTAAATGGAAGATATTCAACCGTGTAATTGCATGGTCGATCAGCCGAGCTCCATGCTGAATTAATTAAGGATCGGTCGAATTTCCGGTTCCAAAACTTTCATGGCCAAGAAAAAGTAAAATGGAGTTGACGTCGGATGCTTGGATCATATGGTTAGTGCGGCACTAGAAAAGAAAAGAAGAAGAAAAAGTGTTTTTCGTTTTTATCTTTTCCTTTTACCGGTTATTTAAGAAGTTGACATCTCTATAGAAGAGAAGAATAAAGTAATATAACAAATTTTATAACAAAAATTAAATTAAAAAATTTTTAATTATTAAATTGAAAGGAGGATTTTGATACTTATTTTTCTCTGTTTTGTTTTGTTTTCCTTCTTTCTAGCATAAGGTAATTTCATATTTTTGAGGTGGTTGGGAAAATTTTTTCTGGTGTCGGGTTTGAGAACTGACTCGACTGACACTAGAGGAGAAGGCTAATATGAGGGAATTTTCATGTGATTTAAGTATTGAATTTTATGTGGGAAGAGTTGATAGAATTTTTTTTAAAGATTTCGACCCGACTGCAAATTAGTCTTAATGTGTGTTTTGGCTAATATGAGAATATTGTACTGTGTAAAAAACCAAAGGGAAAATGGCTAAGCAGAGGGAATTTTCTTGTGATCTAAGTATCGAATTTCATGTTGAAAAATCGATAATTTTTTTTAAAATCTCGATTCGACTGCAAATTAGTCTTGATGTATGTTTTGATTAGTACGAGAATATTGTACCGTGTAAAAAAAAGAAAAAAGAAAGAAACATGTGATACGAGAGTGATCTCCAGCAAAGATCAGAAAGAAGGCATTAAAAAAAGAAGAAAGAAAAAAGCATGGATTCTCCAGAACAAAATACCAAGAATACGATCCCCCGACATTACCCTTCCTCACTCATTCCTGAGATTTCAGTAATATAGCAAGGAGTACACTAATCATCTTAATTGTAGCAGTCCTTTCTGCATCATCCAATTGCTCCATCTAGGGCATATCTTCTTCTTCTTCTTCTGGATTTCGAATTCCTTTGCCTTTATAGCTGATCTGAAAATTTGCACCACCGAATTATTCCCATCCTCTTCTTGTATTCCAGCACGATCGATGGGTACAGATTCGCAGGTTGCATCATACTCCACTTCCTCTATGGAATATCGGTAAAATACTTTTTTGCGTTTCAGTTGTTCAATGGAAGGGAACCCAGTGGTTCCAATCTTCCTCCGTAACAGTAATTGATATTAAAGTCGGTTGAAATGGAGTGCAAGGGACGGAGCCATCTATCGAGCTTAAATGTTTTGGAGCTGTCGGTTGCTGTGGTTTTGTAACCTGTTGTCAGTTGAAAAGGCCAAATTCATATACATTTATGAGGGAAAGGAAAAAACGATGGTCTCAGTTCAATCTGAAGATAGGACAGGACCCAGGGGATCGATGAGTCCGCCCGATGATTAAGCAGTACTCCACGAGCAGGAATAGCAGCTGCTTTATCGAAAGATCGGGTGGCCAGTCTGATGATCTCATCCGAATTTGATAGGTGGTTTATGAAGGAGAGAAAGAAGATGGTGTTTTCCATGGGAAAATTTTCACTTCGTGGTGATAATTTAGCATTAGCATTTACAGAACCCCGAATCTGCACAGGGGAAAAGCATCCATCACCGGACTTGTACTAATCGCCCTCGATCTCTGGGGGAACGTTTACATGACATAATCCTCCTCGTCCCTAAGGAACCTCTGCTGCCGGGCAATGAAAGCCTCGATGGTTCGCCGGAACTCCTCGTTGCTCATAGAATCTTCTGGGAATGGACCTTTGACTGACAATTTTTCGCTGCAATCGAGCCTTTTCATGCAATTCTCTGTAGCCGATCGCCTCAGTTCACGGTCCGGCTTCTGCTTCTCATACTGCAGGTGATTGAGTTTCTCCGACTGACTCCTCCTGTAAGCAGTCTTAGTCGCACTCAAACAGCGAGAAGTACTGACATCTTTGCAGGGAACAACCTTCTCCAAGATGACTTGCTTGTCTTGGAAGTCTGACTCCACGCGTGGCTGAACGCTGTGATTCAAGCGCTCGCTCTTCTCAACAAATTCGTTGTAGAAGTCATTCTTCTCGGCAGAACCGTGGCCCGAGAACTGTCCCGACTTCACGAAGAGGGCGATGACTATCACGTTCCCAAGCACGAAGACGAAGCGAGGGCTTATAACCGCGAGCTTCAGGTCCTTGAAATACTCGCCCGAGCTCTTCACAGCTCCCAGGAGTTGAACGGAAAACCTCAAGATCAGAACCAACACGACAAGCAGCTCCACCACCCGGAACAAGTTCGCGATCTTCCCCAGGTGGAAAAAGTTCCTGTTGCGTTTCTTGGCTCTCTCGACTCTGAGCACTCCGCGGAGATGAAACGACTCCATTGGAAGAAACAGATCTATCAGAAACGGAGAGATCGAGAGTACAGTTCGGATTTACAGATTTTTATTAGTTTTGAGGTTCTCAGTCGTCCCAGAACCCTTTTGCAGTGGGTGATCGAGCAGCGAGACTCTGTCGGGTCAGAGAAGAGGAGGAGGCCATAGCCGTACGACTCAAGGATAAGGGTTTGCTGTTCTGTAGCATGGGGAGAAGACGGATGAAAGCTGCCAACAGGATTTTCAAAAGCAGAACAGCTCTGCTTTCCGTTGGCCTTCTTGGTGAGAGTGGAAATGAGAGTGCTCGATGGCCATGAAGGTTTCTTGCAGCGCCGCCTTGCTATTTATAGGGTGCAGCATTATGCCTCTCTCACATTCAATTTTCACTCAATTTCTTTCCCTTGTTTTCTTTTTTTCTTTTTCTTTTTCTTTTTTAAATTTTATTATCATAAATAAACATAGAAATAATAGAAACAAAATAAAAATAAAGGGTATGAAAACGACTATTTTAAATAATCAGATAATCTCTTAACTTTATTCCAGCAATTATCTATTTTGTTTCCAATTGTTATAGACAGAATTTAATTTGAAATTGCTTATTAGGGTTTTTATTTTTTTTAATGGGTTAATATTTATTTTTTGTAATTTTACATGTTAGGAATTCCCATATCAATCCAATTATCTTAATACGATATTTAAACGAGGGGTTAGTATATTTTGGGTAAATAATACTTACATATGGTTGATAAATAATATTCTGCGAAAATTAATTTTAAATAAATAAAAAGACTAGCCTATTATATTCTTATTTATTTCAATTTCAACGAATATTAGTTGAGAAATATTCGTGCTCAGTGGATCAGTAATCCACATGGAAGTCATCCTTGCGGATCAGTAACCCAATTTTAAATAAATAAAATGATTAAGTATTTCAGAAAATTCACGAAGGTGAAAATTGGATTTGCATGAAAGACATCATTGAGGCAATCCTTGCTTGGTTCAGCTACGTTTCAAGCAGATGCTTACCAGTTAAGAACACCGAAGGCAAAGTGATTTGACACCTACTTTTTATAATTAAGGAAATTAATTAACAAAGATGATGATTAATTTGTAAATTACAACAAATCAATAATCCAATTCAAAAGACACATTTTACTGGAAAAAAAGAGTTTGATAATTGTATCATTAAAAAATTATAAATTTAATTCTTATTATATTTTTTTTTTTTCGTTCCAACAAATGCATATTTGAGGAAATTTAGTTTTAGTTTGATAAGCGAGGAACTCGCATGACCACAATCCCGGAGCTGTGCTACTTCTCCTCCGTCCCAATCGAGGGAAGTGACTCGTGCCTTCACGGTGCGCCATGTGACAGTGTGTGTGATCGATCGGTACGTTAGAGCATCCAGGCCAGATACTCACCGGAAGCGTAAGAGACTAATTCGTTCATACCAAGGAAAAGGAAGGGGGAAATAAAAGGGCAACTAATTCTTCATTGACTAGAAGATGGGAAGACTTTCCGGTCATTAGCTTACATTTTACGCGTTAGGTGAAGAAATTGAGTGACGGAACGAATAATATGAAAGAAATACCGATTTATAGGTTATAATACGGAATAAGTATGGAAATAAAAATATTTAAATATGTAATAATAATTAAATAATTCATTATAATATTTTACAGTATATTTTATATTCTAATATCTCCTATATTAAGGGCAGGAGGCAGTTGGTATCGATCCATTTCCCCAATTAGGGAGAGGATCTGCGAATGACAGTATGGCAATGATCTAATTCAATCCCGAAACTTGCACCTGCAAGATAGATCTAAATCTGTCTGATGGAGTCGAAGTATCTTCGATCTGAGCAAGAGAAAAATAGTTTACAAAACTCCGCCGTTTAAGATTTAGAGAATTGCACATATGTATCAGTTTCTTTAGTGGTTTGGGACGCGCACACTTGTCCTACCGCCAGGTGGGGGACATAAATCAAAGTCATGAAATCACTCGGGATTCCCAAGAACTCATTCCTTCCTCACTAAGAAAGTGCCACGCGTCCAATGTGTGCTTTGATTTTCCATCTGCTTTTGCAACCTTTAGGGTTTTTAGGACTAGTCGATCTTTAAACGGGGCAATGTCAGCAGCGTGAGATGGGACTGGCGTTTTGTGGCGCTGAGACCCCACCGCCTGACTAATAGATAAATAATTCGCAGCGTCCAATGCTCACTTCCCACTCCTGCTTGTTCTCCCTGAATCCCACTCCTTTTGTGGATGTCTGATTGAGACACGCCCCCGCAGGAGAAGGCAAGTGTTACTTCTTAGGACAGTGGATCGAGATATTTCATTAAGATAGCCCCCAACAAAAGGGGTCTGGTGTGTTCGGTAACACTAGCTCTCACTTATTCTTTGGAGATCAATTAGATCAAGTGTACAGTTTCAAGAAACAGTCGGATTAGATCGGCAGACAGAGTTCAATTTGTTCCGAACGAGAAGCAGACCTCATGTCCAACCTCTTGTTACGAGTTATTGATTCGAGATTTGATCGCCTTCTGTAGTTGGGCCTTTGGGGACTTGTGGCAACAATTTAGAGCATCTTCGTAGTACCAACTGCGAGCTAGTGCTCGGTCTCATCTTGCACAGGTGCCCTCATGATCTCCAACAACATCATAAGTCATTTTATCACATCTTCATGTCTGTGCAATAACAGGGAATCGCAAGATAGATGTCAAAAGTTAAAAGAGGGCAATGCAGCCCATCCAATTCATACAGTCGCCGTACTGCGACAAGATCACACATATTTACCTACTAATAGTAAAAGATGTCTTCTACAGTCCATAGTCTTGAAATGTCGACAATGGGAAAGGCGACAAATATTGTTGTCACCACAATCATATCTTACCATATACCTCTAGCTCGTGTAGACGAAACTCTATACCAAAATTTTCTCCTGTTTTACTCTTCTCAGCACTGTTAACAATTTTAATGCCGATGAAGTCCTGTCCTATATGCTGACAATGTGATCCGCAAAGCTAGCAAAGAATTACTAACGCGAGATGACTGTCGATGTTACCGGCGACAAGTTATAAAGGGCATCGGATTAAGTATAGTGTAGATGCATCTTATCATGTATAGAACGTTGAAAGTTGCAGTCGGTCGCTCGTTCTTGATGTATCAACAATGATACTGATAATTATGAACAACAATAGAAGTTCAGTTATTTTAACCGCATTTCCAAATCGTTGGAGCTTTTCCCAAGATTCATTAAGCATCCCTTTGCTCAGCTTAGCAGACCCTAGTCATATGGTTCCCCCTGGCTTTGGTTACAGAGAACTATTCCATGATTGTATACTTGCAAATAATGAGATGTATTATTAAATAAGATGTTGAATTGAAATACAGTAAATTAAAAAAATATATAATTAAGAGAATTTTATTATTCAAAATATTTATCAAATTAATTTATTCTTAGATTAATACTCATCTCTGTTTAATTTCTAAATATTGAATTGTGAAAATATTCATTATTAATGGAAAACATTAGTGGGAAGAACAGAGAACATGAATCGCTTTAATCATAATGTCGTATCCTCGTATAATCTGTTGAAATCTAAGGTAGCTCACGGCCCTTTGGAAGGACAGTTAATACATATGAATTATTGCTTATTTATTTTGTGAAAAGACATGAGAAGACCTGCAAGGGCAAATGCCGACAGCCTTGGGCTCCATCCTGCCTTCACAATTTGATAGCTACGCTGTTTGCATAGTATGATAGTCCCACCGTCACACGAGAGATGCTTGCATACACGATTTTTTCCTTATAAATAGGCTTCTCTTTTTTACCTCAAAATAAATTTTATTAAAACCTCAAATCACAGCCGTACATCTCGAGATCAACCATCACCCTCGTATCAGTTTCCAACTCTCTCTGTGTAGGAACCCTAGGACATTCTTATCGCAAACCCTCACCTCCTCGCCTCTCTTATTCTTATCCGTACATTGATTTGCACATTTCCATGTACAGGCCTAGTTTTCAACATATGAAATTTACTCTTCTCTTGCTTGATCTCTTGCGGGACGAGTCTGATCTGCCATGGAATATGTCTATCTGGGCCGTTAAAGTTTCGAAGATGATCTTGGAATCTATTTCAGTGACAATTCTGGACCAACCTCTGCGGCACGCCCAGTGGACAGCCTCCTCCACCGCCAAAGCTTCAGCTTCCAGAGCCGAATAACAAGTAAATCTCTTACCCATTACTCCCGAAGGTTTGCTCGAGTGATTTCTTGCTGTACCACCCGGACACGCATCCTTAGTTACTGAATCAAAAGCGCCGTTTGTATAAATCTTCACAAAATGCCCTTCCGGACCTTTCCACTTTTTCTGCACATTTTCCTGTTTTTCTTCCTTTTTTTCAATCCTCCTGAGAATTTCCCAAAAATATTTCTGAGTATCAATGTACTCTTGAATGGCTCTTTTGCATATGAGGATAATACCATCAATCTGTGGACTTTCTCCTCTGCTCGCAGCTTCATTTCTACGTACCCTTCCAAATGAACCGACACGTAAAAGCTATCTTTGCCAGGATATCATTTCTTATGGAAACCCTAGAACCACTAAACACAATCGTACTTTCCAACCATTTATCAAAAAAAAGTAATTGCCCTTCTGTCAATATTCAAATTGATCTTCTCAAACCAAATAACAACCAAGTAATAGGTGCCCCGCCGTCTCCTCCTCCTCACGTAATTGTGATAAATAGGCTGACTTATTTCGTTTATAAAGCAAATATTCATGCTCTTATACAATTTTAACTAATAAATATACTATACTCATCATGTAAACTTTTTAGAATAGTCACTTGCTATGTTATTAAAATTTAAAATTCCTCCTGCTTTATTTCATTGAATTACTTCACTATTTCTTCCATTTACCTAATATATTAGTTTAAATCTTATAAATGAAAAAAATTATCATTCAAAAAGTTTTATTACTTATTGGATTAATTAGGCTGCATGTAATTTAATTAAATCTCATGAAATATATAAATATCATATACTACATATAAAAAAAAGTCAAATTTTAGTTTTCTCGCTACTTTGTACAATTAGGATTGGGACAATGACAATTTTTTTTAAAAAAATCTTCTTTCGGTAATTTGGCCCTATATTGGAAGAAAATTAAAATAAAGAAAGGCTAATTGCTTGCACTAATATATATATATATATATATTATTTCGTGCTTGATGTATATTATATATAATTCGACAGTCATACTACAGAATAGAGTGCAATAAATCAATAGAATGGGTTTGCATGCCGGCGGCTCCGACTTCTAGCTTTAGTTCAGTGGGTCAGATCGATCGTAAACTTCCTTTTTTTTATTTTTCTTTTGCTATAGAAATTATTATTTTATTTTATTATAAATATTTTTGTTGACTAGTTTGGTTCATAATGGAATTAAATACGACGTTGTTAGACTAATGAACTAATATATGTGATTTATATGGGGCCCAACTTTTAGTCCTGCGGATCACACCAAACATGGATTAGTGGTTTGAAATATTCATTTTTTTTAAGAAAAATTAGTTTGAACGTTGCAAATAAGAAAAATTATAATGGAGAGAAGTTTACCTAATTTAGTTGGAATGTGGAATATCTAAATTTCACCCGAAGGGGATGGGCTTAGTTGGGCCCAAATGCAGTGGGCTTTCCTAATTGGCCCATTACTAAGAGGCCCTTGCTAATGCCACACCGATGAGGAGGGATTTTCACTTTTGACCCTGAAGTTTCATTTTTCGAACTTATTTGCAAACTAAAATCTTTTTTTTTTCCTTTTTGCCCTCTCTTGATGCCCACCAAGAATACCATTTGATGAGGGAGCTGACGGGCCGAATCAGGATGTTTTCTGCCCACGCAAGCCAGTGGCATCTACACTTGGGCTACAGATACATAGATCACAGATTATGGTGCCCATAAATTCTCCTCGACGGGCGTCCTTTGCATGCTCATGTGTTAACTCGACAATATGGTGCTGTTGTCGGACTCAAGACTTTGGGTCCACCATGTATTTTGTAGCTGCAGGGCCACCTTTGGTGGACACGTTCAGTAAGTTGTGCAGTCAGTAATCCGTGGGCTCCGTCCGACCATCGATCATCGACTTTGCTGTTAATGATTATGTCGCTGGCCATCACCATTTAAAGGTCTTGTGGTTTCTTATCTTTTCATGTTCTTTCCCTTTAGTTTTTAAAACCGAACCGGCCCAGCCGGTTCGACTAGGAACTCACTATTCATCCAATCTGATTTTCATAATTGACCCAATGACATTATAAATACGGTCAACTTCAATTGAACCGACCAATTTCCCATCGACCGGCGAACTCAGTTGAATCAGTAAAAAAAATCGGCTTACTTGAAATTTAAAAAATAATAAAAATGTATCATAATATCCTTATTTTATTTTACTAAATTTAAATTTATATTTTATATTAAACATATACCTTAATTGGTTCAGTTTGATAAGTTTTAAAAGTTGCCTCGTTCCCATCAAGATAGAGATAGGTATTTGTAGGATTATGTAGTGCAAGATCCTCGTTTACTAATTATTTAAGTCGTGATGTAGTCCGGGGGATTTTCATTGTAAATTTTTACTCTTTAGTTTAAAATATATTAATCGTACAATTTATTATAATGATTAATATTTTATTGTAGGATTGATTTGATAATAATCGGCTCTAAAATTATTTTTAATTGTACCTGACCAATTTCACAATCAATTATGCCTAATTTGTTCAAATGATGTAATTATTATACATATTAAATACAGTAATATCGTATTTTGTACATAGTTTTATTTTTTTAATTACATTATCTTATTATTTTGAAAGGGATTTTGTATTCTGATTTTCTTTTGGAAATGTCTAAATTTAGATGGATGGGGGAAAACGACGGGGGGAAGACATCTTGACACTAATGGACACAATTTTCGTGGGATGACCGATGGAAGGAAAGTGTTGGCTAACGAAATCTGAGCAATTAATAGCAGCCGCAGATAATGAATAAATATCAATTCTTGTTACCAGTAGGGGACAGCTGAGCTTGCCGTGCGGTCGTAGTGGCAGACCTCGTCACAAGCCCTGTGGTCCACCTTGCGGTGGCTACTGTCCCATCACATCAACCGGTGTGGACGGCGTGGGCCTCCTTTAGGACCAACGCGGTCACCTTTCGATCCGTCGAACGGTGAAATTTTGGTTATGTATTGGACGCAAAGTTGCCATATATGACCTGTGATCGAGATCCGCTCCATTTTAAAAAAAAACAATTGAATTATATAACTATTTATTAATTTATAAATAAGAGAAATCATTTGTATGGCCTGGTGAGGTGAATGGCAACCGCACATGCGAGTAGGTGGGTGAGGATTGAAAAACTTATATATATATATATATATATAACATATATACAGTTACTATTTTTCCGATCAATAAATATACACAGTTAGTAAGAGGATGAGATGGATGTGTCTAATCGGTAAGTACACACATGATTGGAGTGATCCTCCCGTCTCCACTTGGCTGATTTGGCCCCACCCTCACCATTTATTATTTTACCGGTATTGCCATTTCCACTGTGATTAATATCTAAAATTTTTTAAAATTATAATTAATTCTTGATTAAATAAAAAAATTTATAAATAAGAATTATTATAATTTATATGCCTCAAAATTAAAAATTTATTGAATTATATTAACTAATTTATTATAATTTTTGTTTTAATTTTTTCTTTGTTGGATATAATTTTAAGATGGTAATTTTAAAATGATTTTTTTAATTCATATAGGAAAGAAAAAAAAAGCTAAGGTTGTGGTTGCAATGGGACTGCTCGATAGCTACATCTACAGCCACACATATAACCAATAAATGTGCGATTCCTACGAGGAATATGGACTTTGTGCTTGGAATTTTGTGTGAACAGCAGTATGGTCACGTACCACTGTAGCCGAGTGTCTACGTCGCAGATGTGTGCTCTGAGTATGTGACGAGAATAATTTCAACGATCTTCAGAAGATCGGATCGAGGCGTAGGAAATCAACATGGGATGCAGTTTGTAGAGTGTGAAACTCGGTTGGATCGATGAGAATGAAATTATAGAAGCCCCCAGAGCCACAGCCAGAGCCAGAGCCACAGTCTTTGTAAATGTACACCCCTTTCTCGATACATCAGGCTAGTTATCTAGAGGATAAATGGAAGGGATGAGCTCGGAGAATGAATTCATCGGTGAAGATCCAAGACGAAACCCGAGTGGGACCCCAGTTTTCATTGTGATCAAATCTTGAGTGATAAATGGGCATACATAAAGGCACATGTGACATGGGATGGTGTGTGTGTGTTTCACGATCAATTGTGCAACCAAAGTGCTACGTGGCGACAATCATTCGGTCCAATTCCAGATTGAATCCCAGCAGACGGTCGACAGAAACGTCAGATGGCAATTCCAATTTCCTTGTTCTTTACTTCTCATCTAGGGTTTCCCTTTTCATGGGAAACAACCCATGTTCCTCTACAGTTTTTGATCGAGCTCGTGCTCTTTCCCCACCCACCGCAAATCAATTTTCTCCGAGAAACACTGTGGCGCCTATCAGTTTGGTGAGCTAGGGTTTCAGTTGACGTTTACGAATCAAGTGGCACGAAACCTTGGAGCCGTGAATGAGCAGAACTTCGAGTCAAAAGATCAGCTTCTGCCGGTGGGCTTAAAGTATTAATCCGGTGATCTGATCACAGGAATAGGAAATCGCCGATCTGAAGACACGGGTGGGGTTTTCATTTTTCATTCGATTTGATTTCTTCTTCTTCTTCTTCTTCTTCTCTTTATCTCAAGTGCCGAGCAAATCAAAATTCAAACATGTGTAATGTGACGTGAAGAGAAATACAAGCCATTGCAGCGTAGTCGGTCTGTTCTTAATTTCTTTCTTTAGGAAAATTCAATGTAGTCATTGCGAGCCAAAGTCGCAAGTTGACGATAAAATATCCTGGCCGAAGAAAAATTGCCCCATGAAAATTTATTACCTGGAGATTAATAAATAATATATATATATGAGAAGAGAAAGCATGCACGGATTTAAGGGAGTCCAAGTTGCTCTTACCCTCGTGAATCTGAAATTTAATAGTTAAGAAGTATATATAAATTCTATAGACGTTCCATCAATTTTTTTGGGTAAATTATTTTATTTTATTTAATTCAATTCTTGATTTTTTTATAAAAAATTTCGTATATGATCTCATTCAAACTTAGTCTCTACATCCCAATTGGAAAAAGAAAAGACCCCATCAGGTTCATGGGACGAAGTCTCATTACACTAGTTTGTACCAAAAGGGGTGAAAGGGACAGGTATTTGCCTCGTAATGGCCCCCTTCCTTCACCATGCAAGAGGAGCCTAGAAACTTGGACAACTCTGAAATCGGTGAAGAAGCAACTGTGTCCTCCTCCTCTCTCTCTTTTTTTTGGAGTGCTCAAGACTCCTCCATACTCATTTCACCAACTCACAAACAAGAGAATTGAAATATCTTATTTTATTTATCTATGTATTTTCTTATAATTCAGATTCATGGAGCGTGAATGAGTCCGATCAGGGCTTCTCATCCGACCCTCTCTCTTTGGTTGGTTCTTCTCTCTACGGATATTACAAGAATATAAACACAAAGTGAAATGTAGGATACCCCGTGAGGGCTCACATGTCCCCAGCGAGAAGAAAGCAAAATATCACTTCAGTCATCACGCGGTTCACCAGCCCCCCAACTCCCATTTGCGCGGATCTTTAGGCTCTCCGTTAACTCTGCAATCTTGCTTCGGGATCAATTCTGAGTTCCGTAAGTTTGTGATCTTTTAGTTGCAAAGTTGAGATCGTTCTTTCCTTCTTTCTTTTATAATGATGGTTGAAGTTTTAAGGAGCTGAGCATATTTGGGCACCTTTCAGTCTTTGTTCTTTATGTTTCTTTTGTGATATTTTTGTGGATTCTTTGTTTCACATCTGATTCTGGAAAGTCTGCTTTTTCACGGCACTTCTACTTGAATCGAGTTTGTCGGCTATAGCAAATTATGATTTGTGATATGGGACTTGAAGTGCATGGCACTAATGTCACTCCCCTCCTTATTATAATCTTTTTCTACTCTGTACTTCGCTTGCATGCTTAAGTGAGGTTTCTCTTTATTTCACTTGATTTATTTTTTCGTGTTTTAATCAGCAGTTAGAGAGGCCTTCGCCTGTGTGTGTATGCGGTTTGTGATATATTGTCAACTGGGGATTGCAGACGAAGATCAGAAGGACCTGCGACAATGGAGTCTTGCGGTGTGGGTCTAAGAGCTAACACCCATTTGCCTAAATCTGGTAAAAGCATAAAAAATGGCTGTGTTGGGCTATTGGGAGAGAGAACAAGAGGCAGCTTAAACCATAATGTTTGGGTTGATCAAGTTGCAAAGAGTTTGAAAATTGATAATGGTAGATTCAAGAGGAAGATCAAGCCTGGTGCTGCTTTTGCTATTATCACCTCCAACAATTCGGCCGATACTCTGGTGAGGCATTTGATTTTGATTGCTTTTTTTTTTAATTTTGTATATTGTCTTAGTTGGATTACACCTGGTCAGAGTTGAGTATTTTCTTGCGTTGTTGTTGAAATTGAATTAAGGCTGTGAAGGCACCGGTATTTCCAAGGCAGAAAGCAGACCCGAAAAATGTGGCTTCGATCATATTGGGAGGAGGTGCTGGGACTCAGCTGTTTCCTCTCACAAGAAGAGCTGCTACCCCTGCTGTAAGAAAAATTTTCACTTCATTACTTGATATATGTTCCTTCAACATCATAAGATCTAAAAGTAATTTGTTTTGGAGTTTCTATGGTTGTCTTAAAAACAAAGAGATGGGTACGCTGTTTGTGTTTTGAGTGCACAAGTTTTCTGAAGGCGATAATTGCTTTTGTAGGTCCCAGTAGGTGGGTGCTACCGGCTTATAGACATCCCTATGAGCAATTGTCTCAACGGTGGCATCAACAAGATCTTCGTGCTGACCCAGTTCAACTCTGCCTCTCTCAATCGCCATCTTGCCCGCACTTATTTTGGGAATGGGATCAACTTTGGAGATGGATTTGTGGAGGTACACTCTTCAACTGTGAAATTGTTTCTCTATTGATGCCTCTGTTTTAAAAAATCCATACAACGTTATTTCCATTTGTGTATCTTAATGTGTAAACAAATCAACGTTGCTGGATAAAAGGTTTTGGCAGCCACTCAGACACCGGGAGAAACAGGAAAGCAGTGGTTTCAAGGAACAGCTGATGCTGTTAGGCAATTTATATGGGTTTTTGAGGTGAGTATTAGTGCGTACATATCTTGCTGTTCTTTTAATTCTTTTCCCCAAGTTTTGATTTCCTCTCACAAACTTATGGAATTTTGCAGGACGCCAAAAACAGGAACATCGAGAACATACTGATCCTTGCAGGGGATCATCTGTATCGGATGGATTATATGGACTTTGTACAGGTAAATTGTTAAACAATGTAGAATTAATCTTTTCGGTGATTGGCAAATTTATGGAAGCCCTTCTCATGTGACCTTATTTTGTTAACAGAATCATATCGATCGAAATGCTGAGATATCTGTATCGTGTGCTCCAGTTGGCGAAAGGTTTTTCTTTATTTCATTTTTGTTTGTTTTCTTCTAAATTCAAGCATCTGTTTTTTTCAGTAGTCTGTTCATCTATTATATAATGTTGTTTGATTCCTGTACAATGAAAAGGAAAGCTGTTCAAATACTGACTTCTGCATTCCCTTTATGATGGAATCTATAGCCGTGCATCAGACTATGGGTTGGTGAAAATTAACAGCAGAGGTCGAATAGTCCAGTTTGCTGAAAAGCCAAAGGGCTCTGATCTGAGAGCTATGGTGAGAATTATGCATATCCCCTTTTGGGATCCTTGGAATGTTCTCTATGCCCGTATTTCATATTATTCTAGAGAGATAGCCAGCCTCAAGTAAATCCCTGCAGATTCATTGACTTGCGTGGACTTGGAAGAAATGTCAGTTGTGAAGTAAAACCAAGCTCATTTCTTGCTTTGATTTTTCAAGATATCCAATGCAAGAAGGAGACCATCCAAAAGGAATTAAACTGTCAACAACATTGTTTTAAGTGTGTGAATCTGTTCTGTTTTTCAGGGAACTTAAATTGATTCAAAGATAAATAAAGAAAACTAAAAATGTTCTGCAACAAGCAATTGAAAGGAGAATGTAGGAGAGGTGGATACAAAACCCATGTATTTCACATTGATTTCTTTACAATAATGAGAACTTTGAGCAACATTATTTTGTTGGCCTATGAGGCATTACTTCTTTGTTATACAGAGGATCTGAACACTATCACAGAAGAATGCTCTAGTTCATTTCTGATTTCTTCAGCGGATCTTGCAGCAAGTGGATACCACAAAGTTAGGACTGCCTCTGCAAGAAGCTGCAAAATATCCTTACATTGCTTCCATGGGAGTGTACGTCTTCAAGACAGATACATTGCTAAACATGCTAAAATGGAGGTATCCTACAGCCAATGACTTTGGGTCTGAGATTATACCTGCAGCTGTGTTGGAGCATGATGTGCAGGTAAATTACTACACATTGCAAGAGTCTTGCCTTAAAAAAATTGCCGTTCTCATGGCCTTGCACGTGTTCTTATTTTCACCTTGATAGGCTTATATCTTTCGGGATTACTGGGAGGACATCGGGACAATCAAATCCTTCTTTGATGCGAACTTGGCTCTCACAGAAGAGGTATGATTTTACTGATGCTTGACCTCCTAGTTGTTTGGCTAAAATAAAACTTTACGTGCCTGAAAGAGATGACATCCAGAGGAAACTTTTTTCTGAAGCTAGTGGTGATCTCGACTCCCATCAGTTAGTTCATTCGAAAATCATTTTGTAAACCCTTCTGTAAAACCATCAGAGGTGCAAATGTAATAGAATTTCGCTTTTCCAACTTCAGTTTTTCATTTTTCTTTTTCCCCAAAAGTCATTGATACATTCTATTGGAGTTCTCATCTAGGTCCCAAGATTTGAATTCTATGACCCCAAAACACCTTTCTTCACATCTCCGCGGTTTCTACCACCAACAAAAATTGAAAGATGCCAGGTGAGCTTCTTCGTATTCTCTTCTCTTCGTGCTAAGCTTTGTTCGCAACTAAGTTTGAAGGGAAAGTACTACAGAAAGAAAATTCCGACTTTATAAGCATCTATTCTTTTTCCTCTTTTCTTTTCTCCCCTTCAACTTCCAAACAAGAAATTTCACTTATTAATGATGCGTTTTCTGCTCCATGCTTCTGATTCTCATCTCGGTATTCTGCAGATAAAGGATGCAATAATTTCACATGGTTGTTTCTTGAGAGAGTGCACCGTGGAACACTCCATTGTGGGCGAACGCTCCCGCTTAGATTACGGTGTGGAGCTGAAGGTAGATGTGCTTTTGTTCACAAGCCTGAGATTCTCTTCCTAGTCATGATTCATGAAAAAGGTCGAAGATAACTGATTCTCTGCCCCTCTGGATTTTTGGACAGGATACCATAATGATGGGTGCGGACTATTATCAGACTGAGTCGGAAATAGCCTCTCTGCTTGCAGAGGGGAAGATTCCTATCGGGGTCGGGCAGAACACGAAGATCAAGTAAATTTCTAAATAAAGTCTGTTCATCACCGTTATCACTGAAACCACCTCACTACATGCACTTTTGACCAAGCTTTTGATTCTTCTGTGAAGGAACTGCATAATTGATAAGAACGTAAAGATTGGTAAAGATGTGGTCATTATGAACAAAGACGTGAGTTCGATTCTCGATCTGGATATTATCAAACTTAAAAAGGGATTCTCGAGTCCAAGTTGATTGATGGAGGACAATATGATGTGCAGGGTGTCCAAGAAGCCGACAGGCCTGAGGATGGATTCTACATCCGATCTGGAATTACAGTCATCATGGAGAAGGCAACAATTGAAGACGGGACAATAATATGAATGGCCTTTGTCAACGACAGGTTGAGAGGAGCTATGTCGTGGGGGAGAGATGCATGCCACGGAACGGTTCCATCAGGAGATGCGAGAAAATCGACGCCCGGTACCCCGTGACCGTCCCGTTGCCAAGATCAAATTCCAACTGCTCGCTAAATTTTAAATTAATAGGGAAACAAAAAAAAGAACATTTGATCATACTATGGTGTACGATAGGTAGATAAAGAGTTACTCATCGTTTTTTGTACCGTAAGAGCTTGTTATGGTCGGTCACCACGGCTTGCTTGCCGGGCCTGCAAACGAGAGCCATTGGAGGAGGATACAAACAGGAGACAGCTTACGGAGTAAAATATCTATTCGAATTTTACCGGTGGCAATGAGATGAGTTTGAGGTGCGGTGATTCAGAATGAGTGTGTGCTCTTCTTGTACGGTGAACTATTACCGTGATATGAGCTTCGAGCGTAGCCGCTCAAGGAAGCGAGGAATCGTGCGAGCAGGAGAGGAGATGGCCGTCCTCCGGTTAGATTCTTCACGGTAATCTCGTCCTTAATTTTTCCTTCCTAATCCTCCTCTCTTATGTCATCATGGGCTTCCTTGCTGGGAAAAATTAGCAATTTTAGAGAGATAATGTTTTCAACTGCAAATAAAAGTCTATTCCATGATTTCTGCTCCCTTCTCAAATCCAAACCCAAACTCTTCAAAATCACCATTAGGAAACGGAATTTCCCAGATAATTTTTTTTTAAAAAAAAAAAAACAAAGGTGGGGGGCGGGGGGGTTAAAGGGAGATCCCTCGTACATGCTACAACAGTGGGACAGGTTCTGGAAATAAAAACGAAAAAACTCAGGAGAGTCATTGAGGGTTTTCTGCTCTATCATTTTCTCCGTGGTTTCTGGTGTGATGCTGCTACAGGGGTCTGTGCTGCTACTAAAAACTGTCAGTCCAGCAGGACTAGCAGAATCTCAATGTCATGATCTATTTCTTCTTCTTGGACTTGGTGGCCTGAGATTGCGTGTAAGCAGTTCCCTGCAAGAAACAATAGGAAAATGCAACACCGAGCACATCATGACCATATAAACTATGGCTTCATGTAGAATTGCATAAAAAAAAAAAAAAGGAGAGGACGCAGGACGTGTTATCACCTGAGAGAAAAGCATAAACATTTTACAATATAAATAAAATATTGATTAGACAAATATCTTAAAAGAGATGGTAAAAAGTTTCATGTCTCAGATGACAGAACAACTTAATGACGCCATAATATTATTTATGTCAAATTATTATATCAGTGGAAGGAACCACGTTACTGCAGTTACATGCCGACCAATTATAACTGTAACTCAGCAGTGTCAAGTCTAGGCAATGAAATTTTGGACAGGCAGTCAAAAGTTTCATATGCATGTCACAATTGCTAGAATCATGCAGCCTGATGAGATCATAAAGAGAAGTGCAGTTCACTCAACCCTTCTCTAATCTTATCTGCTAAGTGCATATATCTATTTGATGTAAAGCAACCGATTGCTTTGTAACTGTTAAAAGATGATAAGTAGAGATAGTGGGCGAGAGAGACAAACAGAGCACAGCAGGGAACCAAACTCATTAACAGGATACCATCACTCATAAGCATGCGAAATTCAAAAGCCAAGCAGGGCATAAATGGCATACCTGAAGCCACTCGTCCATAGATGCATCTGTGGTCTTAGTCCCAACTTCAACCTTTGATGCTCTCTTGGTTTTCTGCCCATACATATCGCATATCAGATAGATAATGGGATAGCATTATCGCTCCAAAAAAAGCATAACAGGTTCGCATAAAATCACCCAATCAAGCCAATATAAAAGGGCCATACATTGTAACAAAAATTAAAAACAGACTGATAAAGAATCACGCTACTGTCATTTGAATCACAATGATAGAATATGTCAGGTAGTCAGTAGTTTATTTGGAGCAATGCGACATGCATTAGGTTTGAAATATTCACATACAATGTATGGCCATTAACATGGACTTAAAGGAGAGGCGCATGCTCATGTAAAATTATAGGCCTAAAGGGCTCCACAGTCAGGGATCAACTCTATAAGTTAGTTGTTCATAAGGATAAGGAAAACAAAAAATATAGAATATTTATGCGCTTCCTTTTCCTTTTGGAGGTGAATGATAATAGATCATGATGCATTTGAAATTGAACACATACACAGGAGAATACGACCTAGTTGCAATATCCTACCTTAGAAAGATGCTGCAGACGACCATGAACCCATAAACCGAGGAACACAAGAAGAGCAATCCCCAGAGTAAAAAGAAACACGGATTCCATACTGATGAAACCTCCAGCCTCAACAACTTCTATTGTGCCATTGTAGAAGGTGCTCTGGTAGGGTTGCTCATCTATCTCATAAAATATGGTTCCCACGAGATCAAAGTTTCCAGGCTACAAAATTATATTCAATAAATTAGTTATATAAGAGGTGGAAGTCAATTAAAGAAATTCCAGATTTCTGATAAATTGCCACCGTAGAATTTATTCAAGAAGTTGTTAACAAAACAAAAAAAAAGAAAGAAACACTGACAGAGTTAATAAACAACTACTTTTTCCCTATTAGATCTTATAAAATAATATTTTGAAACAAAATTAATTTCCAAATAAGGAAAATCCGAAACTATCTCTGGACACCTAATAAAATGTCCCTCTAAAAAAAGGGTTTCCAAAAAATTTACTCATATAACATTAAGGTAATCCTTTTATCGCTTTTTGGGTAAACATTAAGGTAATCTAATTGAAAGGTCAAAAGATCAGGAAAATTAAATAAATGAACATCCAAGAGCCAACCACGCAATGACACAGCTATTATAAAGAAAAATAAGTATTGTTAAAAAAAATGTACCTGCAAGTATTTGCTGACAGCAAAAATGTATGGGAAAGTAGCCTGAGCAGAAGTTGGAACCGATGCATTATTGAATGCCTGCAAAGCAAAATAAGGATGCTAAGTCCCAAAAAGACAACTGACGACTCTAATACAATCTCTATCCTTGAAATACATATATCAATCAAAACCAGCTGTTCCTTCAATGAGCCAAAAATCTGGAATAATGAACTAGCAAACTTCAAAGCAACAAGTTGGGCAAAAAAATGAAAAATAACTCAAAAACAGCAAAGTTACATGTAAGGGAAGTAAGATTTAATTGAAATCATTTTTCAAAATCAAAATACTAGCTGCACAAAGACATCTAATTGCAAAAAGTGGATTTTATCATGAACCAGCACTGACTAAACATATAAAACCATCAGAAACTGTTTCTATTTACTGTCCACCTTTTACCTATGAACTTCAGAAATGAGCAGGCATCAACCAAAATCTCAGAGATATTTGCTGATTAAACAATGTTAATTTGACAGTATTAGCTATTCAAAATATTTTGGAACTATCCACATTAGGTGAAAAAAAATTATAATCCACAGATTACCTGAGCAGTGAGGTTCTGAACCAACAGACCATGATCAAATGGCAGATGAACAGTGGCTCTGATTGCAATTACGTTCAAGTTTGCCTCACCTTCAATAGGAATCAAAGGAGAATGGGGGCCTTAGTTCAACTCAAACAAGGATGACATAGTAAAGCAAGTATAAAGAATACAAGGGAAACAACAGATGCCTAAGAACCCTAGGAAAGAAAGCAACATTAAATGCCCAATAACCCTCAAATGGAAAGCAATAATAAATATCCAGACATTCTACGTAGGTGAGATCACAGAGAATATTAAGTAAAGTAAGATGTTTAAATTACTCGCCTAAATGAAATAAAAGAACAGAACAAGACAGACAAGAACTCAATCCATTACCATCATTTTTCATTCCAACAAGTAATTCTGTCTCTTCTCCAGCTGGGACCACTGCAAAATGCACCTTTTTACAGAGAGGAACCGCACAAGAATATAAATCTACGTCCAATTAAAAGAAATTCTTCTCACATCGTGCTCCATTCTTTGGAAAAACACAGATGGTCTCAACCCCCGGAGCTGGACTAAAGTTCCCATCACTGAAAGCTTGGGCATCATCACCAACAATTCCGAGTTCACCCCCTTCCTCAGCAGCCTCTGTCACTTCAGGCTCTGATTCTGATTCGCACCTGACAACTGTTTGGTGAAAAATTGTTAGATAATGTATCACCAATAAAGAGGCATCACCTAAGTAACCTCCTGCTATAAATTGAATCACTAGTGTTACCAAACGTGCAAGGGATAAACCTCAACAGAATTTTCGTCTGGGTATGACAAAGCCAGGGTCGTCCAATAAATGACGAAAATGAAATCCAAAATAGGCTCAGTTATTAGCCTTAAAGACTTCAATTAGGGGAGAAAATGCTCAGGACTTTTTTTTTATTCCAATTCCAATGTGAATCGACCTGGACCAAAAGTTTAGAAGTAAAATATAGACACTTTAAGTCGCGTATAGGATAAAGTCCAGCAACCAGATATTGAGTAAGAAGCTTCTCACGGAAATACTGCATGAAAAAGCTAAGCACCAAAGCTACCGTCAAGCCTCATTTCCATCAGATCTTAAGTATCGGAACCAGCAACTTGAAAAAACGATAACGTAAAGGAGCCGAATTGACCAATTCAAAGCAAAAAGCGACCAAAAAGACGACGAATTTCATAGAAAGATCGAATAATCGAGGTGCATGTTTGAGCACAGGGCTGCAGTCAAAGCTGCAGGCAGATGAACAGATCTAGATCTGAAAAAGGGAATCTGAACACACCTTGAAAAGGAGCCGCGAGGAGGAGAAGAGCGAGAAAGAAAATTCTGACGTGCTTCGCCATCGCCATTCCGATGTAGCTCTTTCCGGTCAAACTTTATTTTTGGTTAGAATTGCTCTGCCGTCTGCAAGACTAAGATATCTCCTGCTGATATGAACGGAAAATGAAACCAACCGCCGACTGGCAAACTTTCTAGGGATTGTGTTTTCGCACCCCAAATTTTCTTTTAATACACTTTTTACCACATACTTCACACATGTTATCAATCAGCGGCCGTGAAAATTGCATACTTGGCCTTCCAAAGACTGCCAAGTACCAGCTCGCGACCTTGAATTTTCATGCTTGCCAAATATATGCTTTACATCTAATCCTACCCGACAATACGGCAAATACCCATAATCTGTCTTTCATTTTTCCTCAATTAGCTTACTATTGCTAATCTTACATTTGGTTTGGAAATATCAGTAACTTTTCTATGTAAGTTATGTTTTTATTCGAGACAAGATTGACTGGTCAACCCATTGTTCTGTTCAACGATATTTTCCTGCTTATGTGACATAAACTGACTGTACACCAAAAATCTAAAGTTGGTTTCACTGCAATTTGGAAGAATAACATGATAAGAGTGAGAGGTGGAATGCACTAGTGTAGTAGCTAGCAATGCCAGCCACACTTGAAATGTTTCTCCTTGATTGTTCTGCGTTGAGGCGTGAGAATGATTCGGTTACGTTTGTAACATTTGCTTCTTGGCGGATAGTCAGTGCTCAACAAATTTTGCCGCATTGAAGGGCAACAATTCTGTTTTCTATTGCCTCAACCAGGCATTAACTGGCTGCATACTGAGGTTAATGTTGTTCTGTACATCCCTGAATCCAATTTGATTCGGTTGAGGTTTCTCTACAGCTGTTTGAAAAAGGTTGAGGTGGATAAACCTGCTGGTGGTCGTTCAACATCTGCTGAGATGTTGGTCTGGGGCCTGAAGTACAAAGCTTTGGCAAAGATTGATCTCTGGCTTCTTGATGTGAAGCATCTGTTGCGAGGTTTAAATAAGCTTCCTGGGAGGGTGATTTTTCCATACATGAGCTCAGCGCAGCATGTCAGCAGCAATACACCGAGCCACTGAGTGAATGACATCTTGTGGAACCACTACTTAGTCTTGTAATTGCATTTTACTGTAGCATTTGATTAAGTAGGATGCTCCTATTTGATCCCTATGCTCGTGCTTATAGATCTTTGATGTGAATAAATTTAAAATTTTCAGGACAGGGCTACGAAGGCTACAGGAATGCATGTAGACACATTGGCAGCTCAGTCATATAGACTATCATGTCTCACTGATTAAGGTTGGTCTCGGGCTCTGAAGGATCATCCTTCAGTTATAAGCCGAGCACTCAGCTCAAGTAGCCAGACTTGGAGCATTAACGGTTAACACAGAGCTGTACTCTCAGCAAAAGATTATAGTCTTGGAGTGATCTTGAAAAAAGAAAAAACAGAATGATGACAACAATCTAGTTGATTTCTCAAATTCATGTATTTTCGGGCTGTAACAGAAACCGTGCAAATGGAAGTATAGGCTAAATTCTGACAGGTTCAGCCTTCTAATTTTACTATCCCCTGAGACAAAATCTGTGCAATTTTATCTGAGTGATAGTCCCCAACCAAGGTTATTCAAATTGATTGTTAATTTCCTTACAGTTGTTATTCCTAAGATGGCAACTTTTTCTCTTCTTCTGTGAAGTTTTCGAGCCCGGTCCATGATTCCATGGAGAGATCCCCCAGAAAAGGAAAAGACATGAGGAAGAGAACTTGAAGGAGCAGACACCAACAAAATGAACCTAGAGTCTGCACTGATGAAACCAATTTTTCCACAACCAGTGAATGGCGTTTTGAAGAGAATATGTCCAAGTGTCTTGTTCTTTCTATTACTTTGGAAGTCCAACACAGAGCAAGTGGAAGGAAGAGCTGTGCAGATGAAATTGAAGTGTTCCTGTGTTTGTGCAGGAAGAATATTTGCTGGGTTAAGGGTCTAACGTGGGGAGCCCCCATGAAAGTGAAATGGCAGAGATCACCTATCGCCATCCCTCTTGACACAGAGGATCTATGAAGAGATTTTGCTTTTGGATGATGCCAAGCTATCCACCCATATGTAATGCACCTGATTAGCTAAGCTATTCGGTTTTCCCTATCCAAGAATTGGCGAGAATTGCGTTCTGGTTGTTTTGCTGATGCTCGAGATGGGTGTCAGTAGCAAAAATAATAACGGATCACGGTATATCAAAATCATCCACCAAAGCACTGATTTTGTCTCATGGAACAATCAAATCATTGATAGGAAAGTGTGAACTTAAGGACTAAGGAGGAAAAAAAGGCCATTCTCCTTTCTGTGTGTCATACATGACATGAAAACAAAGGGCTTATCCATGTGGTTCGGAGTACATTGGAAGGTGCACTAAAGGTGCTTAGGTCCAGAGGCAACCCCTTCAGTTGGTCCCCTACTCACCCGTTCTATCAGTTATCTGCCCCCACATTACCCTCCATGAATGTGAACAGTGGAGTTTGATTTGCATTTGTTGCAACGACGGTACCTCTCGCACGTGCCCATCATGAAGCACGAAGGATGAATGCCGCTGCCACCGAATCTTAACCGGAGGTGCACCAATGAATTGGTTCTCTTTTGAAAAATATCGTCTCAAGCACTCCTGGGCGAGGGTCTTGGTTTGACACCTCCCTTTTGAGAGGCTTAATGACAGATATGGCATGGAGTCCTAAGAAACTATGGGAGACAATGGCACGCTCCATGGCTCACATTACTCCGTTGCCTCGGTGGGATCTTCAAGTTCATAAGTCTGCAAATCTCTTATCATGAAGAAGCGTTTTGTCACATTAAAGGATGGTGAGGGCGATGGGACGCCGTCCTCTGTTGATCGTCCACTCGAGAGTACTTTGCCCCCACCATTTTCTAGGAAAAAACTAATCGTTTTTGGTCCCCATGTTTCAGTCATCCATCTCCATCAACTTTATGTGTCTTTTCTTAAATTTCCATATTTTTCAATGGATCGACCTTGTACAATGAGAGACCTGTATCACAAAACATTCATATATGTCCCACTGCCCATGTTCAGTTATCCCCTATGTGACTCAGAGTTGACTGTCGAGGGCGGATGCCCACGGGATTAAACGTTTGGATTTGATTTGACTCAACCGCTTTTAAGTCCCATGGATAAATATGTGTCCTTCAGATTAGCTACTTTATCAGAGTGTGACGACAAAGGACACTGGCTAAACAGATGGTAATATCATTCATGCTACCGCATATGATCCAATTATGATTACATATACACCACACTACATATCTATGTAATATCTGTATTTACTGGCAACTGGTTAAGAATAAATTGGTCGAGGAAGCAGCTTGGAACGAACTTGCCGAAGAATTCTTATTGATGACCATATTTGGTTGTTCAGATCTCCGTCTTCATGTTGGTAGCCTCGACCGAACCTGCGAAATATTTGATTCTATAAATTCGGTACGCCACAATGAGATAAAGAGAGACATATATTCCAATAGCTTTGTTCGATTTTCGTCTTCCCTTTCAGTAAAGGAAAGAGAAGAAAGATCCTTTCAAATCACTTTCTTCCTTTATATCATTCAATCAGAAAAGCACCAGTTCTTGTGTATAATCATTAAGGCAGGTGGGGCTCGGTCTCTTTATCGAGAAGTTATTATATACTATTAGAGCGATTTTCGTAGTGATCCACAACAACAGTAACATGAGAAAGATTAACTAGTAACTGTACTGTAAGAACATACTATAAATTCCGTTTTCAGTCTTTTCTGACTTAGTCTACCTCCAACTCAATGCAAGTGAAGTATATTGCAGAAGAGAGAAAAGGCCCCAATCACCTATATACTGCTGATGAAGCTGATATGCTGTTGTTGCTCCCACTTGTTGGAGTTCCATGTTATAGAGGTTCTGGAAATCTGACTCCCATGTTGCCGCGGGCTGCATTTGCTTGCGATTTCAATAACTTCCATTCATAAAGATGTAAAATACCACTTAACAGGATAGATTGAGTTCAAGAAAGTCAATTACTGCAAAGCAAGACGATTCGAAGAATGGCTCAGAAATGGGCATTGGAGCAGTCGTCGTTTTCTGAAGGCCTATATTAGGATCATTAATTCCCATGTCAAGGCCCGAACACGAGTCTAATTGCTGCATGGAATGGAAGGGAAGGTAGGTTGGGTTTGTTAGCTCCGAGGAAATGCCAATTGTTGGAAAGCTGGTCGAGCTAGTAGGATTCATCTGATCACAAAAACAAAGGGTAGCGGATATAAGTCGCAGAAAATAATCAGGCATGCTTTCTGGACTTTTGATATAAGCAGCTTTCAAATGGACTCGAACAGGAGGAGTCAGTTTACCTCCTTCAAGAAGAGGCTGTCGATATCGAAGTTGAGCCTCGGATTCACAGTTGTGAGCTTCATGGACAAGAACTGTGCGCACAGAAAAATCCACCGCTTAATCACACCGAGAGCCCGAATTTCCAACAAGTGATCATATTCAAGGGTTGCTTACCTCGACCTGTCGCTGGAGAGACTGGACATAATTGATGATCTCGTCGAGCATTCCGGCTTTTCCAGTAACCTTGTTGCATCCTGGCACCAAATCCTGCAGGAACTTCATCCTCTCGCTGATCTTTTCCCTCCTCACCTGCGTTATCAGTATTCAAGACATAATCAAGTTCTCGAATTTACAAGGCCGACTCAGAATTTGTCAATCATGCAAGAACACGTTCCAACTCACTCTCTCGGCTAGGCTGTGGCTGTCAGTGGCTTGACCACGGCGAGCTCGGACGTGGATATAGTCGGACTTCTGGACCTCAGAGGCTTTTGAATTGTCCCTCGAAGTGCTTCCACAGGTCTCCCTGTTACTGTTGTTGGTATTTTTGCCATCCTTGTTTTTTACATTGTTCTTGTCGTTGCTTTGCTTCGTGATCTTCGATTCGGTCTCGTCGGAGCACCCCCTGATCTTCTTGTCTCTCGTATCCTCTACATAACCCTGATAATAATAATAATAAAATTAAATAAAACTGAAAATTTCCATTTCGGCCCTTTTGCTTTCGTTTGATGGGTGAAAATATTCCTCCCCCCCTTTTTTTTTTCCTATTTCTTCCTTCCACAAAAACAGAGCTGTAGACAGGGGGAGAAAGACAACCTTAGAGCTCGGCACTCTCTCAAGCCTCCTCTTCTTAAAGCTATTCCTCCCAACTGGTGCAGTGAGCTTTTCCAATGCCACCGCCAGCTGCCCATCTGCCGCTGCCGCCGCTACGGGGGGAGCGCAGCTAGCAGTCCTCGAAATGCTCCCAGAACTCATTTCATATCTGGAAGAAGAAGCAGTGCCCATCCCGCCACCGAACCCATCACTGGGCACTTCAATCTTCCCCAACTGACCCCAATACTCTATCCCTGGGCTCGGGTCGATCATCTTACAGTGGTTCACCACTTCGCCTAACCCCATTAAATTCTCGCTGCCAAGAGAGAAAGACGAAGATGAACCACCAGCGTCTCCGCAACCGCCAGCGGTATTATAAAAGCTCTGAGTCTGCTGCTGAAACGGAGCGGTCCCCTGCTCGTGCTGCCACCTGAGCAGCCTCCCCCGATGCCGCTCGAGAACCGTCAACTCCGGTGAATTCACGCAGTGCATCATATCCGGCTGCATCATCACCCGCCCGCAGAAACAATAAACTGAGAAAAAGGGACGATCACTTACCGGGGGAGAAGAAAGGACGAAAGAACCAACACAAGAAGCAGAAAAGGGGGTGCCTTTTTTTCTGAACAGAGCACGGAAAGGTGGTTTACTATTTGTTTTTTGGTGCCAAACACGAGGGCCTTGAGACCGAGAAAGTGCTCCAATGGTGACCGGGTCTCTCTGTCCGTCCCTGTTCTGAATCTTTCTCAATTCGGGAAGACCCAATCGGGGTGTAGAGAGAGAGAGAGAGAGAGACACACACACACACACATATACACACAGCGGCTGTGGGTAAGAAGGGACGAATGAGGCAAAGCAGAACCGCTCAGGCTGCATAGGTTGGGGCCTTAAAAGTAAATATAAATAGCTCCTGACCACTGTCTCCCTTTTTTCCCCCCCTTTTCTTTTCTTTGCTTTAGTTAGAATTGAACACAAACCTGCACATTAAACAATCGAGCGAGTTACTTGATCCCTCGATGTTAGATGGGACCACATCGATTTAAGAAGATGAGAAATACGGAAATGAATAAGTGTTTATTGTATAGGTAAAAAACGATTTTAAAGCATCTTAATTTTAAATTTATAATCTATTCAACTACACGACGCCCTCCCCTATTCTTAGGATGTGCATTACCGTCTATATAAAAATACACAATGAACCCACATAAGTCTAATTTTTAAAATTAGATCGAATTAAAAATCGGTGAAGGTATAAGTTTATGAATCATATCAATATTTAAGTTATCGAATAGTATATTTAATAAATAATATTAATATAATATTACCTAGGGTAAGAGAGTACATATAGAGGAGTACAGTAGTCTTATTTGAGTATCAAAGGAAAGGAAGCCGTCAAGTAGCTTGGTTTTTCAGGGTTGTGGATTTATCTGTGACCTAAAAATTAAATTAATGAAAGCAACAAATATAGAGCGATGGAATCACTTTTCGGTTAATCCAATGATGATGATCATTTACGCAGGAGGGGAGTTGGTTGGGACTTGGGAATCTGACAGTAATCACTGGAACCTGACAACAAAACTGCCCAGCTTTATCTTGTCAGAGGTGGCGCAGGGGTCAAATGTGGGAAGTGAGCCTCGAGCCGCTTGTAGACAGCGCAGCAGCAAGGCCATCGGGCAAGATGGGCTGTGGACACTCGGAACCGCCCGTATGACAGCCACGCGGACATGTCTTTTCAAACATACTAAAACAGCCTTGGTAGTACCCCCCTCCGAATTAAGCGACCGGAAATTTTGTCCCTTGTTATATAAGTTTAGCTATTCTTAGTAAAATCTCAATTATCTCTCCATTTTTTTTTCAAATTCATATGTACGTTTATTATTAATAAAACACTTACACATAAAAAAATACTTTAATTCTTTTTTTATAATCTGAAACTATATATTAATCCCTATATAACAACCTCTAAAAATTTTGAAATGTGAATATAAACTATTACTTATTGTTAAGTTATTCACGAGTTATCTCTTTAAAAGTAAAACATTTTTTTCGCTATGTACCGATCTAATAGCTATAGAACTTTGAGCTTTTGTTGTTGTTTTTGCCCTCGGAGGAGGCCATATTCACATGATAAAATGTCGGCTGGGTTGTTGAAAGCTGGCTTGGATAATACACACATGGGTGTAAATGTACAAGGTGGCTAGGAGAGAATAAAACAAAACTTTAGGCAGAAAACGTGCTGATATTGCGGTATAGGGAGGAGTGGTCGCGCCCCATTCTCTGATACATCGCATGGGCAAGAGGTAATTAGGCAGAGTTGGTCGAGAAGGATGGCAGGAAACTCGGTCTTCCCTTGCCACCTCAAGGAAACGAAAATTACCAACCTGGAAAAATACAGGAGAGAGAGAAAAAAAAGGCATAAAAAATGTATATTAATTTTAAATGGAATAATAATCGATGGATATTAATGAACACGGTCAATTCGACCGGCAGATTAGCTGGAGCTGATTGACCCGTAGGTCCTACCATCATAGGCGACCTGACTGTATTAATAAATTCTCTCCTCTTAAACGCGTGGCGACTGCTAGTGATTTCTTATCTGCTACGTTTGAACTAGTGAGGTGGGCGGTAGGCTGCCCTAGTCTCATGGGCTAGGAGCCTCAAATTGGTAGCCTATTTGTCGTGGGGCTGGCTCCTAGGCCATCGGCCGGAGAGCGGGGACTCCACGTTGTGCCACAGTGATTCATGAATTTGATATTATTAGAATATTACTTTTATCTCAATACTAAAATAAGTTCAGATGATACCATAAAATATAAATAAATTATGTAAAAATAATTTTATATTTTAGATAAACCTATATAATTTTGTTAAAGTAATTTTTTATTCGATATTATATAAGTGCTATTTTTCCACATACCTCACCATTCTCTAGGGGCGGGTCGGGAACTTTGGTTCGAGGGAGATAAATTTCAATTTTATGTATATGTGATCAAATTGAGCGTCAAATTAATATAATTTAATAAAATATAATCAAATTTAAACAAGATTTACATAATATTACATTGATTTACTCCAATCCGACGGATGGACACCCTCCTAAATCCATCCCTGCCCTCCTTGGACCTACGTATGAACCGGTGACTGCTCGTGATGTGATGTCGATTGGTTGGATAAACAGATTGAACATCGTGTCCTTTACCCCGTTTAATTTATCCTGCTTGTTTTTCCTATAAACGTAGGAACCAAGACAATAAATCAACGGTGTGTGACATCCCACCAAGGTCGGTGTAGGATTTATTATGGAAGATTGAAGTTCCCTCTTTTGTCGGGAATTGCGTGACTGTCGTTTGGCATTGATTTACTAGTCGAGGCCGAATCTCTAAATCGTAACTTTGATGAATCGGCTTAGCTAAGCGGTGTTATGGTAGGGTTTTTGGCGGACGATGAAAATCAAGGGCATACAGTGCATTTGTCTCCATTCAACGATGAATAATAATCCATCGGAAAATTCTTTTTCGCTCTTTTACAGAGGACATTGGCGATGGTAGCTAAGATAAGAAAGGGATTGATGGATCATAATTCGGCCATACGATAAGGAAATTCAGGAGACCAATTGACGCTTTACCAAGTTGATGACATCGACGTCGCCTCGCCATGGCCTCCGCCTCTCTTTTCTATCCTCACCACACAACGCGGAGGGACTCCCACAGATTGCTCAATCAACCTCATCCTGAATTCTTATTTCTCCGGAAAGGCAATTGCTCTCTTCAGCTGATGTTGAGTCATAATACTCTTCTTCATCCGACAACTAAACATGCGAACCTTGCCATGAAACCGACGCTCAACCGTGACTGTGCGGTGTAATAACTGTCGAGGCGCCATGGGAACCTTCACCTTCCTCGGTGTATATTTTCTTCTATGTGCCCTGAGTGTGTCTTGAATTCATGCGATTGAAACTAAGTAGTGGGCATGGCTTATACTGCATGCATTCCTTTGGGTGAATGTGTACGCACCTCTGCCAGTAGAAGTCACCGATACTTGATTATATATATGCATATGACCCTTGACGGCTTGAAGTGGCAAGAGAAGGGGGAGGGGGCAATATATTGGTTTTGTTGGAGATAACTTTGCGTCTCCAATTGGGTCAAGGAGTGAGTGGACACGGAGGGCTGCCTTGTCTCGTTGCATCCAACCACAAATAAATTTGCATTTGTGTGTAACTCATCATCGTAACCCATCTTCATGAGCAGATGAATTTTTGGTCGGATTTGTCTGAGAATTTTTCAATCGCCTTCTGGTTGTTTTGCTGATGCTCGAGGTGGGTGTCAGTCGCCAAAATAATAACGGATAAGAGCGTACCAAAACCATTCACCATTGCACTGATTTTTCTCGTGGAGCAGTCAAATCATCGATAGGAAAACGTGAACTTAAGGACGGAGGAGAAAAAAGGGGCCAATCTCCTTTGTGCGTGTGGTATATGACTTGAAAATAATGGCTCATATCTAAATTTATCAATTTGGGCATGCATACATGACACAATTCTATTTAACACGGCTCGCCCATCTCTACTAGCTTAAAATTTCGGTTCGGATAAGGATATTTTGTGTTTCAAGTAGTCAAATTTAGTCTAAATAAGTAATAATTTTTTATATATAATATTATACTAATTTTTTAAAAAAATATTTGAAATGATTATTATAAATATTTTTTTTATACTTCTGAAGTAGTATGACTCATTATTTTTTATAACTAAAAACTCCCAGCCAGCCCAAGAACGATTTTTTTTTTCCAGGCCCTTCTTTGCCATGTCTGCTCATATCCATATGGATCGACACTGTGCATATTGACCAACATTAATCCCCCGAATACAGTCTTTCGTCGCTTCCCTCAAGGCCATGCAACCCACTTTAATGACGTAAGGGTGTCCTCAACTTGCGCAGATAGGCTTCAAAGACAATGGATAGAGACAGCTCAATTTGCAGAGAGTTCTTCCAGACAAGTGGAACTTTATTTTCTTAGGCAAAGATCCAAGATCAGTTATAAGTGGAGACATATTATCAAATTTATTAAATACTTATTTCTCATAAATAATATTTATGAATAAAATAATTTATAATTGAAACAGATATTTTATGATTTATTAGAATTTTAAATATTGTGTGATATATATAAAATAAGAAAATTTAAAAAACAACAAAAATATTTCTTTAATTTTCGTTTATTCCCTTTTTTTTATATAGAATATGATATGACCATGGACAAATAATAATAATAATAATCATCATCATAATTATAATAACAACAAATGGATAGAGGATGACAAGAAAGGGAATTATCACGACACGGTGATTCTATGTATGTCCATTGGACGGGCAATTACCTAGAGCTCACACCACAAGCTTGAATGGTTCTACCACGTACGTACGTATCAATATGGTCGATCAGATGAACTGTGCAATAATAATAGGCAATATGTCCGATTCACCTGGCTCAAGCCAGTCCTAAACGGTGAAAGGAACCTTCCACACGACCTTTTGATGTTCATTCCCTTCATTCGTGCAGGGGTCTTT
This sequence comes from Sonneratia caseolaris, assembly GCA_900006705.1. NCBI lineage: Eukaryota > Viridiplantae > Streptophyta > Magnoliopsida > Myrtales > Lythraceae > Sonneratia > Sonneratia caseolaris. The sequence continues at coordinate 804,391 of CXYZ01013298.1, read as the reverse complement.
GGACAAGCCTTGATCTAGCTAATTTAACTTAATAATAGACCATTTCATAAACCACCTAATTAAACATGTTAAATACATACATGCATACCCATCTACATATATATATAATACTGAGCACATATCAAAAGAATGCAGTCATTGATAGACAGCCGAATGTGGCCTATGCATCCATACTTAGTCAGCAAGACAAATATTTGCAGTACAGAAACACAACTAGACGCTAGTAGGATTCGGCTAGATAATGAACCCGTCCATTTTAATAAGTTTACACAAGTGGTGGGTACTGTGTCATGCGCCATGCACTTAATAAATACCCAAAAGAACAATCTCATCATAGAGATTTGGCTCTGGACGACGAGTGAAGAAGAGACCCTACTCATGTTCAATGTTTATTGCTGTGCTTGTCATATTACACGACACTGTGCAGAGAGAGATCGGATTGGTATGATAATACTATTGTTATCTCGGGATCATGAGACCGACTTATATTCAACTTTCATCAATGGGATTCTTGTACTTTTTTTTTTTACCATTTATCTCTTCAAAATTTGTCTTCTAGATCACGAGTTTACTTCATGATGAATGTTACAAGATATGTATGATAAATCATAAAGATCCTCCTGTCCATTATGCTGCCATTCTTCATAAACAAAGAAGAGTTCTAATATTCAAAGCGAAATGGAGGAGATCTAATAATGGATGTGAGAGGCGAGATGGAGGGATGGGGGGAGGCAATGGTGATTGGAGCGGATTCGATGATGGGGAAGGGACGTATAGAAAATTAAAGTGGAAATATAAAAAAAAATTAGTTATTTTTTAAAAGTTAATTTTAAAATTTTGAAAGTATAGTATTTAATTTTAAAAGTTTAATATTATTGTACCGTTAAGCCTTTTTTGTCAAATGTCATCGATTAATATTAATGTGTTGCACCATGTTAGCAACTTGTGATGCATAGCATAGGTACGTTATGTCAGTAAAAAAAATTTATTATATTGGTAATTTAGTTATACATAAGTATATCACATCGGCAAAAAAAATTGAAATGCTAGCAACTTAATTGCACGTAAGCATGCCACGTTAAGGGATAATGATCATATCAGTACTCTATTACGAAAATTAACAGTGTTTGACGGAGATTGCCAAATATTATAAGATTATGAACTTTTAGAACTAAATAAAATATTTTCAAATTTTAGAACTGAACTACAAAAATAAATAAACTCTTACATCTTTCACCCATAGTTTTTAAAATCGGACCGAACTGGGAACCGGTCAAGAAATAGATTCGTGAGTCAGACTAGGGGTTCAATGAGTCGAATCATATATTTAATAAATGATATTACTAATAAATTGACATAATATTATAATTTAACTATGATTTATAACAAAAATTATTAATATAACTATTATATTATCTCCAAATTCAACTTAAAAATAAATATAAATTTAATAATATAAAATAAATATATTACAATACATTTTTATTTTTTTTAATTTTAAGTCGATTTTTTTCTCACTTGTTCAATTAGGTTCGCTATTCTGATCGGGAATTAGCCTTTAAAGTGTAACTAGGTTATTTATAGGAACCGAACCGAGTAAGTTGTTAGTTCTCAGTTAAATCGGTGACCTGATCCGATTTTTAAAACTATGTTTCAACCCTAATATATATATATATATATATATATATTCAACGGCTACTTCACAAAGCATCCAATAAAATGAAATAAAATAAACTCTCTCTGAAATTCTCTTTCGGAGAGGGGATGGAGAAAATGAAGTTCTAGATACCAACCATGCTCTGTCCCCCGGACCCCATTCCGCCGGGGGGTGGCGCGCGCAGATCATTAATAATATTAAGTAAATGGTTTGATAGATGAACTGTCTTGCACGCCGATGAAAATCTCTTTCTTTTTTTTTGTTATTTTTATCAGACGAATTTTGAACCTGTTGACCACGCATTATTAGCTACACGAAATTACATTTATATATACATATAAACAGTATTTTATTTTGCAATTTATTAATTGTTTAAAAAGTATTGCGTATTGGTGATTCGCCGCATCCATGGAATTATGGAATGCTGTGGGCTTCTCTGATCCACTCCCCCACTTTAATGCACCAATGATTTGATATCCTGCTGCATCTACTGAATGCCTTTATTCTTATCCTATGCTATTTTCTCATGTCCACTTGGTATTTTATATACAGAAATTATATGAATAATCAATATCAAGAACTTGAGTTTCATGGGGGAAAAACAGTGTGTGTGAATAGATCTATTATCTTTTAGTCTCTCTTATTATTGAGATATTAACTTAAAAAAAGCATGAGGGTTGGCCGTGGTATGCTTGCATCTCATGTGCAAAAATTACACTGTTAAATGATCATGCTACTCGAGAGCTCAATTATGTAATTACACACGCTCAAAATTTGTCGGTCTTCGAACTTAATGTGGTAAAAAATTACTTCAATATTGAGTCCAAGGAGGCCAAGAGCAAACAACATGCCTATCGACATCATACGAAATTTAATTGAAAAAACAAACTAAATAACACATATGATAAACGGAATACATAAGAAATACGTATCAAAATGAAGTGCTTATAGGAAATCGATAGGGATCCAATCCATGCGTGCACGAAATTCGTTTCTCAGATCGTAATTGCCTCGTTTGATTTTAGATTTTATTAGTGGATCGGTTATATTCTTTTTTTTCAATAGTGTGATAGATAGACTCCATTCATATAGAATAACTCACACTTATACGAGAGAGCCTGTGCATATATGGCACCGGAAGAATTATGATGTTCTCGAATAATTATTAAATCATCAAAAGATATGTTAATAGTTGATGGGAATTTTAGGTGATAGTTCTTTTCAAAGTTTTAAGTAGTGGGAGATTCTTGTGCCGAAAATTGATATTCGATCGGGATTAGGAGGAACAGCCGACGCTAAACATTGAATGGATGTGATAACGGAATGAATTAATGAATGTCTGAACAGTGTGATGATAAGTCAGTCGAGAGAGAGAGAGAGAGATCTCCCTCTTGCTTTCTTGTTAGGGGGACTGTCCAATCCACTAATGGATACACCGCATCCAGAGATAGAGACACACACCCACAAACATATAGTGGGAAGAAGAGTCGGGTCAAAAGACAACATATGCCAACAGCGATGCCAGCCAGAGACACGGGACGGGACAAGCACCGTGGATGCCCCAGCAGAGAGACCATGACAAAATGGACCTACGTCCATATAAAATTTCAAATTGATAAGCCATGTTATCCTATTATTACGTCCGATGGATGTGTTCCAAGTAATGTTCCATGATGGAATTGATGATTAATCTGGCACTGAAACTGACAACGTCGGCTGGATTGTCTTTGCCAACCGTCCCACGACCATTACCGTAATTCAAGATTCACGTACCCGCAGCTCGTCATGCGAGAATCAACAGCAGAACCTATGCATGCACTAAACAGGGAAATCGGGATGGTGTTAAACATATGCAAACTCAATTAAGTGGACGACTACCGATACTCTTGGTTATACACAGTTTATGATTGACGGGGGAAACGCACGAAAGCCAG
>CXYZ01013298.1:753471-796062 GCA_900006705.1 Sonneratia caseolaris | reverse complement strand
ATGATGAAATAAAATGATAATAAAAATTATTTTAAATACTAAAACAATAATGAGCTAATTGAATTTATGATGGTCGGGATTCTCATATTTTACAAAAATATACCTCTTTTATTTTTCGTTTTTTCCAGATGGGCCTTGCAGTAGGTTCACTGCCTCAATCAGTTAAAAGCATTCACGAGTGCACCACAATCTCCAATATCAACCGGCCCTAGATATTATACGTTAGGTAGGGCACGTGCACCAACCCGACTACCGACGGAGAATGCAACTTATGTTCATTGCTATCTTATTTTTCCATTAATTCTCTTCCAGATTTTTCTTCAAGCAAATGACTTTTATCAGATGACCAGTCCACGGAGGGGACCAGAGAAGCATCAAAAAAATCCTGGACTGGACCAGCAATTTGCCAGACTCTTTGGCGGCTATGCAATTTGCTGCTGCTGCCCCTGAGATCTCTTCTTGGAAAAGCACTTAGCATATCACCATCGATGTGGACTGTGCAGCTGCTAGCCAAGGACGCTCGAGCTCAAACCAGGAACGCTGACGCAGAGAGTACGACGATTTCCCAGCCTGAAAGAGAGCTTCCTAGATATGACTAATCCCGATGGTTTTGGTGTCTCATTCATCTAATTACTTTCCTATCGACATACATACATATATATATATATATGGAAATGGGCCGCACTTTCATATAACCAAAAATCATCCATTTTATGGAAGATATTTTCAGTTGAAATGAGGAGGGAGCACGAAAACTTGCGGTCTCTGGAGACCGTAGTTTATGCTGGGGAGCGTCCATGGTAGGCAATATGCCAAAGTGAGATAGCTAGGCCAGCTAGGTGTACGAGTATTCCGTACATCATGATGGTGTGCTCTTATTTACACTTTCCCGTTTCCCCTTCTCTCCTATCTATATTCCTCTTGAAAGGTTCAAATATCTGTCGAGTGTCGCCTACAGTCGTACCGGCCGTGCCCTATGATGAGTTTTTTGGGTACCAATCACATAAGCATGTGGAAGATTGATTGCCGACTCAACTCGAGGGATTACACACACTTTGAATTTGAGTGACAAATAGGTGGAAGTGGTGAATATGAGTGACAAATAGGTGAAAGTGGTGAATTTTCATTGATAGTCACTTAGTAAGTAATACTTAATTCTTTTATGCGCTTAGAAGGCTAATTCTAGTCTCCTAACGAATTGTTAGTACGATCTATCATGCGGGACACCTAAAACGATTTTACTTCCACTAGTGTTTGTAGAAGCTAGGTGACCTTTTGTCTGGGTACCAAATAATATGAGTAGAATAATTCAATGGATCTTATTCTAAATAGAAAATACTGAAATTTGTGGGAGCAAATGAGGGTCCAGGGTCCAAGGAGAAGCCGATGACCATATTATGTATTTTGGGAAGGTGTATTCAATTGAGAAAAGATCGTGCCCACTGGTCAGGTGAGATCGTATTTGGATCGGTCATGGGGCGGGCGGCGGCAACCCAAATGCAGTCATTGCATAGAATCTTGGTCCGGTCCCATATTCCCCTCCATCCCCCTTTTATTATTATTATTATTATTATTATTATTATTATTATTACTGCCTTTTTGTTTATGAGTATTCACAGCATATTGAATTTTCAAACCGGAGAAATCAAGAAGATGTGGCGCGGTTGGTGAACCAATCTCCACGTTGCTGCATTTTATTCATTTACAGTGCATATAGAGATTTGAAATTCATGGGAAGAATCTCATCATGACCAATTCCAAGTCGATCATGGATTGTGGCCGATCACACTCATAATTTTACGGATAAATCAAGTGAGAAAATAAAAAATGAACTAAAATTACAAAGAAGTTAATTACACGGCCTACACGGGTCGATGGGATATGCTTGACCATGTCCGTATCACAGGAGAGCCAGCCAACACGGTCGAGACAGGTTCAGCCCAGGTGGACAGAGAGGCCTATACGGGTCGATGGGATATGCTTGACCGTGTCCGTCTCGCAGGAAAGCCAGCCAACACGGTCGAGACAGACTCACCAACATATTCAACCAGGAATTGCCGATCAAATCTGTTTTCTTGATTTGGCTAAGTTTCCGAGCAAATCACATGCTTAATCAATATCTGACGGAATCAAGCAAATGCCTGCTGGAATCGCCATTCTTCTGTCAAAACCTCTTTCTTTTCCTCTCCTCCGAGAAAGCCTTCATTCAGAAAAATATCCAGGATATACATAAATACATACATACATATATATTGTACCTTCTTCATAGACCGAGAGGGCACACTGTGTGTAATTTTAAGATGACTTCTATTATTGATAGTTTAATACGGTCTGTATCATCCAAGCAAAGATATGATTGTGATAAGAAAAGCTTGAAAATGATGTAAAGGGAAGAGCTGAGAGCATCCATCAGATTTCAGAGGTTGAGATGGTGATATGTATTATCATATATATATATATATATATATATACAGAGAGAGAGAGAGGGAGAGGGTGGGCATCAAGTTGCCCTAGGCTGTTGCCCAACCTATAAAGCCTATATATATGTGTTCCTATTTAGTCAATTCAGTCCTCCTAGAACCATTAAAAAAGTATATAAATTTTTATATATATAAAAAAAGAGAAAATGATGAAGATGGCCCTACATTTTGTGAGATGAGGGAAATTTTACATTTTTAATCTTTATTTCGATTTTTTAAAAAGAGAGGTATTTATTTTTTTCAGTCATATGAAAAATATGATAGTATAAAAAATATATAAAATAATTTGTGAAATTTTATAATTAAAATTAAATATATAATTTCTTAATTATTTATAATAACAGTGACATTATTATCGGAAACCTTCTTTATTTATACTCATTTTACTCTATCAATTCTATGACATTTTATTGCATTGCTAGATATACCTAGAGTTGTTAACTAGCTTGGAATCGGACTGTCCAAATCTAGAATCAGCTCGGATCATCCCTAACCCGGCCTGCAACCACTCTTATTGGGTTGAGAGATGGTTACTAGTCGGGTCAACAATATAGGTTTGCTAAATTATAACTGGCTCAGAGCATTAAGCTATTGAACCGGTTCGAAACTAGTCCAAACTGTGAACAATAGCTCTCTGCCAGTCAAGTTTCACAATCTCCTACCATTTTTTGAAAAATCAACGGTCATAGATGAGACATCCAATCAAAGCCCTGTTCATTCAATTTAATCAAAATACTGTCCACCAATTAAATTATGATTCACCCAATCAAATTTAAAAGTAATTGTGTTTTAAAAAATTGACATGTTTATAAAATATTTATTTTAAATAATTTTAAAAAAAATGAAGGATTCACGGGCAAAATTAGTCTGTTTAAAAATTGTTTCGGGTCAGTTCATGTTCACTTGAAATATGACCCGTAACTAGACTGGCCTATTAAGCGAACGGGCCGAACAGTAACCGAATCTAACGGTTCTAAGCCTATTTTAAATCAGTTCGAATTGCACTTTTAACAATACTAGATATAGCTATATTTCTTTCATATAATTATTGTACATATTCTTTTGCGCGTTTCAAAGGGGGTGGGGAAGAGCATTGGAAATTAGCACGAATGGTCCTTACCGAGTCCATTGAAGGGGGACCAGTTCCGACCTTTCTTTTTTCATGGTCGATGGATTTACATTTTAATTTTCCCCATCACGATCAACAGACAGCGAGATTTTAGTGAAGCAAGAATTTATTACTTACCAAGTGGCGCCTCACACATGCAAAATTTTTCATGACGTGGAAGGAGCAAGAGCAGACGATGTCGGACCAGACACGTACTCGTGGCCCATGGCGGGGGGCTAAAGAGAATCTGGATAAACTGCAAGTTGCTCCCTCACAGCATCGATTCTTTTTTGCAAATTGCCCTCTCAAGTCTCAAGTATCACCAAGTCGGAATCATGGAAAGCCTTGTAGGGATCAAGTGATCATGCTCCTATAATGAGGTTAACGTTCATGGATAAACTCTCTCTGCAATTGAAGAATTGCACTTAAATCCACAAAAATGCTTGCATGACCACAGGATGGTGCCGTGGAAAAATCGGATATCCCATATTGATGATGCCCGGAATGAAAAAAGGGCGGGGGGGTGGCCCCCCTAGAAATTGAATGCCGTCAGAGTCATTAGATTCTCACCACAGGCTTGTGGGGGCAACCCCAATCATGATTACTCATTGGATTGACAATTACTTGGCAAATTTCTTCCCCTTTGGAAATCAGTACGGAAAATATAGAAATAGCATCGATAATAAAGTGGTGATTTGGATCCGCCCCCTTGGGGGTCTCTGTTCTCTTTAGTTCCCTTTAATTCCCATGGGACTTGGAATCCCCATCACCCAATTATGATCTATCCTGATCCTTCTTCCTCTCTTAACTGTTCTCAGGACTATTCTTCCACCTCCTCTTGTGGTCCTTCGCCTCCTCGCAAGTTGGACCATCGCGCCCCGATTCTCCATATGATTGTAAAAGCTGCCAACTTGTACCGTTGCCGACCTCTTGATTTTTGAGGAAGCTATTGAATTCCAAAGATGGGCCCTATGCATGAATGTAGCTTGGTTTATATTGTTTAATACACATTATCCTTATCTAAAATATCAGTTTAAATCTTACGAATGAAAAAAAAAATCAATAATTGAGAGAATTTCACAACTCTATTAACACATAACTAGTTGAAGGCTAAATTACTCCCAACATGCTGAATTTCCGAACATCATGCGGTGTAAAAAGGTAACAAGAAGGATTATTTACTTTATCTATGTTGTGGTTTATAAATAACCCAAGGTTTTGGAGAGTAATTAAGTCATCTTGAGATTTATAAATAACCATTGATGGATTTAAGGGCCCCCACGGGGGCGGTTACCTCAAACTCAAGAGAATGTGAGGAAGAGAGTTTGATGTAGTGACACTGTTATCTATTTAACAATTAGGGGATTATAAATTCGATTATTATCGTATAATTTACTGTACCTTTTATTTATCTAATTCTTTTATGGGCTCATATGTTTAGTATATAATCAACAAAAAATCGAGAAAATGTATGATGTGTTACATAAAAGTAACTTGATTTTGTTTCATATATCTTACTAAATTATGAATTCGTTATTTATCTCTTACATTAGTTTTCGCCCGCTTAAATAATTTTTCTGGATATATTCCCGATTTCAACCCAAAAGTAAAAATCAATAAATTAACCACAAATATGACGTTCCTTCTTTTAATTCACACTCATAGAATCAAATTCAAAATTTGTTAAACTTATATATATTTCAGAATATTAGGGAAAGATATAATATAATTTTAATTAAAAAAATGCAATCTATGTAACATTTCAGGGTTTGGATTTTGACTACTAGGAATCTTTGCTAAATTTGATTCCCCCTCTGCCTCGGCTTGGACAAGACATTATCGATGTTTCCTCAGTAATTTGTTGGAATGTTTGACTGTGAGGCTGCCCCAAAAACCCACACTAAGAACGGAAATTTAAAACAAAAAATTCTTATGACCCAGGCTGAGGATGTGTCCCGATGCATCGAGATTATTTCTCGGGTTAATATTACTTGGCCGATCGAATCGGAAAAGGAAGAGGGAATTTCTTCTTCTCCCCACTCCTTTTCTCTAGGTGGAAGAGAAATCTCGTTCGTGAGGATGGTAGGGAATATGCACGGGAAAAAAATTCCTCTCGAGTGAACAGAAATCGCATATCGATTGTGATCACTAAGCCATAGGTTGCACATGCATGCATCTACACTGGTGATTGTGTTCATGAGTGGAAGATAAGATCGAAGCCATATATGGCACGCAGAAGGACACAAACACGATGAACCTGATATCTCACCTGCCGATCATAGCCAATAGAATGTGAGACTTCCAGCATGTGTCATCCATAGGTAGGAGGAGGGCATCGTTAGGTTTATAGGTTCCACTCAGAATCCACCGACCGAAGACTTGGGCCCATCAGATTGGTCCTCGATCGGGCGGGTCTCCCCATTGTACGGGAAGAATCTGTTTACCAAGGTAAAGAATCGATGAAAACTCTCCTTCTATCGTAGGTAAGATCCGATGTACAGCCGGTAACTAAAGTTTCTCATTGTTGGTCTATCATACATATCAAGTATTTGCAGGATGGGCATTCCCTCGAGCCAATGAGATATTCCACGGTCCAAATTAGTGTTCTAATTTTCGCTCGGGAAGGACCATGTTTCTTTTCCTCCACTGCGTCGTCCATTGTCGTGCATGAGGATCGACCAAATTGCTGAGCGCTATGCCCGGAGAGGATACATATATTTTTGCCAATTGCACGGTGTTTTTAAGAGGTGGATTTGCTTCCACATGAACTGGAGAAGCCTTGATATTCTCTCCACCACATTTCATTGGCAGAGAGGATGACTTTATTCGCTGCCCCCAACCCAACCGATCCCACCACAATGTCGTCGACGGACAGCGACAGCAGCTTCGTCTCATCGCATGGGTCGTTCAGCACTTGAATTCGGCCTGGAAAAACTTGCATGGAAGCACCATTCTTCTTATCTCTGTTATCTTGCACAACGGTGGGATTAATTTGTTCAATGCCAAATTTGAAAAAAAAAAAAAAGAAGAGAGAAATTTGAGTTTGATGTAGTATTATTGAGGCATTAACTATCATCCTCTTGTTTTATTATTGACTGAGGAGCCATCCATGACAGGACTAGTTGAATTGGTTTAGCAAGCGAGTTGCGTTTGTCATCGTGACGACAACCCTAATCAGATCAGATCGCATTAGTTGGCGCCGGCGGCCAATCACGACCTCGAACAAGGGGTAAAAAGAAAACAAAAAGGAGAAATCAAAATCGTGCTTGTTTGAAGGTGTCAAGGCCGGGTGTCTACGAGCAACCAGTCCTGCCTTTCCTTGTCGGGGTCCATCAGGATTTCCTGGGTACAAGGGCCCACTTGATATAGCCCGAATTTTGGGCCCATTTAGTTTGGAGAATGGGCCCGAGTCACAGGCCCATAAGACTACAAAGCATGTTTTACACTCGACAAGTAGCAGCAAACACCACGATATGAGAGACGTGGTCCGACTACCATCCAACAATGACTAGCAAGGGAAAGTGTGGATTTAACTTCCACTTTGCTCCTATGATTTCAGAAGAGTATTGTTAGATTGTTAAAAATGATAGAATCATACTAAAGTTTTTAATTATAGTTCAATTTTCCTTTATAATATTCACGCGTTATAAAGCATTTTACCATGATGACATTGAAATACATTATATAAATTTAAATTTTACTTGAAAAATGGTCTGATTACAAAATGCAAAAACATTTTGAAAAAATAATTTAATGTAGCGGTATCGCTATCGACCTAACAACTCGAAATTACATATTCGATTCTCACTATGAGATTTTACGTGCCCATTTATTTTAGTATCTTAAATCCTATTTTAAATCCATAACTGTAATAAAAATATTATAACTTTTTTTTTAAATATCAATATATGGTCAACATTGAACACGTAAATAGGTCGACGATTAAGCTTTGTTTTTTTTTTTTTATCTGTATAGATGGTTTAGGTAAGCCGTTCTTAATTTGTCCAGCCTGCTAAGTGGGAACTGTTCGTGACGTTGATTTGCCGAGCGCGACCGAACCTTTGACATTTGTGTGGAGCAGTTTTTCTTCTTTACAGATTCATCGTTTCTGATATTCATATTTTATTTTCCTAAATAAATCATATATATATATATATATATATAGTTCAATAAAATAAAATAAAGCCTCAAATATTCCACCAACTTTTTAGAAATCCTTTAAATAGAACCTTAAATTCAATTCATATATAAATAGAAAAAGATATACCATTTTTAAGAATTTTATCCCTTATGATACTAATTTATATGAAATTCTAAATTTGCATACCTTATTAGATGGATTATGATATTTAATTTTTCGGCCAGAGAAAAATAAATAGTTTTCCTATATTTGAGAATTATGTGCCATTTATTATTATTATTATTATTATTATTATTATTGAGATTTGGAGTTTAGCGGTGATAGTTGATCCGGTAGAACTTATTTATAGTCAAATAAAAATCAAATTTATAATATCTTATTGTTAAATTGAGAATTATATCATTTTATCAAATTTCTTTTCTCGGACTATTTTTATGTAGTTGAATTGGACAGCAGAGGACCTATCCCAAAATGACGATTATTTAATAATGCAATGAAATAATCGGCAAAAAAAATTGTCACCAATTATCGGAAAAAAAAACTTTGTTTCTTAATAATCGGAACGTATTGAAGTCGTGAATATTGAATCGTATAAAGTGGGGAGAGAAATTATTGTTGAATTGTCTTGCTAAATTAAGGATGTCTTCCACTCCAACCGCTTGTACAATTCGAGAAATCCATCGAGCGAAGATTTAAATAAAAGAAAATTTTGCCAATGTGGATATATTTGTCAATTCGAATGGGTCCAAATGCATCGAATATTTAAACCAGTCGTTTTCTCTGACCGATTAGCTTTGTATTTTTCCATATAGTTAGCCGCAATTTGACTTTGAAATTCATCCACGCACGTTCGACTCCATCATCTCGTGCGAGCTACTGCGGAGAAGCCCTGGATATATTACTCCCCGTGTCGTTACAATAACAGGTCTGAGCCGGTTCTAGGCCGGTTCAAAATAGGCCGGCCTGTAAGCATTTGCCACGGTTACAGGTTAGCCTATTATGCTTAACGGGTCAGACCAATTATGATTTATGGTTCATGATAGCATGAACTAGCTTGAACCGTGTCTAAGTGAGTAAATTAACGGTTCGGACCAGTTCAACCCGTGAACAATACATTCTCGATTTTTTTTAAAATATAGCCGTTGGTGGTTGGTGAAGATTATTTTGTAAATGAACAGTATTGTGAATGGTGTTCTAATTGATAAATAGTGTTTTGATTGAGCGAATTCAAACGGTCAAATGCCCCCACGGTATAAGTAATTGATTTTTTTAACAAATTATTGGAGACTACGATACTTAGCAAGTGGAGGGTTATGGTTCACGGTTCGGACCGGTGTAGTTAGGTTTTGTAACGGTTTCGGGCCGGTTTCTTAATTGTTCAAAGCCGATTACAGTTTAGTCTAGTAGAATAACGGTCCGGGTCGGTTACGGTTTAATGTATCTATATTGCTGACCCGGCTCGTAACCGCCATTTAATCCAATAAGAGTGGTTATGGGCCGGATTAGGGGCGGTCCGGGCCGATTCCGGATTTGGACGGTCCAGTTCCGGGCTTACCCGCCCCGTTTAATTACAAGTCTACTCCGGATCATCGTACTGGGGGGTGGGGGGCAGCCCCTGTCCGAGCAGGTCCCGCCCGAGTTAGCCGATGACACGAGACTGCCCCCAACGAACGAGGGAGTTTAATGCGCCATTACTCTAGCCAGAAGATGCCGACACCTGGGTACGCATCCAATGTTTCACCCGCTCACGCAGCAACATAGTTCTGCAGGTACGTGGGCCTGTGTGTTCTCCTAAGTACGAGCAATCGGGGCCCCCACCCTTCAATCTGCTGTCAAGCTTCGTGCTATGAGCATTCAATTTTGCGTCCCTCTTTGATGCAAGTTGCTGCTGCTGCTGCTGCTGCTGCTGGTCTTCTCCACTTGGACCAAAAGAGATAGATGGACGAAGAGGATGCATACATATGCGACTTTAGATGCAGATTAACTTATGAAATGAGGATTAAATTCGAGATTGCGAGTAATAACTGCATTGCAGTACGAGAGGTTGGTTCTTGGGTACTCCTAAGCTCCGATTAATTTTATCTGTGACTCCGACAATCGGGTCCTGCGCTGGCCTGAATGATTCTCTAATCTCTCCCATTTATTTTTTGTTCTTTGGTGATCAAGTTGATTTATGTTATCATCATTAATTATTTGGGCAAGTTGGACCCACCCAATATTTAATCACTTGCCAAGGGCCTCTAATCAATTGAGCTAATTTTCTCGCTCTCACGCCTCCCAGGACGTAGCATGACATTAGCTGGTATGAGTTGACAGAAGAACTATTAAAAATCGGCAATTTATTTAAAAATAATCAAACTTAAAGAGCTATTATAAGATGATTATAGTCATACAAGTTTTGGGATATGACCATAGTTTTGCTGTTTTATTGGGTCCACAATTTAATTTGAATCTTATTGCAATTTGTGATGTATTAATAAATCCTCGAGCCAAAAAAATCTCTCTTTTAATTATATCATTTCTTGACAACAACAACAACAATAATAATATAATTTTGGAACCTGGCTTCGCTCTTAATAACTGGTGTCCTCTCAGTTTTTTTTTTAAATTTATATGGTCATGTGCATTAATTAATTTAGTTTATTGTCTCAAACCATCTTAATCATATATTTTTTCGATTATATATGAAACTTATATATTTAGAATGAAATAACAGAAATAGAGAATGAATAAAGAAGTATACAGAATCNTTAATCATATATTTTTTCGATTATATATGAAACCCATATATTTAGAATGAAATAACAGAAATAAAGAATGAATAAAGAAGTATACAGAATTTCACGATACCATTGTAGTAAACTCTCATTTTCATCAAATTAAAGTGTCAAATATGTTATGAATACATGTAGGTGTACTGAGCGAAATTAATCTCAATTGCAAAGATGCCTGTGAAAACTACGAAATCGAACTTTTGCTAACGATATCGATTAGATAAAAGATGAACACGAGCCTATCGGGATCGAGAGGAAGTGCTTTACGTGAGAAGGGGGAAAAAAATTGAAAGGGATGTCTGAAAAGGAGAAGGGCCAGCGTTTACGACTCGGTCATCGATTGCAACCGAAATTGCTTTACCTTACACTCCAAGACACGGTTCGAACTTCATAGATCATTTACTTGCTTTCCTGGAGAGGTAACTCCTAGACGATGATAATGGTATTCTTCCACACAGGACACTTTCCGAACACCGTCCTCTAAATGGGCCCGCCGGTTTCTTCTCACCATCATCGGACGATTTCACTATAATGAAATGCGATAATGGGTTAATACAAGACTTGTGTTCACGTGAAATATTAGCAGTTGTTGTTTAAACTACTGTGTAGTTCTTACTCTTCTGTGAATTGAGATCATGGACAGAAGTGTTGACCTTGCAGGTCATGGGCTCATGGGCACAGATCGCGGCCGACATTTAGAATGGGGAGGCAAGTGGGCACACGTAGGCACCGAATAGTGGTTGACTGACTCAATGATTCTTTCTTCACCCCCCCACCCCGAACCTCTTGAGATCTTCTTTGGTTATCATTTTTTTTTTTGCCATGAAAAATATTCACTTATGAATGGAACTGAAGTAGCAGCCTGCAGATGGATGCGCCCTCCAGGAGTTTGATAATTAAAAACCAGAGAACCGTATAGAGATGAGGGCCAAATCAACTCCCAAAGTCGCATACACGCCTTCTCTCAGTTTTCACCCACCAATGGCATCAAAATTGGAATCGGAATTTAGCCAGGCAAGTTGCATTCCGACTACTGTACTGTCCCATGTGAAAGAGAGCTCATTTTAATTGTGTCTAATTGAGATTGAAACTAGATAGAGTCATAGTTCTCAAATTATGATTTTTTTTAATTTGCTGAATTTATCAGTAATTACTTATACCCCGACAGAAATGGGATTTAGGCTTCTGGATTTGACAAATCCACGGCAATTTCAAAAGAACTATAATATATGATTCAATAAACCACTGCCAAGTCAAAACCCTTTGTTCAACCAAAGCGAGTATAAGTGGATCCGCACTTGGATCTACACTAACTACTAACTGGGTTGATTAAACTGTTTTGCCGAGTCTTCTGATCCAATTGCTCGTATCATCAACCTCTCGTTATATTGCCGTGATAGGTAAGCATATATGACCCATCTGGAAACATGATATATATTATTAGACAGAGTAGCCAATAATTTGAAAAGTAATAATAATAATAACGGAGTTCGTTCCACCCGTGTTGCACTCGCCATTTCAATATCGGATGGCACATTGACTATTTTACAACCCACTCTCTTCTATCTCATTAAATTTGACAGACAAGTTGACCGACCCATCAAGAGAACTTGTAAGGACACTATGCCATTTCCAGAGCTCGGAAAAGGATACATGAATTTACTACCCCCCCGGTACTCTTACCCCACACCTATATGTCTCCTGAAGAATGATGCAGACAATTATTTCTGAATTTTCTAGGCTGAATTATTGGAATTCTTTTGAGTAATAGTAATAGTAATAATAATAATAATAATATAAGTAGAAGTTGGCATGAATGGCAAGTAGGAAGGAGGAGTAATGGACCCCCACCGCCACTGAGTTGATGAGGGAGGAGGCAGGAGGGTCTCCTATACCCTTACTTTAGAGAGAGAGGCACAGTTTGGTGTTTTTCATTAATGTTGTTTGTTGCTGTTGCCATGTCTTTTTTAATTAATGTCTCTTGCCCATCCATCAATGTGATGCGATTCGAAAGATCGACCCATCACCTACCCACCCAAACACACACACACACACATATCACCCAGAAAGAGGAAGAGAACAGCAGATCTCCCCTCCCCACCCCACCCAAAAACTTGGCTACAACAGGAGAGCTCTGACCATTACGATCGAAGTGGTTGACCCTCCACTTAAATGCATTTCGCTCGTCATTGATGTTGACTGCCTAATGATGCACTTCTGTTTCGACCCATTTACTTGCATGCAAGTGTTGATCGCTTAAATGCACCCATTATAGTGGCACGTACGTTATGGTTATATGTGATCCTCACACGCTTACTCCACCACATCACGTGTCTTCTCTTATTCCTTCTTTCCCTTTTCTTGTATGTATAATCTTTCATTAATTAGGCTGTCGCTTCCTTTTGCAATCATAAAAGTGAGTGAACGTGATCGATTTCATTTTATGCCTACTCCTATTATAAGTAGATCTTTCGGTTTAGGACGGTCTAAGCACGAATATTTTGTCATTTGGGCCGCTTTTAATCAAATAGAAATAATTTTTTTTAAAATTAATTAAAATAATTTAATATCTTGAAATAAATTTTTATATGATATAATTGATTGATTAATTTAAATATTATATTAATTAATTAACTATTAAAATATTATTATTGATATATAATTAATCTTTTAAAGAATCACCCATTTTGAATGGTCTAATCATAAGTTAACCCTTCAGTGCCAACACAAACAAACACACACATTATCCTGCTATTCACCACCTTACGTAAAATGAGTATGGGAATGGAGTTTAGTGTAATAAGAGCAATAAAAAAGATATTATAGATTTGATTTTCTCCTATATATATTCCGTTATTTCTCTTTTTTTCTTCTCATTCTCAATTTATGAGTTTATATCTGTCCATTCTAAATTTGATAAAAAAATAATTTATCAATTAATTATCACTTCAATGCAATAATATATGTAGATCTTTAGCGTGCATGTGGGGTTTGTTTGATGTAATGACTCCTGACGCGTACTCATAAAGTTCGGAGTGCACATGATGTGTGATTGATTGATTACGAATTTATATGTGACAGTGCCATGCATCAGATTTCTAACAATGTACAGAGCTTCTATCACTATGCTACCACCACAGGTGGCCCCTGCCTCGTTAAGGAGAGAAGAAGAAGAGCACGGAAAATTCATCGACCAAACTGAAAGATCTCAGCTCTCGTTAATCCCCACTCCACTATTACATATAGTCAATAATCAATACTTAATCTCTTTTCCTAAGATGTGCTGTTGGGGGTTTTAGTGCTATAAATGGAGAAGAATTAGCCCTAGTGCCCGCATGGATAATGTTAAAAGCTTGTCCGAAGAAATCGCCCACTAGCATCCGAAAAGTGTATCCCATACGCCCCGAATGACACGAGCATTTCTTGTCGGCTTTCATTCAATTTTACGGTCCACACCGGATATTTCCACGCTAATGTCGAGCACAAGAGGGACCGGCCAACCCCTCTTCGATAGAGCTGGTGGCCTCGTAGAAGAAAAAAAAAGAGAGACTGTTGCATATGATGCTGTGTGGTGGAATGAAAGTGAAACCTTGGCTTGGGATTTACGTCGAGTTGGGAGTCAACTCCACGTTTCCCTTTCCACTAACGTTGTTCTTCCGTTATGGCAAAGGAAGAGGCACGACGTATCATCATCCATCATCAGGGGGAGTCAACATGCAATCACTTTTCTTCTCCTGCCGACAGATTCTTATCCACGGTGTGGTTCAACAGAAGAGCTAGCAATACTCCACGCATTTCCATCGGGTTAATTAGCCTAAAAAAATCCATATCATCTCATATATATGACATTTATGGATCCAGTTAAAGTCAAAACAATAGCAAATTATTAAAAAAAAAAGATTTGCTAA
Source organism: Sonneratia caseolaris (assembly GCA_900006705.1). Lineage (NCBI taxonomy): Eukaryota > Viridiplantae > Streptophyta > Magnoliopsida > Myrtales > Lythraceae > Sonneratia > Sonneratia caseolaris. Next base: position 781,651 of record CXYZ01013298.1, on the reverse strand, counting down.
TTAGACTATTTCCTCTAAAATTTCATTTTATAATCCTGAAAGAGCTAACCAATATTTTAAAAATATTGCAAATAATATTAATAATATCTCATAATTTCAATAGCTAATATCATAGTGGGTCAATGGAGATAACACAACATCTACCATCGCTTTCAACAAGCGTGTTTTTCTTTTTCTCTTTTTTGAATCACCAACTTTGAGCGAGAAGTGAATCTCAATAAATCCAATCATTAGCGGTAATCACACGGGCAAGCCCCTGCCCTCCCAGTACGTAGTAAGTGGAAGAGTCAACTAGAAATCGAGTCTTCGGCTAAAAGTGATTCCATGACTCCCCATGTATAGATTACCTTCTAACAATACCCACAACTTTTGGTCACGAGGACGGGACTTATGAACCTATACACAATTAGAGATAGAAGGAAAATTATGTGATATAACAAATCTTATCAGTGAAAATCGAAACTTGATCTACAATACCGAATCAATGACGATGTAATTACTTCACCAATTCTCTTCCCCTGATAACCCTTTTTTTTCCCTCCATATGGATGAAATTTTTGCTCTAAACTTTGCAACGTATAGAAAGAAGAATTTCCAAAATGAAAATCTCATACAAGTGTAGTGCATACTACTATTCAATCGGAGAATCTTGCCGAGGGACCAATCGTGGAGTCATCACACATGGAAGCACGTTAAGAAATGGTTACCGACACAAAAGTATTATTAAACTATCGAACAACCACTACTAGAAAAACATGGTTTTTCCCTCGGGAGAGGCAGTCGGAGAGCTGCCTGCTTTACATATATTTAGTCGAGGACGAGCATAGATTTGAAACAAATTAGTATGCTTAATTTGATCATACTTGACTTGGACCAAAAGATTACGGATTTAATTATCATCCGTGAGACTCGTGTATCTCTCATTCACATCCCTTCCGCCAATTCTAGGCTTTTCCGATGTCCCTTCAGTCCTCCATGTCGATATTTTCATAAATGTATACATGTATATAATTTTCATGGATGAAGCAGAGTTCTACATTACTCGTAGATTTGATCACGTTGACTTGCTCGTTAGGATTGACTCATCCCTTCAAGTTACATTTACACAGAGAGAAAAAAAAAAAGAAAAGAAAAGAAACCTACAAGTTATGTAATAATCTGCAACCTCAAAATTTCAGTTATCAAAATGCCTTCATGAGTAAGTCCTACATACATATATGAGAACCTGTTTAAGCTCCTTTTTCAGACAGTTCCTCTCAATACTCATCTCATGATGGCCCACAAGGAACAAGGGTTTTCCAAGAAGGGGAAACAGTGAAATATTATCATCATTGGACAATTTCTTGATCATTAAGTAGAGAAAAAAAATTAATTTATAAGATATTTGTTTATGGTGCATACAACAGGGAAAAAGCCAAGTGTAAAAGACTTCGTTAGATACTCCTTAACTTGTGGTCTTTGCTGCACTGATTCGAGAGACATTGTAGGGGGGAGAAAAAACAAATTCTAGTGTTTGGTGCAACGAACAGACAAACTGGTCAACCAAGGACACTTTCCTAGTCCTCACAAACTTACAAGTTATTATAAAAAGGGCTCCCTTCCAAGGAGAGTAGTAAGTTGTTCCTCTTTCAACACCTCACAGGCACCCCTCTCAATTGTCCTTGGCTGCCCCTCCAGTGTGGTCACCGGTTCAACTCTCATCCAACCCGGTCATGATTCGTGATACACCTACACCTCAAGAACCAACGCCCATCAGCCACCTCTCGTCCCAAACCACTGATCATTTGGATCTATTCCGTGAAACAAAGAGGTTGGGATGCTGATGGTAATAAGGATGATGACAACTAAGATGGAAGTTGTCTCATTTATGAATGAGAATCGAGAGGACAATGTACAATAATGTTCATATCTGTGCAAAATCGTCTCGTTGTTACTGCCCAAGCCTGTGCACGACAACCATCACCCCCACATCATTATTTATTAGTGCCTTCCATTCTCTGCCAAAATAATCAATACATACTCTCACCACAATCACCTGCTGAGGACAAAGGGTTGCTCTTGACTGCGGGATGAACCTGACAAATTCTTGATCATAGTATACTAAATGTATTGGTGTGATCAACATTTGCTTGTCATATTATTGTGATATATAATCATTTGAAATTTATTGGTAAACCCGGAATGGTGAGTCTGTCAACTGCATGTACGCACAAAAGGAAGTTGTATCAGAATCTTGCAGGGGTAAAATTCTCCTGATTTGCCCTAATTGATTAGAAATTAATCAAAACATCCTCTAACGAGTAATAATAATGCAGCCAAGATTCTCATTAATTAACTCCATTCTGCCACCCAACTTTGTCCTCTATGGGAAGTGTGATTCAACCTCCTCTTTGAGCATCACCTAGGCGACGCTCTATCTCTACCCTAACTCTACTAAGACTGCCAGACTAAGGCTCTATAATAGAACTTCCTCGTGTGTTGACAGTGTCGTTACGAGCGATATTACTCCATCAACCGTCTTCAAGTACACCGAATCTTGGATACCATCTATTGAAAGCATCCGAGACTCACAAGCTCGGCGAATCACGAGCCTCACTAACAGCCCGGTTGAGCATTTCCTGAACAACGCCTAGCCAATTGTCAAATCCTCAACACGAAAATAACATACGTATCTAGTAATTTCCCCATCAAAATAGGGATATTTCAAGGGCTAATTTAAGGGGACATGGATTCGGTCGTACTCGACATTGTTCCATTCCTTTAACTCATCGATTTTACTCCATTTTTTTTATTGGGTAAGTGAAATAATTGAATCTATCGATTTTACTCTTAGTTTGCTTTCTCCTTGGAACCCACCTTTCCCCCAATCCCAAGGCACTGATGCACAAAATGAACCATGCATCTTTGCCAATTGAAACTCCTCAGAGGGGGCCATGGCGGAAAAAAAAAGGCCTAATTGACCAGAGAGTGCAGTGAAATTATCCTAGATATGATATTGAGAATTCTTATACTCAATTCCCAACATTAATAGATTTCATTTTATTTTTGGTCATGTTCGTTTCATGCATCCATAATCCAAGTGAAGTTCATCAACTATATTTGAGAAATTTTTCAATGATCCTAATTCATCACATGGTAGAAGGAATTGCTGGTAAAAACATGACAAACATGAGGATAAGTGTTGATGAATCCTGTAATTATAATATTTATTGTTAATCATATTAATATAATAGACTGTCTAATATGATTACATAATTGCAAGATACAGTCATTAAAAAAATTTGGCAATGCATTTATATGCTTTTAAATGAGGCAGGATTTTTTTTTCCAGCCCACAAACAGTAAAAAGATGTGTAATGTATAAAGAGGAGCAGACCCCTCTCCTCTCCGGTTCCTTGTACGGTTGGCTGACATAAATTTACCTCTCCTTCTCTCTCTATACAGGGAAAACGAAACTGCCATCCAGGGCTGGGTGGGAATCCCAAATCCCAATTCCACACACACAAGGAGAGAGAGAGAGAGAGAGAGAGAGTACAGACAAATTCATTTCTTTTGGGCAAGGCAAGCTTTGGAAGGAGAAAATTTCGTCTTTTTTTTTTTTTGAGGGAGTTTTTGTAATGAAAGGTAGGAGGCAGTAGCAGTAGTGGTTCTGGGCTGAGCTGTATTTGCGAGATTACCGCAAGTCAAACCCCAAATGGCCGCCGGAGACTCACCTTCTCAATACACCCCTTCCCATTTCTCCTTCTAACCTTCCATTTAATATGACAGACTGAGAGAGTGAGGTTTGCTCAGCGGAATAAGCGCGGTTCTGTAAGAGAAGCGAGAGGGGTGATGCGTTCTGTTGTTGTTGGTTCACCGTTTTAGTGGGGGTGTGTGGGCGCTCGAATCCTGAGCCTGAGCCTGACCCGTCGTTTTTCTCTCTCTAGAATCACCTTCCCTCTTCCTTCTGGCATATATTCTATCGGGTTCTCTCTCTCTCTCTCTCTCTCTCTCCATCTTCCTTTTCGTCAACCGAAGAAACTGAAGAATCAGGGAGAGAGGAGCAAGTGGGCTGCAGAGAGGAAGAAGAGGAGCAGAGTGACAGTAAGCCCAATATTTCAACACCATGACTCGTTAGAGCAAAGACCGTCGAGGATGTTTCGGTTCTGCTCAGATCAGTTTCAGGTTTGCTGATAAAATCATGAGGGGTCCCGAGATTGGGTCGGTCCTATTGCTGCTGTTTGTCTTGCTCTCTCTGTTGCTGCTCCGCCCTCCATTAGCGTTCGGGCAACTGAGCTCACGAGTCGAGAGAGTTGCCCTACTCCAGCTCAGATCCTCGCTCGGGATTCGGAGCAGGGAGTGGCCCCGAAAGTCTGATCCATGCTCCGAGTGGAACGGCATAAAATGTGACGGCAGTGGTAGGGTTGTAGGAATTAACATATCAGAGTTCAGGAGGACCCGACTGGGCGCCCTGAACCCGCAATTTGCTGTCGATGCACTCGCAAACTTGACTTCGTTGGTGGCCTTCAATGCATCTCGGTTCTTGCTGCCAGGTCAAATTCCTGGTTTGTTTGGGTCGCAGTTAGTGTCCCTTCAGGTGCTTGATCTCAGGTCTTGTTCTGTGATTGGTGGCATTCCTTCCTCCCTTGTGGGTTTGACCAACCTCAGTGTCCTCTACTTATCTGGTAATAACCTGACTGGGGCTATCCCCCCAATTTTGGGCCGAATGTCCCGACTCTCAGTCCTCGACCTTTCAGGGAATTCCCTCAACGGGTCAATTCCGAATTCTTTTGCATCCCTCAAGAACCTCTCCATCCTTGACATCTCCTCCAATTCTCTGTCTGGGTCGATTCCTCCTGGCATTGGAACCCTTTTGAGACTCCAGATGATGAATTTCTCAAGAAACATCTTGTCAGGACCGATACCTCCCCAGCTTGGGGACCTTAGGAGTTTGGTCGATCTTGATTTCAGCTTTAATGGGATTTCGAGCTCAGTGCCATCAGATTTGAGAGGTCTGAGGAGTCTAGTGAGAATGTTGCTTGGAGATAATCAGCTAAGTGGGTCCTTGCCTGGTAACATATTTCCAAACCCAAGTCAGTTGCAGATCCTAGTACTTAGAAACAATGCCCTCAATGGTGCTCTTCCCAACTCACTGTGGTCAATAACGGGTCTAGTTTTGCTCGATGTCTCTGGAAATAACTTCACTGGTCCTTTGCCCAGCACGAGCTTCAATTCAAGCACAACCACTGCAACCCTGAATTTATCTCAGAATTCGTTTTACGGTAACCTCACTGATGTACTGGGGAGGTTCAGGCCTATTGACCTGTCAGGGAATTATTTTGAGGGAAAAGTTCCTGATTTTGTTCAGTTGAATTCATCTCTCAGTGAGAACTGCCTCCAGAGTGTCCCAAATCAACGGACCCTTGAGGAGTGCTCATCATTCTATACTCGGATGGGTTTAGTGTTCGATAACTTTGGAAATACAAACTCAACGAGCTCTCCTCCCCCTCCTGCCCCTAAGCCTTCCAAGAAGAGCAACAGAAGGTTATATATACTGATAGGTGTTTTGGGAGGGTTGGGCATGCTTACCTTGCTGCTTGTGCTCTGTCTGTTGTTCTTCATATGCAATAGGAAGAGGGAGTCAACAAACCAAAGAGGTGCTGGTGTGGGTCCAGTCCCTTCCACGAGTCCAATACCATCTGGCACACTCACCAATGTTGCAAGGGTTGGAGACTCTTACTCTTATCAGCAGCTACTAGAGGCCACAAACGAGTTCAGTGATGTGAACCTCATCAAACATGGACACTCAGGGGATCTCTTTAAGGGCGTTCTTGATGGTGGAATCCCTGTTGTCATTAAGAAGATTGACCTGCAAGCCATGAAAAAGGACTCTTATACTTTTGAGTTGGATTTCTTCAGTAAAGTAACCCATGGGAGATTTGTTCCCTTTTTGGGACACTGCTTGGGGAATGAGAACGAGAAGTTCCTGGTTTACAAGTACATGCCGAATGAGGGCTTGGCTAATTCCTTGTACAAGAAAGGCAGCTCGGATGATGATAGTTTGCAGTCATTGGACTGGATAAAGAGGCTCAAGATCGCAGTTGGAGCTGCAGAGGGCCTAACTTATCTTCACCATGAATGTGACCCTCCCCTTGTTCACAGGTATGTTTCTGTTTTTTCTTGTTCCTTATTTACTAGTCTAAGCTTCCTCACAGTTTCCAGTGTTCCTTTTCCTTTTCCCCACAGTATATCAAAGTGGCATCTTTAATGGCCCCTTAGTGCATATATGTTAATGAGTTCAAACTGAGGCTTTATGCTACAGTAAATAGAAAACCAAGTGATTTGTTACACCTCGGGCATAACATTAAATTGGAAAATAGAAAACCAATTGATTCATAAGATACACAAAAGGGATGACATTTCTTTGCTTTTGGGGTGAAGGGATGTTCAAGCGAGCAGCATACTTCTTGATGACAAATTTGAAGTTCGGCTTGGCAGCCTTAGTGAGGTTTGTGCTCAGGAAGGAGATTCCCACCACAGCAGAATCACTCGGTTACTTCGTTTGCAGCAGTAAGTAGATAGTTTTGAATCAGAAATTTTCTTATTTTCCAATGTATTAAATGTGTAACTGATTGGCTGTGAATGGTAAGCAATTTTTTGTTGTGGCTTGACTTGATTGTTGCCATTATTAGTTTAAGGAGTTCCTGTAATCCTTTTCCATCTCTAATACCTTATGGGATGTTGATCTCTCTAGGTTTGCATTTGGGATCTCTCTTTGAATTAGAATAAACAGATAACTTTTCCTTTCTAGATATCTATTAGCTCCATGTTCTTTGTTTATTGAATACTCCAAAAAATTAAAAAAAAGCTCCATATTCTTTGTGCTTTATGCGTCATTTGAGTGATACAGACAATTGTAGCAAATTGTGATAAGATCCAGTTTTTGCATGTATGATTGATTGCATAAAATTTTATGATATACTTGCTGGTTTCATAAGATTCTTAAAAAATGATGGGCTTAATTGTCATTATGTGTACCTTCTACCATAAATAAAATGTGGGAATAGTAACTGGTTAACTTTGCCATGTGCAGGTCATCTGATCAAGGTTCTTCTGGTAAGTACAGATTTATTTGTGTACTGCTCCTTTTCTCAGTTGATCATTGCCCCTAGTTATCTTTATTCATAATCAGTTTTTGATAGATATTCTACTGTCCTATTCTTATTTGAGATATGAAATCATGTCATCATCTTGCTTCCTCATAAGAAATCAATGGCTTATAATGTCAAGATTTTGTTTAAATAACTGTTCATCAAGAAAAAGTGGTTTCTGTTTTGATTTGATCAAAGATACTGAGGATATATGTGAAGCAAATGGTTATTGTGTTTTTGGTTTTGGAGGGTTGGTGTGGTGGTGTGCGTTATCCATCGAGGCTTCTGACATATTTGGGTGATAATTTTGTGATAAATTATTTTGAAAATGCACTTGCTTTCAAGTTAGATATGTCACCACTTAGATTTTCAGGTGGAGAAGAAATTATATATGACAAATGAAGTGAGTAGCATCAGATTTTATATCTTTGAGCCTGTAAGTATATGACCCAATTTCTTTTTCTTGATACATTGCATCATCTTCCCACTTTCAGATTCAACAAATGCAAATTGTGCATATGATGTCTACTGTTTTGGGAAAGTACTGCTTGAGCTTGTAACTGGCAAGCTTGGCCTCAGTGCTTCAACTGACGCTGAATCTAAGGAATGGCTCGAGCAGACACTGCCTTACATCAACATAAATGACAAGGAGCTTATAACCAAGATTTTGGATCCGCTCCTTATCGTGGATGAGGATCTTCTGGAGGAGGTGTGGGCTATGGCAATTGTTGCCCGGTCCTGTCTAAACCCGAAGCCTTCTCGGCGTCCACCCATGAGATATATCCTCAGGGCCCTGGAAAATCCTCTTAAGATCGTGAGGGAGGATAACAATTCAGGCTCTGGGAGGCTCAGGGCTACCTCCTCCCGGGGGTCGTGGAATGCTGCTCTCTTTGGGAGCTGGCGGCACAGCTCATCTGATGCAGCAGTGATCCCAGCAGGCTCAGCTGCCACCATAGCCACAAGGGAGGCTGCCGGGGCCACAGGCAGCTTCAAGCAGTTAGGGGCAACAGGTTCCCAGGGGAGTGGTCCCAACAACGGGTCATCTTCCCACAGGAGGCACTCGAAGGAAATCTTCCCAGAGCCGCCTGATCCCCAAGACATAGAGAGACAGGACTGAAGAGAGGGGAAGGATGGAGGGAACTTGAGACAGGTAGATTTTGTTTGTCCATTCTTTTGTAATAAGAACGAACAGCGGGGCTATTACACGGTCTTGTTCGAGCTCCTTTTCATTATTTCAGGGAGGGCAGTAGTTTGGATAGCCTTTTTGTTTTCCCCCTCTTTTACTTATTCAAACTCAGGCAAAATTTCAGTGTTGATGGTACAGGTTGGGTAAAGGGATGCTTGAGCGAGTGATGACATTGGGTTGTTGGCAGGGAGATTGAATGTCATGTTTGGTGCATAGATATGTCATGTTGAACTGCTTAAGTGTAAGATGGCTGGATGACATGCAATCTTTCTACTGTCAGTTTGTTTAATCTTCTGTTGTGAATGTTAGGTTCGAATGGGTTTAATCTTCTGTTTGATTCTCAGTCCGGTTATCCATATTGGTGGAAGGGAATGTGTAATTTCATACATCCTTGTAGTTCATTGACAACGTAGTGGTCAGTTCCACACAGACAAAAACTACAATCCTACTTCATTGTTCGGATGTGAATAAGCTAATTGAAACGACAATTTGGGCAGCCGACTAACTGGTAAATATGTAATCGAATCATTTAAATTCGTCCAAGTTGGAGCACTCAAATCTCAGGGCCCGGGCTGCGAGACTCCTTAAACCCCAACAGGGAAACGACGACGTTCCTTATTTCTTCCCAGGGAACTTTATCCTATGCCCCACCCGGTCCGCTACATCGTCTTCCTCTCCCTCAGTTCTCAGTCCTCTCTGCTAATTTTCCCGGGAAAACAAACAGGATGGTGGACATCTAATGGAGTCCTTTCTTCTCTAATCAGCCCAACCCATGAAAATGCTGCTTCCGTGTCACCAATCCCTACCCTCGACGGTCACCTCCTTCCACATCTTCTCCTCCCTTCCCCACCACCAGCGGTCCCCTCGACTTCCGGCTTCTCGCCCCGCGCAGAGCAAACCCTTCGACCCACCTCCCCTCCGTGCAGTCACACCGACGTTACAAGAAAGTGAAAAGCTCGTCGAGCTCTCCATCAGGCCCAAGCGGACCCCTCAGTACCCGGGATCCATCTCCACATATGTTCCCCCCTTCCCTGCTGACACGTGGAGGCAGCTCGACGACCAAGCCGACGATGAGGACGAGGTGATAATGCGGGCTCTCGAGGTCCGCAGAAAAGCCACCTTCGAGATATTTAAGGAGACCATGAGGAAGAAGGGCAAGCTCGGCATCACTTACACGACAAATTTGGCCAGTCGGGTGTCCGGGTTCATCGATTATGTGATGATTGAAGCGGCAGCTCTGAAGCGGTTACCGGAGTTTGCGGAGTTGTCATTCGATGCTCGAGTCAGGGTTGTCGTGGAGGACTCTAATGTCGTCCCTTTAATAAGGTTTGAGCTTCGCATGTTAGCATAGGTGGTCGTTGGGTTCGAAGCAATAAAAGGGATGCTTGTTGATGTTTGATGTTTTGCATCTGAGAAACTCCTTGTTGAAACAAGCTCTCACTTTCAAATAAATCATTTTAGCTTAAAGTGAGTAAATTTTCACTTTTTTTAGATTTCGAGCCTTCATTCAAGGATTATAAGCTTAGTCTTGCTGCTAATCTGTTAATGTTGAAACATTGATGGCCTTTTTAACCATCTTCTTGATTATATCCTCTAATGTACTAGTCATGCTCTAAGTTCATTGTCCAATCTTCGCATCTTTTCATCGCCCCATTGTCATAATCAATTGATCAAATTCTCATTCAACTTCAGAAAATTGATTTCTTATTCTGTGTGCGCTGGTGAATTATCCTCATGAAATAGACAAGTATGGGCTAACCATTATATGTGACTGGTGTTGCTAAATTCTTAGGTGGTTGAAGCACAATTCACTTTCCTACCCCCAAATAGGGAAACTAATCTGTATGTCAAGAGGAAACCTTGAATCAGTAAGACATGTTGCTGAGTGGCTCAAGTCAATTCACGTTAAGGGGAGATTTCTCGGGGTTGCACTCTTGAAGTCAGGAGAGAATCTCTTGGAACGCAGCAGCAATGAGCTGGAAGAACTTGTTGAGTATTTGGAGAGTAATGGTGTCAGAAGAGAATGGATGGGCTATGTTATGAGTCGGTCTCCTCAACTTCTTTGTTGTAGCATGGAAGAAATAAAGTCTCGCGTTGCCTTTTTCTTGGATATGGGAATGAATGAAAAGGACTTTGGCACCATGGTTTTTGATTACCCTAAGGCTCTAGGTTACTATACACTTGAAGAGATGAACCAAAAGGTATAGAAATTAATCTCTGGTCATTTTTAAAATTCTTCGGTAATATAAAAAATTAATTTAATGCTAAATAGCAGATAAGGGCTTTTCTTGTGCTAGATATCTGGTCATCTTTAATACATGAGTGCGTATATCTATACATAATGATCGTAATCTAGAGCAAACCAGTAATTCAATGTAGCTCTCCAATTGGCTTGCATCTGCAAAACTGCAGCTTCATATGATCCAAGTTTTCTATGTACTTTGAAAAGTTTAATCACTTTCTTGAGGTTTATAGGTCTTTATATAAGTATGGAAAGTTATCTACACTAAGATTATTAAAATATACAAATTGTCCTCTTGGAAGTGAAAAGTCATTATTGATGGTAAAATTGTAAAATTTTAAAAGGTCTACTGGTCTCCCTTTTGATCAAGGTTGAAATGTGTTAGCCCAATGAAGGATGATTTTCAAGTACCATTGATTGAATGCTTCCAATGACCAGATATTGCACTTAATGCACCACTACATATGTTATATTGGTGAATTGTTAAGTCTATGCCTGTTTCTGTTCTGCAGGTAAATTATCTGAAGGAGTTTGGTCTCAGCACCGAGTGTGTTGGCAAGTTGCTAGCATTTAAACCACAGTTGATGGCTAGTAGCATTGAGGACCGATGGAAGCCTCTGGTAAAATACCTGTACTATCTTGGAATTAACCGAGATGGTATGAGGAGAATGCTTGTCATTAAACCAATGGTGTTTTGTATTGACTTGGAGACAGTAATTGTCCCGAAGGTATAGATAATTATGTTGGGCGTACCATCATCTAGTTTAAGAATTGATTGTGTATTTTTCCTTGTTTGGGTTAAAAATGATAACCACTGACAATCAAAACTGTGACAGTGGCTGCTTGCTAATTTGGAAAATTTTCTCTTACTTTCAAGTTGTTCTGCAGATACTGATTAAAATCAGTTTCGTTGTGAAGGTGCGGTTCTTCCAGGATATAGGCATTCGAAATGATGCAATTGGCAATATGTTAGCAAAGTTTCCACCGCTATTGACGTACAGCCTTTACAAGAAAATTCGACCAGTGGTTTGTTTTCTTTGTCATGGAGAATATTTCTTGGACTCCTTCCAGTTGTTTAGCTCTAGGCATTCACATGAACTGTGAACTTCTTCACATTGGTTCTTGTAATCTAAAAACCTGCACTTTAATGCTCTTTGATGAATATATTGCTTGTATAATAATGGTCATACAGGTTGTCTTCTTAATGACGAAAGCTGGAGTAAGTAAACAAGATATTGCAAAAGTAATAGCTTCGGGACCTGAGCTCTTAGGTTGCAGCATAGTCCACAAGCTTGACCACAATGTCAAGTATTTCTTATCACTCGGCATCAGGCTCCAACAGTTAGGTGAAATGATTGCTGATTTCCCAATGCTACTGCGGTACAATGTAGAGCTTCTCCGACCAAAGTACCAGTACTTGAGAAGAGTTATGGTACGACCATTGCAGGATGTCATTGAGTTTCCAAGGTAACCAGGATTATGTTTAGTACTTAGTTTTTTCCTTTAATCTGTATATCTTGTGACCAACTGGTTCAAATATGTCGTTTTTATCTCATGGTAATTTTGCTTCGTTAAGTTACTGGTGTGTTCACCTATTACTTACATGCAGGTTTTTCAGTTATTCTCTTGAGGGGCGTATAATTCCGAGGCATAAGGTCATGGTGGAGAATCGAGTCAACTTCAAGCTTCGGTACATGTTAGCACCCACTGATGAAGAGTTCGATCAGAAAGTCAGGGCTGCAGTTGAAAGGCGACAGAGGTTTGAGTCTGGATTTTTATTAGATGGTCTCGAGACCCCTCAAACGACTGATGGGCGCTCATTAGGAACTGAGGTTGGTGCTAGGCTCTCCTCTGATGATGTTGGATGCTCGTCGGAAGAGTTCCCGCAAAGTGGAACAGCACGGGATAGCTACTGATTGGAGGACTTTTGACAGTTGCATACAATTTTTTCCATTGTAACGTGATGTACATCCTCTCTTAGTCGAAAATTATAGTATGAAAGTGTATGTATGTGACAGTAAATTATCATACAAGATGAGATTTTGTATATTTCTCTCGTGCAACGAAGATTAAATTACTAAGTGGAACGGGTCCTCGGTTCTTCCTCTCAGACACATTGTGGCGCTACTGAAGGATGGCGTATCATGAGACCGGAATCACACCATTAACCTAAACCATACGGTAAAGGATTTAAAACCTTAACTTATCAGCCTCAGCCGCTCAGATATCACATCTAGCAGCCTATGATAAATGCACGGAACAAATTTCTTTTGCAGGTGTTGAATTATGAGAGTTTCCCGTCCATCATCCACATAATGGCTCAAAGCGTCTTTAAGGCCAGAAACCAAGAACTTCCCCTTCTTCCCTTGTTTTCTCTCTCTGTTTTTTTTTTTTTTTACTTTTTTCTCTTTCACCAATCTTATTTTCCCTGGTTGGAATATCTTATCATGTTGTATGCCTGCGCATGCAAAGAGAAATGGAGAGCAAGAAGATCCCAAACTGATGGTAAATGGAATTGCTTCAGAGGCTCATTGATTAAATGTTGCCAGAATCCGCTGCGAATAAGAGCAGCATTCCAATCATAATCGCACTCAAAACCTACTCGCTAATTGCTACCATTGATTGGATAAAGCAACAGCTTTCCCCAGCTGAGGCGCTGAAATCTCTGTATACGCCGGGTGAAGCACATGGCCTTCCTTGGGAATGACATGCACCCATTTTCGACCACCCAACTTGCGCAACTCGAACTTCACATTTCCTTCTCTTAAAGCATAAAGAGTGTGGTCCTTTCCCATCCCCATGTAGTTCCCAGGATGAAACCGTGTGCCCCTTTGGCGAACTATGATGTTTCCCGGTATTACCGTCTGCAAGAGAATAAGAGAGGAGTCTTAGTTATCCATGCTTGGCATTTTCGTGCACAGCCAGATAAGTTTAGCAGCGCTTAGTAACCAGTGATTGCATGGACTTCTGAATCAGTTTAACAATCGTAAATTTATTTTCATAATTTATCGTGGTCTTGCAATGGAAATTCTCTCACCTCTCCACCAAATTTCTTGACACCAAGGTTATTGGGTTTTGAGTCCCGTCCATTCTTCGTTGAACCGGCTGTCTTTTATGTGGCCCAACGCCTGAACATCAAGCTAAGTCCTCCAACGGATACATCTGATTAGCATCAGAGGTCAACGACAAGCACCGGCAAGAAATCAAATTTGACAGAGTAAGGCAGATACACCAAGTATACAGAAGGGAGAGGCAAACATGAGAGACGGAAAATAAAAATGGTTACCCGTAGCACCACTATAGACGGGAGCATTTCTCAACAGTTCCTTGACATTAACCCTTCCGTAGAGCGATACTGCAAGGTTCATGATATTGACTCCACTCTGAAAATGATGAACCCCTGAAAAGCCCAATTAAACGGTCAGCCTCTCACAAACCTTGAAACGAAGGCGTACGCATGGGACAGCTCAAAATCATCCGATTCAGTAGCCCAGTGATATGAATTCACTATTCCATCATCTTCAAACAGAGCTATATAGTCGGCACTAAAGTTTCTGCCTTTCAGCTCAGAAGCGACCCGAGATTCAAGATTGAAAGTCATCCGCAAACATGAAGAACGCCCGACCCGAACAACAGAACGAAGCACTTCTTTCGACGCAAGAGTAGCAAAATCAATAGCATTCGCTAATCACGCTAGAGAATTAAACCAGATCTACGAATGTTGCAAAACGTTAAACAGAAGAAAGTCGTCACCTTACCGATCAAAACAACAAGAGATTATCGCCTCCTTCGTCCTCTGGGGGGCAGTAAGACCACAGCTGCAGCAGCCGGAACAAGTGTCGCCGCCGGTCATTGACCGATAGTGACTCTGTGTGGGGGTGGAGAGGGAGGGAAAGGTGGAAGGCCGGAAGCAGCCCAATGAGATGCGACAGATAAATGGGCTGAGCCTGGCATGGACCTGGGCCTACATGATGGTAAGCTGAGACCATGACTAGTACGTCCTTCAGAGTATGCACTGAAGTTGATTATGACGATGGATGATGTTTGGTTTTTCTACGTTCAAGGTAATCCTTTTTACCTCAAAAGGTCTTAATATCTCTCGATTGATTCAGTAAATCATGGATTACCGATAAAGTGTTTGAGAATCGATAAATGTTAAATTATTGAATCTTTAACCATCAGCATCTTTTAATTTCAACATGGTAAGATGAATGGAGTCGCATGATTACGGACTGAACCAAATTAATTACACGGCTTAGCTCAACTCAAAACAGTTTTTAGACCGAACCGGACCACATACATGTATAGGAGGGGGTGTTTTCTTCTTCTCTAGTAGACAGATGGCATTTCTCTAGTATGACCGATCATAGCATGACAATTTTGATTAGTTCCGAGAATATGTAGGTGAAATTAAGAACTCATTGTATATTCTTTCGACAATTGATGTCTCTCTTCTTACAGTTTGGTACAATCACTTGGCCTGAACGATGCAATCTCATTTTGGACATCAAACCCGGCCCGACCATGAAGTTCACCTGTAAGTGGGTACCATATGCGGGACTGGGCTTTCTTGGAACATATGCAAAACAGATGATATCCTTAGCAACCCTAAGAAAGGTATTAGAAGGACCTAACCGAACATCTGCACCCTTAAAGTTCATGGTGACGACCGGCGCTTGGACATCTGTTGTTGTGTTGTAGCATATAGACTGAAGAATTGAAAAGGATGGGGAACTCAGGGCAACTTGTTTAGGGAAGTAACTGCAGACTCCAAAGTTGAGTAAGTCTTCGTTGGGAAGAGTCCCGGTGTCGAGACTGAATCGATCAGTGTATTGCCGCCACTAGGAGCAAAGGGCAAGTGGTCTTCCAACTCGTATCTATCCATGCCTACACTGTAAGATTCAAGAGCTTATAAGAAGTTAAGACCGTTGAAGAACGTCATGGGGGTGGAGACCGCTCCAGGACCTTGTCCGATTGCACTGCTGCCAAAGGTCAGCTTACTTCGCCTTTTGGAGCTGGAGGAAGAAGGGACCATACAGTATGAAAATTTCTTCCCTACGCCCGGGCTGATTTGAGAAAGGAAGGAAGTATATTGAGGTCCGAAAGCAACGATGCCAGATGCTGAGGTTCTGGAAGCAGTTCTTTTATTGTCGTGGCCGCATCCAAAAAATATTTGAGGGAGTGAAATGGGCTGGCCGGATGTTGAGCTCAAAGTGACTGTGTCTGTTGCCACATTAACCTTGGAGAGTATGTCTTGTCGGTGTAGTCATAATGGTACCAAAAAATCTTTCCTTGAACTGGATCACTTCTTGCACTAGGTAGCGACATGCACTTTTTTGATTGCCAGAAGAGATCTTGATACGTCGAGGAGCTCGAAGGGTTGAACAGGGGGCTGGCGAACCTGGTACAACCATCACATGGCTTGCGTTGCACCCATGAGAAGTCGACATTGATATATCAAACATCCCAGTGATCGGGAATGCTGGGGGACCGATTCATATATTCACAAGATGTAACGGGCTGTCAAGGAAGATCTCGGACACAGGCATCGATTCCCAACAACAGCATCATCAGGATATTAGCCTTCCAAAGGAGATACTTGGCTTGTGATGATAAGCGACGTAAATAAATCCCCATGTAATCTTTCACTTTTAAGTTTTGGCGGTGCTGTAGTGTATATGGGGATACATATCTTGGGGGATCTCGGTGGATTAGGTCCAGGGTAAAGCCTCCTCCTTCTGAGATATCAGCCTAGATGCAGACGAAGCCTTCACAGTGCCACCGATGATCAAGGTAATTGCTAGGACAAGTGATCGCGGGACGTAAGCGAGCGAAGGTGCCATGGATTTAAGCTTCGGTCTTAGGACACCGTTGATGAGTATGAAGCGTATGATGAGGGGTATACGCACAACGAGCGAGTATATATAGTAGTTAATAAGAGAAGGGAAACCTTTTCTCGATGGTTTTAACTTGAAAAGACAAGGAGAAGGGGAAAGGGTAAAAATGAGGAAAAATTTTATTTAATTGCTTGCATGTAAACTAAGTTCTAAGTGCATTTATGACCATTTAGCCCAAAAAGAAATGAGTGGTAATATTCATTTACTGTATTGAGAAAGTTTTAATTAAATTTATCTAATTAATTAGCGAGAACACAAATTTAATTTAAGTGAAAAAATAATTTTATTATAGTATCATATGTCAACTTAGATAAACTCGCATTGATTATTATACTCATTCAATATCAAATTAGTAGAGAAAAATCATGTGTGGGCAAAGTGAACAAGTCAGCTGCGCTCCGGGCAACCTCATAGGTTCATGTCGTCCATGATTTAGTTCAGTTCGATTTGAGAGCATCTTCTTGAATCGGGATGCTAAGTCTGAACTAAACCATTTTCTTATACAAAACTGTATTTAATATGGGCTGTTTTCGAAATTAATTCAATCCAACCATTAGAAATCAATAATATTATCTTAAAAAGTCATATTGCTTTCATTTTTATTTTGTTTTATCATCAATCAAAATATTGATTCGTTCAGGTAGTTGATATTAATCGAACGAACAAATTATATCAACCGACCAATTGAATCTTTAAGCATGAGTAGATAACTGATTCATATGGTTCGGCTATTTTCAGCTTGGTTTTGTTTCTGATCACCCCATTGTCATTTCAAATTGATTATCGAAAAACAGTTGTCAGTTCAAATCTCTCTATGGTTGCTATCTTGCATGCTGATTATTAAGGAAGTTTGTGTCAAAGGGACCATCGCCTCAGGTGCTTAGGCTGAAGCAGCAGGAGCTAACTCTGCAGGTAGTTGAGCAGAGGAGCGTTAGGGTTAATGTCCATAAGGCTGTGCCAATTGCGGTAGGCACGAAGGAAATGCATCGGAGACATCACCTGTCTAATGGCTGAATCAAACTGCGTAGAATTAGCACTCAGTACACTATCCAGATTAATACACAATACGTAGAAAGAAATATAACAATTAATAATCACAATAATAATAAATGTATTAATTAGATTAGCTTTTCTGAAAGTTCATGTTGGTCTGGGCACCCGTTCAAGGGTCATCCAGGTGGATCCATAGTCGTAGAAGCTTCCGTTTCTAGAATATAGCTTGTTGCCAATATGCGTGTTAAAAACTTTCTGGATATGTAATTTATTTATCAATCTATGGAACGAGAACATAATTTAGCTTCCTGAAAGTAGAAGAAGAAAAGAAAACGATAGAAGCAGACAAACAGCCGATGGGTAGTAAACTGTCAGGTTCTGTTTTTCTTCGTCCGATGGCTGGGAATACAGTGCACGGTCGATGTTCTTCCAATGGGAACAATGGCGGAACCTTCCCTTTCCCACTAAAATATACCTTGTTGCCATAATATATACTAGACTTTTTTATTCATTATAAAGTGACTTATGAAACCTAAAGAGATAAGATGAAGAAAAATTGAAGAGTTACGAAGAATCTCGGTAGTGGGAACAGAATCTTTTTTTTTTTTTTAATTTCAAAGTTAGACGTGATGCTTGCATACTTGCTGAAAACCCGAAATTGTGCATTGGTTGCATGTATAATACTTGTCGTGTCCGAAATTGTTCAGTATCTGTATTTTCTTCGAACCGTCTCAGGTATTCTGCAGGCCGATGCTATTTTGTCCATGACTGGTTCTCTCATGAGGAAGACCCACATGCATTAAACAACTCAAAGTCACACTGTTGTCTTCCATGGGGTTAGATATATATATATATATATATATGATCATTCGGCGCTCAAGACGCCTATTCATACTACTGGGTTGGGGCCAAGCGAGCGAGCGAGTGAGAGAGAGAGGGAGGGAGAGAAACCATGGACTATTCCAAGTCGCCACCGCCTCCGTCCCTACTACGTTCTCAGGCTAGCCCTCCTCCTCATAGTCCTGATCCTAATAATCCCACAGAGTGGAAGTACGATGTGTTTGTGAGCTACCGGGGAGAAGACATAAAGAAAGCTTTCCGGTCGCACCTCTTCGATGCTCTGAAAGAGAGAGACATTGACTACTTCTGGGATGATGACCCCGAAGGAAGGGGAGTAGAAGTCAGGGCTGAGATCTTCAGCGCGATCCACCGCTCGAGGGTCGCCCTCGTGGTTCTCTCTCCCAGATACGCCGACTCCAGGTGGTGCCTCGATGAACTCGTTGAGATCTTGAGGTGCAAGGCGGAGCATAAGGTTCACGATCACAGCACCATCCTCCCTATCTTCTTCGGGGTATCGGTTGGGGATGTGAAAAGGCAGGAAGGGCAGTTCGGAAAGGCGTTCGAGCGGGTGAAGAAGGGGAAGACTAAGGATGAGGTGAAGGAGTGGAAGGATGGCCTCACCGAAATTGTGGGCTTAGGGGGATTGCATCTGGAGAATGATTGCAACTGGTAACGTTCTAATTAGATGCTCTTAATCGGCATTAGTTGTTTCGAGTCCCGAATTCTAGCACATGCCAACTGATATTACTTATATAACGTGAAGCTTTCAAATAGGAAATTGGATCCATTGCCATATCTAAATTTGGAGGTGCTTATTCTTAATGAATCTATATAGTTTCAACATAAACTAATTAAGACCTCTTGTATTTTGAATATGAATAGGCGTAAAATAGAAAAAAAAATTGAGATCATAAGTTTATGATTGATGGTAAAGTTTGGTCCTTCACACCTTAAAATTTCAATGTTACCACTAATAGTTGAATAAGTTTGTTTAGTATTTTACTGAGTTTACTTGTTCACCAGGGGATGATAACAAGTCAATTAGTAGAAATATTTAATGGGTCGGTTTGGCTTAGAACTAGCCTGAATCTCTCCCAAACCGATATGTAACTACTTTTATTGGATTGAAGGGTAGTTATGGACTCAGTCCAAAAAATAAATACATTGAACCAAAACTAGCCAAACACTTTTCTTATTGAACCAGCCCGGAACCATTTGGAAACTAACTTCAACTGCAAAAAACCATACAANAATAGAAATGTTTAATGGGCCGGTTTGGCTTAGAATTGGCCTGAATCTCTCCCAAACCGATATGTTACTACTTTTACTGAATTGAGAGGTAATTATGGACTTAGTCCAAAAAATAGATACATTGAACAAAAACTAGCCAAACACTTTTCTCATTGAAGCAGGCCAGAACTAATTGGAAATTAGCTTGAACGGCAAAAAACCATACAATGAATGATCAATTTTTTGTTTGTCCAATTTAAAAAATTATTCATGATAAATAATTTTAAAAAACAAAAAAGAGGAAAGGATCAAGATTCACGGTTCAAACCGGCCTGAACCTTGAATAGGCTGGCTTATGCTAGGTTTCAGATCAATTTATGATTTCTTGAACCGTGGCCTATAACCAAATATGTTGAATGAGCCNAAGATTCATAGTTCAAACTGGCCTGAATCTTGAATAGGCTGGCTTATGCCAGGTTTCAGATCAATTTATGATTTCTTAATTCGTGGCCTATAACCAAATATGTTGAATGAGCCGAACCATTATTGGACCAAACAATTCTAAATTCATTTTGATTATGCCGCGGCTGCACATTTAGCATCTCATATTAGGATTTGATATTGGAAGATTTTAACCCTTCGTCCCACTTAACCCATTCACTCATCTTGGTCCATGACTTATCGGGGGCTTGGTTGGGCAAGAAATACTCCAGATCCGTGAAATTTTTTATTTGCTAAATATATAATAAAAGGATAAATTAACCCCAAAAAATTTTGTAGGAAATCTCAGTCCTATTCCATATTTTATTTTTAATGCATGAATTTTAATTTTATCTGATAAATATGTCAATATCCAATGCTGCAAATGTTTTTCCATCTGTCTGCTGATGATTGGCAAGTAGGACATACACATGTAGGCGTGTCACCTGTCGTCATAACCATAGTTGTTAAAATCGGATTGGGCCGACCAATTCAACTGAGAATTGGTCATTTACTCGGTTTGACTTTTAGAATTAACCCAATTATATTGTAAATGAGGTTAGTTCTAATTGAACCGGTTGGTTCCTAGTCCAATTGGTAAATACAATTGAATCGGTGAAAATATTAGCTGAGTTAAAATTTTTAAAAAATAAAAATATATTNTGAGTTAATATAATTGTTATATTAATATTTTTTTGTTATAAATCAGTATCAAATTATGGTATTATGTCTATTTATTTGTAATATTATATTATTCATTAAACTCTTGGTCTGACCCATGAACCTATAAATCAATGTCTTGACCGGCTCCCAGTTTGGTCCGGTTTAAAAACTATTATTACAAAACTTATATTTTGTGAATTGTAAAATTCTTCTAATGATACAATTCATTACATTGACATTAAATTTATTTATTTAATTTTCTAAATGCTACCTTCGCCAGGGATGAGTCCTTACTCATTACGAATATTCTGGAATGGCTTTCTGCTCGAGACATTCCCTATCGTTATTGCAACCTGGGAAGGGATGTAGTGGGGAGGGACCAAGAGGCAGAAGAAGTTCTCTCTTTGTACTCGAACATCAGACAGCACAAGAATGCATGCGTGATTGGCATTTACGGGATTCCAGATGTTGGCAAGACAACGCTGGTGAAGCTTGTATTCAGTCGCATCTATCGTGAATTCAAATGTGCCGGTTTCCTCGAAAATGTTCAAAATGAAAGCCAGGAAAGTCTTGCCGAGAAACTGGTTCGAATTGTCGCCCCAAGACACCGGCCACTGCAGTATGAGCATCAAGGAAGAACCATGTACATTAGTCGCAAGCTGTGCCAAACGAAAGCACTTCTTGTCTTTGACAATGTTGACCACAAGGACAAGGTGAAGATACTTCTACAGGACCGAGAAAGGTTTTCCCCAGGGGGTCTAATTTTAGTGACTGCAAGGGACGAGAGATTGCTGGACGAGCTTGAAGTGGACGGCAGTTACATGGTCCCGGCGTTGAGCACTAAAGGGTCACTGCAGCTCTTCAGCCGCCGTGTGTTTGGTGCAGATGAACCACAAGATGGTTACAAAGAGCTGTCCGAAAACCTGTGTCACTATGCTGGAGGGCTCCCGAAAAAGCTCGAGAAGCTCACCTCTCATGTTAATGCCAAGGGTACGAGAGAAGAATGGGAACAGACCTTGGAGAAATTAGTGAGAAATCCCTCCATCGATTGTCTCGTTTTCCCCACCAAAGTTGGCCCATTTCCCCAGTCCAGGATTAAGTCATTTGATGATAAGGAGTTCACTGGCGTCAGACAAATGAAAATCGTAACAGTTGGATCGATGATTGAGTCAATCACAATCGACTACGACCAGTATGGGTGCTTGGTACGTCCAGGTCAATACGGTGGTACTCGTCAAGGAAAAACCGACACGGTAAGTCCACATTATTCGGGAGCAGAGCACATACCTGATCCATTGCTTAATCCTGTTTTCCACTCTGTTCTTCGGAGTGTGTACATACATATATATATATTGTGGTGTATATTTTTTTGGATTATATAAAATACAGAATAACAAACTCACTGGTAATTCTTGCAGATCAAATTAGATTATCCAAGGGAATACCTGACTTCGATCTCCGGCCACTTCAGCACGAGCCATGACCCTGAGGTAATTCAATCAATTAAGATTCAGAGCAACGTCAAAGAATATGGGAGATACGGTTCAGAAGTGGGAAGAGAGTTTGAGTTCCCGAAAACTTACAGCACAAAGATCATTGGTTTCCATGGTCATTTCGGAGCTTCTCTGCACTCTATTGGCGCTTATTCTCGGTCAGTTTCTGACAGCTTTCCCTTCAAGAAAGTTGGACCATTTGGTGCTCAAGATGGAGAAGAATGGGATGATGGAACATATACGGGCATTAGGCAGATTGATGTAGTCTCTGACACGGTGATTGAGTCAATTTCAATATGGTACGACGACCACGGAATACCTACCGGAGAATCAAAGCGTGGTGAAAGTGCGAGAGGCAAAGTCCATTCCGTAAGTCATCATCTGTCTTCCTTCAAATACATACTACATATTGGTCCATTTAATTCAGGAATGCAACTGAAAATTCTTGTTTTTAAGGTAGAACAAATTACTTTAATTTCTATTGTTTAATGTGCTAACATCTAAACAGCAATACTTATGACACCCATTTAACTCTTCAATTTGCAGGTGATATTAGACCACCCAGATGAGTACTTGACTTCAATCTCTGGCTATATTTATACAAAAGAAAATTCCAAGGAGGTTGGGATCAGCTCTATCACACTTCAAAGTAATCGCAATACATACAAGTTCGGAACAGAAACTGATCAGCAATTCTCGTTTCCAGCAAAATGCGGCAAAATTGTTGGATTTTACGGGAGGTGTCTTGAGAAGCGGCTTGTGTCAATCGGAGCACATTTTGAACTAGTGTCTCATATATATCCGTTCAAAAAGATGGGGCCTTTCGGAGGCAGAAGAGGAGATGTTTGGGACGATGGAAAGCACTCTAATATAAAGCAAATTACCGTAAAATACGGTTCTGCTATTAATGCAATCATCTGTGAATATGACAACCCTGACAGTACTATGAGACATGGTGGGAATGGAGATGAGTATCATGTAAGCATTTCTTGACTTCTTCTGGAATGTTGAATAGCGTAGATCGGTATAAGGAAAAGAATGTGGTTATTCACAACGCACATGTATCTAAATTCCCCTGCTTTTCCGTGACAACAAATACAGGTCATCATGTTGGACTATCCGGATGAATACATAACAGCGATGTGTGGGTATATTGCAGAAGAAACGCAGTCAGTTGTCAATTCACTAACGTTTCAGAGTAACAGGAGGGTTTGGGGCCCATTTGGCACTACAGAGGGAACGTACTTCTCATTGCCTCTGAATTCGGGTAAGATAGTTGGGTTCTATGGGAGGACTGATGGCGAATATCTCAACTCGATCGGAGCACATGTTGAGATATACTCAAGCAAGCTTTATCCATTCAAATCAGTCGGTTTATTTGATGAAGGAGTAGAAGAAAAATGGGATGATGGAACACACGCTATCGTCAAAAAGATTGAGATCATTATTAAGGAATCGGTGGTCATAGCAATGAAGTTCGACTATGAGACGGATGAAGGCGTCATACAAAAGCATTCTCATGGTCCAGAAGTCAAAGAAAAAACACACACGGTAAGCTGCCTGACTTTCTACTATGCTTCCCTAGATTTCCGAACCACCCTGTAGCT
Source organism: Sonneratia caseolaris (assembly GCA_900006705.1). Lineage (NCBI taxonomy): Eukaryota > Viridiplantae > Streptophyta > Magnoliopsida > Myrtales > Lythraceae > Sonneratia > Sonneratia caseolaris. The sequence continues at coordinate 757,890 of CXYZ01013298.1, read as the reverse complement.
CATGTTCTTCGCACTTCTGTCATGAAAAATCAGTCGGATGGATTAAACTTCCGGATCCATGAACTAAGACTTACTTAAGTCCATGTGGCCCGAAACCTAGAAGCATACTAGTACCGGGGCTCAAAGCAACTAATAGTGAATTTCACGCTTTTTTGGAATTTCAATCATCTTACCTTTGCAGATAACACTTGATCGAGATGAGTACCTGACTTCATTTTCTGGCTACTATAATGACAAAGTTGGCTGCATTGGATCCCTGACATTTCACAGTAACAAAAGAACACGTGGACCCTATGGGGTTATGACCGGAAAGTACTTTTCATCTCCCACAACAGGCGGCAAGATCATGGGATTCTATGGGAGGAACAGCAGAGTCGGTCTCATTTCGATTGGAGCACATTTTGAACCCATCTCACATCTTTACCCAGCTAAGCGTATCGGCCCATTTGGAAGAGAAGTTGGCGACTTCTGGAGCGATAAAAATTCAAATGCGGTGATGCAGGTGAGGGTACTATCTGACAAAGCAGGAATAGTCCGGATCTATGCTCTCTATGAGAGGAATGAAGGACTGTTTTGGTCCTCGGAACGTGCCTTGGAAGAAAGTCCCCAGTGGAAAGTGGATACGGTTAGTTAACTGTTTACCCCTTTCTTCATTAGCTAATGTTGGATCTCAAAGCGAATATTTCTATCATGCCCGGATAGCAGGCACAACCTAAGTGAATCAACATTTACAAAGTACAATGTGCAGAAAGCGCTGTTAATGGCAGCTGAAGAAATTCAGCAATACAAACAACATGTCCAAACTCAACTAATTGCAGATCGGTCTCCTTCCTTTCATAGTTTCACCTTGTTCTATACATTGCCAAATCATTGAGCTTCCACTAATGGTTTATTTTACTAGCTTGGTAGTATATCTGCCAGAGGCTAAAATGGGGAATGGATCTAAGTTAGAGATCACTTTGGATAGCTGATTAAGGAGCTAATCAGAACTTTCTCAACTGTTGCAGGTTAATTTGGATTATCCAAACGAGCACTTGACTTCAATTTCCGGTTACATCCGGGATAACTCTGAACCTGTCATTGTCCAGTCGCTTACCTTTCACAGCAATAAAAGAAGTTACGGCCCATATGGTAAGGATGGTGAGGAAAAACCAAAAGGAAGTTACTTTTGGTACCCATCAACTGGAAGCAAGATCGTAAGCTTCTACGGACACTGTATCTCCTCCCATCTCAGTTCAATCGGAGTGTACGCAGAACCAATATCTCATTTGTATCCTTGTATCTCCATCGGACCATTTGGAGGGCAACAAGGGAAGGGATGGGATGATGGAACATTCACAGATGTGAGAGAAATTCACATACTGTATGGATCCGTAATTGCAGCGTTTAGTGTAGAATATGACAATAATGGGTCCCCAGTTCGATGCCCTGATCATGGTAATGACCGATCATATGTGGTATGTCATCTGAAATTCTCTGCTCAATATAATTTTAGTCAAAGCTTTCAATCTGCTATGTAGTACCTTCTTAAATAGCTTCTTAAGATGAAAATCTCAAATACTAATAAATTAATTCTCCATTAATGTGGAATTTGGATTTGGATATTATAATATGTAATTGATCCGATAGAAATAAGGGCTACAATCTGTAAGCATTCCATGCAACCAGGCCTGCGGTGGCGGTGCTGAATCTAAGGAAGTTAATGCATTGAGGACTGCAAAGAGAGCGGATCTGTTACCAGAAGCGAAGCTGAAGTCAGTTACGGTGGGTCACGTTTCTCTATGTTTTACTTCTTGACTGTTCTTTGTCATCTTTATTTTCGTAATATTCAACCGTGTGATCATAAGCATCATTTCAGAAGTTCGAGTCTTGTCTTACTTAGGGGTTGATTGTCCACAATGGAGTTTACGGAATAGCCATTACCGCTCTGTATTCGTTGCTGCTTTTGATTTTTTTTTTTTTTTCTGGTTGCACTTTTGATGCTCTTGCAGATCACACTAGATTTTCCCAGGGAGCGCTTAGTCTTCATATCGGGTTACATAGGAATAAAATACGGTGAAGAAGTTGTTCGGTCTCTGACAGTGAAAACGAACCTACAAACTCATCCAACATACGGTAATGAAAAGGGAGAACGCTTCCAGCTCCCGCAGGAAGAGAACTGTGGTAGGATTATCGGATTCCATGGAACATCAGGCAGATTTCTCAATTCACTTGGTGCACGTCTTGAACCATTTTGAGCAAGCAGCCGTTTCGCCTCTGCGCTTAATTGGGATATGATCCTATCAACTCTTCTTCTCTTTGGTGCGGTTAGTAAGTCCAGATTTATGGGGCCACTCTACTTGCAGGTTTCTTTCCTGAATGGCATAGTTAACAAGTCCCAGGTATACAAGTACACATCGTGTATTTCTTTCTTGCAATGTCATTTTATCGTATTGACGCTCATCCAATATATTGTTAATAAGAGCCCCGTAATTCCTGAGTTGATCGGTGTCTCAGTACGTCTCAGTACATTGCATGTTGCTTTGGACTATTATATATCTCTTCTGGTCTTTCCCATATCACTCTCTCCTTGCTCAGGACTTGATTCGGCGCACTCTCTGTCGTGTGCCTTCTTTCCGAACTATTTCTCGGCCCAACAATCTGCCCTGACTGACAAACACAACACACTCCGATGTCGGTTCTGTGCACTGCCAACCAGTTAGACGATTGCTGACACGTTCATATACAGTAATCTCAACCTTCATATTCTCCTTTACAAATTTTCAACTGCCAGTATTGGTCCTTAATTTCATGGCAAGCTTTCTCTGAGGTTAATCGAACTGCAAGTTAATCACAACCAACTCTGCCATGGTAAAGTCCTCTAGTATCATAGTTTTTGCCAATCTCAGGTCCATGGAAAGAAGTTGATATTTGCACAGGCATGCACGCGCTTGAGCTGCCAGATGCCTTGACCTGTTCACTCATGCACATGCTCGTCCACTTGGCTTAACTACGTTGAATATCGTGAGGTTCCTTCCACTTCCTCCGTCAGCTAATAAAGCAGACACGTTTTCGGTTACTAGTTGTTCAAGTTTATGGCTACCATTTTATTTAACTGCTTTGAATTCTAAACGGTCGTCGGGAACTGTGAGGACCCTTATCCCACTTAGTCTTCCCCTTATGACATTGATCACCAATGAATTTCGGCCAATTTACCTTTCTTAATTTTAGAAGATCTAAGAGAAGCTGTTCCTGCCGATGAACTTGACAGGTAGAAGTTGTTTCTTACCGCGGAATTAGAAGCATTGGCCTTCCACAGATCCATATCTTATTTTCCGAAGAACTGGAGAGGAATCCATCCATCATATATATTTTCTTTAAGTGCTCCATCACCGAAGGCATATGGGACCACGGTGGGAGAATGGGCAGCGGAGGTCACTTGCAGGCAATTGATGGGCTGCGGGTAGACCTGGCAAAATCCGGCCGGCACGATAACACCGTGCTGGGCCAGGGTTTACTGTGCTAGCACGGCACGATAATTTTTTTTAGAGATATTAAAAAAAATCTAATAGATTATCATACATTATTGAACAAAATTAGCAGACTATCGTGCTAGGCCAGAGCCACCCCTATCTTATCGTGTTCTGCCAGCCCAACACAATATCCTAAAGGGTCGTGCTTGGGCTAGCCCTTATCGTGCTCTCCCCTTATTGTGCCGTGTCAACACGGCCCAATAAGACTGGTCCGACNGTTGTGTCAACACGGCCCAATAAGACTGGTCCGACACGATTTACCACCTCTAGTTGCGGGAGCCTTAGTGGGCATCATACTATGTTTGACGTACATGAATAAATATCAATCATATATATCTACCGGTGAGTATTCATGGTACCTTTTTTTTTCCTTGGTGAAAATATTCATGGTACTATTTATATTAATATGTAATTTGTAAAAAGAGATAATTATAGTAATAACAATTCCATGATAATGGTAATATATATATATATATATATAATGTTTCCTATCAAATGGTTTGTGTGGGCGCTCATCTGTCAAAACTTGGTTAACTCGATTACCATATGAAAATATCATATTTAGTCTCGGATTTTTGATTACTTGAGATATTAGCATGCCTCAATTCTAAACACAAAAATAACGTTTACAAATGAAAGAGAATCATGGGACAAATTAATTTTTTTTTTCAATTATATATTATTAATTATTTTAATATTTTCTTTGCCATTAATATAAATTTAGATTAATTGGTTAATTGTATTACATAAAATTTATTTTAAAATATTAAAATATATTATTTTAAAATTAATTATTTTGTTTGATTTGGGTGGACCAAGATTTTTGGACAGCTTAAGATGATGAACCATGTTAGAGGTGGCAAATCGTGCCGGCCCGGTGTTATCGTGCCGTGCCGGCACGGCACGA
>CXYZ01013298.1:738818-752379 GCA_900006705.1 Sonneratia caseolaris | reverse complement strand
TATATTATAATATATTTTTATTTTTTAAAATATTAAGTGTCATGATTTTTTTATATGTTCAATTAAATTTACCGATCGAACTGTGAACTGGCAGATTCAATTGGATTTGACTGCATTTTAATTGTAAATATGTTAAATCTAGAAATCGGACTGAGTAAGTGACTGATTACCGATTAAACCGATTCAATTTTTAAAACTATGCTCTTAATTATTAATTTACTATTTTCCCCGATTATTTATTAATCTAATTGCAATAAAAAAGTTACTTATTTTTCTGCAATGCAGGCAGAAAAAGAAAAGAAAACACAGAAACAGACAAACAACGGTAGTTAGTAAACTGTACGGCGGCCTTTTTATTCGTCTATGGCTCACGGGTGAGCAGAGAAAACGGGATCGGTACATGTTATTATTATTTTATTTAATAATTAAGATATATAATTTTAATTTTTATTATAAAATTTATTATATTTTTTTATTCTCTTATTCTCTTATGCATTTTATATAATAATAATAATAATAATAAAAGGTGATAATCGCCCAATGGATGCATATATAATGACAAAAGCTTCTCCATTCTCGCTCAGTGTCGACGAAAACATTAGAATTTTATAAAGGGGAGTCATAAATCATGAGTTCTAAATGGCATACAGAGAATGGAAAATTCTAGCCATAGAGATTTAAGTTAGAGTATTTTAATTTTGAATCAGTGATATAATATTATTAAACTAAATATTTTTTTCTATTATAGAAATTGAAGTAAGAGCCTTTTAATTTTGAATTAATATTATAATATTATTACACTAAACTTAGAAATTTTTTTCTATTATACGTGTGTACGTGTGTGTATGTATGTATATATATAAGAGAATTTCAGGCCATTAAGGCATGATAAACTAATCATTAACTCGAGAGCAAGAAAACAAATTGGGTCGATTAGATTAAGCTATAATTAATGCATGCGACTATGTCAGCTCACATGATGCTGTTTGCCTATGCCGGCGTAAAGGACAGAGCTGTGAAAGCAGCAGTTTAATTGGAGATCGGGTGTACGCATGGTGACTGGATTGGTTCTGAATCAACTGAAGTGCCTAACAGAATAATCAAGAGTGGGTGAAAGTTATCTTGACCCGCAAACCTGAGACCCGTCAACATGTCGTTTCTCTTTTCTGACGACCGGAAGAATGACTATATTATATATACACACACACACAATATGTAAAATTGATGCATATGAAGAGAAAATCACTTCTATTGCCCGTCGAATGCTCGGAGAGGAAAAGAGTTGATGGCAAAATTAACGAGAGAGTGAAAAAAATACAAATGATTTTCTGTGCTTGGAATCGTTCAGCATTTCTCGGGATGTCTTCGTGGCCTATCCTATAGGCCCAAAATGTCGGCTCCATTCGTAGACAAGTGAATTAAACAATTCAAGTCACTGTCTTAACGAAGAAAAATGGCCGGAGTTTAACTTCTGATCACACACCGTGTACAAATACCCTATTACGTGCTCCATTGGAGGTGCAAGAGTGAGAGATACCATGGCTTTCAGTTTTCCATGGAAAAACTCCAATCTACCAGCTCCTCCTCCACTGCCCGCAGCACGACCATTTTCTCGGGACAACACTCCCCCCGCTCATAGCCCTCCTCCTAATATTTCCACGGAATGGAAACACGATGTGTTTGTGAGCTACCGAGGAGAAGACATAAAGAAAAACTTTCGGGCGCACCTCTTCGACGCCTTGAAAGAAAGAGACATTGATTACTTCTGGGATGATGACCCGGAAGGAAGGGGACAAGAGGTCAGGGCTGAGATCTTCGGGGCGATCCCTTGCTCAAGGGTTGCCCTTGTGGTTCTCTCACCCAGATATGCCGATTCCAAGTGGTGCCTTGATGAACTCGTGGCCATCTTGAAGTGCAAGAGCGAGCATAATGTTCATGATCGCAGCACCATCCTCCCCATCTTCTTTGGAGTATCAGTTGGGGATGTTATAAAGCAACAAGGGGAGCTCGGGAAGGGGTTCAAGCGGGTGAAGAAGGGGAAAACTAAGAACCAGGTGAACGGTTGGACGGGCGCCCTCGCCAGAGTAGGGGCGTTAGGGGGATTGCATTTGGAGAATGACTGCAACTGGTAACTCTCTCTTCCCTATTACTTCAGATGATCTTAATTGACTTTAGTTGGTCCTTATCCCTAGTGTCGAGCTCATATGACTATGGACTGAAATGATAGGGTTGCACATAAGGAATCGGATTAAACTAAGAACTGAACCGAAAAGCTAGTTCTAGATGAACTAATTCTCATATAATGCGATTTCTTTAAGGCAAAGTAATATACTTAGTTACTAAATTCAAATAGTTTGATTAACTAATTTGAACCGCTTAACCATATTTTAAAAAAAAATTTAAAATATTGTAAATATACTAAAAATAAAATATAAATATATTAAGAAATCCTTTAAAAAATTAAAAATAATTAGATATATGTTATTTTACCACTGTATAACATATTTTCTATATTTTCATGTTAAATTTCTTTCTAAATAGGTCAACTGATCTTAATCTTGTATACTTAATTTATCTTTAATTAACAATTTTATTATTTTAACAGTTTTCTTTTTGTTGTTTTTATATTTTTTTCATTTTCTTATGTTTCGATATGTTTTTGTTTAGTTTTGGTTTAGTTTATGTTCAATTTGTTAATTTTTAATTATATTTTAAAAAAATAATTTGAACCGGTTAATTGAATCTATTCAAAATAATTCAATTCGATAGCTATGTAATGATTATGGTTGGGGGTATAGTGCCCAAACTGAACCGAACCACTTTAAAGATTCGGCAAGGTTCAGTTCGGCTTGGCGAACCGAACTAAACCATGAGCAACCCTATTGAATGAGCCAAATCAGCACAGATATCTACAGATCCAGACCCTTCTTGTGCCCTTTTCCTGTTGACCCAAGCTGATCCGTAACTCCCTTTGAGCAAACTCGAGCTTGCCTGCAATGTTCCTGACCCGTATATGGTTGGTATCTAACCAGACCGATCTAATTTTGGCCCAAGTTATTAAAAAAAAGGAATATATTGTTTTTGATACACATGTCGGGTGGTAGAGGGCCAGCATAGGTAAAAAAAATAAAGACACTCTAGTTGTATGGTCGACCCCCTGGTTCCCGACCCATCCCATTTTAGCACAAGTCATATCAAACCCGACCCAGAATCAAACTTAGCATATTGTTATTGAAATTATCCTTCTTGCTGAATAGTGAAAGTTTAGATAGATGTTTTTTTTAAGGTAATTGATCTTTATAGTGAAAGGTTGAAGAGCTGGACTTTTAGATCAGTTCCAAGAGTTCAAAGAACTCCGATTAATTTATTTCTCGTTGATTAGGTCTCTTTTAGTCATGGGCTTTCCAATAATCATACAATGCAGACGATGTGCTCTTATATATTTCTTATAAATTTTTTAATAAGTGATTATAATATTTAAATTCCAATATGAAGTAATAATGTAGTTTGTATTTTATCATATATTCTGATATTATATTAAATATTTATTTTACTTATAAGAGGTAATATTATGTCTAATCCAAAATTTTTAATAAAAAAATGAAATTCAAGCCCGCGTACATTTTTTTCAAGTTTTTTTTTAGTTTTTCTATATGGAATTATAATCTCTGAATCCCTTATAATATTGATACAAGAATTTATTGATATAAACCTTTTTTTTNTTATTATGCACGAACTGATATCTCTAAAAAGTACTATTGCATCTTAATTAATACACACTTGAGCTGGAAAAAAAAGTACACAAACCATTCTAAAAATGTGAATCTTTGAACTTAAATCTTAAAACTTTCAACATGAGCATTTCAGTCATAAAAGTTCATTTACGTGACTTACTTAGGTCCTTATCATAACTAAACTATGCTAACACGAACATAATAGTGTCAACAAAATATTAACGTCACATTAACATGTCATATTCTTTTACATTAAAATAATGATATTACATTTAATGTATTACTGTCATGTCAGTACTTTGCTGACATTATCATGCTTACATTAGTGTGATTTAATGGTTTGTTACGATAAGTATTAAGTAATGTAAGAGAACTTTTAAGGCTGAAATAGCTATTTTAAAGATTTAATACTTAAGTTCAAAAAATTGCATAATTTTAAAACTTGTAAGTGTATTTATCTTCATTTGAGCTCATAGCCCACTAAAGAAACTCTTTTTTATTAAAAAAATATTTACAAAAAAGAAGTTTAAATGATTTCAATCAATTCGCATTTGGTTATACCTCTTTGGAGGGCAAGTAAATCGATATGGCCAAGTTTATAATTGAAATAAAATAATTAATATTAAGATAAAGATACTAAATCCTCCTAAAATGTGGTTAAAGTCCCTAAATATTTTTCTACGCAAGCTGGAACCTTCATGTATTTCCTACCCAAGGTTTTTGGTTCTAAGTGCTAACTTCAACAGGGATGAGTCTTTGCTCATTGCGAAAATCCTGGAGTGGCTTTCGTCTCGAGACATTCCAGATCGATATTTTCACATGGGAAGAGAAGTAGTGGGGAGGGATCGAGAGGTAGACGAGCTTATCTCCATGTGCAAAAGCATCAGAGAGCAGAAGGAGGCATGTGTCATCGGCATTTACGGGATAAAAGATGTGGGCAAGACAAGCCTAGCAAAGCTCGTAGTCAGCCGTATCTATCGTGAATTCAAATGTGTTGGATTCCTTGAAAATGTTCGAAATGAAAGCCAACAAGTTCTCGTGGAGAAACTACTTCAAATTGTCTCCACGAAACGCCGGCCCTTGCTATTTGACCTGCAAGGAAAAATCATGTATATTTATTCGAAGCTGCGTCAAGCAAAGACACTTCTTGTGATTGACGATGTTGACCACAGGGACAAGGTGGAAAAATTTTTAGATCGAAAAAGATTTTCTCCAGGGAGTATAATTTTATTGACGGCAAGGGACGAGCGACTGCTGAATGAGCTTAAAGTGGATGACAAGTATATGGTATCGGCATTGAGCAGTAAAGGGTCGCTGCAGCTCTTCAGCCGTCATGTGTTCGATGCAGATGAGCCAGGAGATGGTTACAAAGAGCTGTCAGAAAATCTTTGTCACTACACAGGAGGGCTCCCACGAGCACTCGAGAAGCTTGGCTCTCACATTCGTTGCAGTAACAAGAGTACCAGGGAAGAATGGGCAAAGACCTTGGAGAAATTAGTCAGAAATCCCTGCATTGATTATGTCGGTTCTAACCCCTTCAAAGTTGGTCCATTCCCTCGGACAAGGCTTAGTTCATTTGATGATCGAAAGTATAGCGGTATCAGGCAAATCAAAGTCATAACAGTGGGATCGATGATTGAGTCAATCACAACTGACTATGACCAGTATGGGTGCTTGGTACGTCCTGATCGATATGGTGGTTCTCGTCAAGGAAAAACTGGGACGGTAAGTCCATATTATTTTGATCATTTGCCTTAAAAAATCACAATGGTATCTCAACATATACCTGATCTATTTCTCAATCCTGTTTTACCCTTTTATGGAAGTGTATATGTAAATTTTTGGACTATACAAAGTAGATAACCACGCACTCTCACACTAACTCTTGCAGATCAAACTGGATTACCCAAGAGAATACCTGACTTCAATCTCTGGCCACATCAACATGGACCATAACCCTGATGTAATTCAATCACTTAAGATTCGGAGCAATGTCAAAGAATATGGACCGTATGGTGCAGAAAAGGGAAACGTGTTTGTGTTCCCGAAAGTTGACTATGCAAAGATCATTGGTTTCCACGGGAACTCTGGAGCTTCTCTGCACTCAATTGGTGCATATTTTGGGCCGATCTCTGATCATTTTCCCTTCAAAAAAGTCGAACCATTTGGTGGTCAAGACGGAGAAGAATGGGATGATGGAAGACATACAGATATAAGGCAAATTGATGTAGTCTTTGGCTCAGATGTTGAGTCAATTTCAATTTGGTATGATGACCGTGGGAGACCAACCGGGGAAACAAAGCATGGTAAAAGTGCTGGAGGCAAACTGCATTCCGTAAGTCATCACCTTTCCTCCTCCATATATACACTGTATTAGCTGATGTAGCTCAAGAATGCTTGGATCAAATTCGTCTGACATTAGTCTGTTCATTGCATTTCAACAGGTATATAAATTCAACACAACTGTGTTACAAAAGCAACCCAAAAAAATTTGAGAGCATGTCTTATTTGCCCCCCAATTAGAAGTTGGCATAGATGATAAAGGAATTTGCTAGTTTGTAGTCATGAGGTCTCGAGTGGGGAATCTTGCAGTGTGGATAGCTTGCTTGGACCAGCTCATTAAGTTTGAATAAGAGACACGTTTAAGATCAAACCTTACTCTTACTCTGTCTCTTGTATTGTTATCCCTCTACGTAGCCACATACATGTGAGGATGCATTAGACAAAGGAGGAAAATAGAACTAAACATTCTTGAGGTAGAAATTAGATACTTGTGCAAGCCTCTTTTGTGTACTGTGCTATGCTAACATGTAAACTGCAATACTTAGGACACCTATTTTAACACTTTGATCTGCAGGTGAAACTAGACTGCCCATATGAGTACTTGACTTCAATCTCCGGCTATACTTATACAACAGAAAATTCCAGGCAGGTCAGGGTCAGCTCTATCACACTGCAGAGTAATCTCAACATGTTCGGACCATTTGGAACAGAAACTGGTCAGCAGTACTCATTTCCAGCAAAATGCGGCAAAATTGTTGGATTTCATGGGACGTGTCTAGAGCAACATCTTGAGTCGATTGGAGCTCATTTCGAACTGGTTTCTCATTTATATCCCTTCAAAAAGTTTGGGCCTTTCGGAGGTGAAAGTGGAGAGATTTGGGACGATGGAAAGCACACTGACATAAAGCAAATTATCATAAAATATGGTTCAGCTATTAATGCCATCATCTGTGAATATGACAATCCTGACAAAGTTTTGGTACACGGCGGAAATGGAGATCTGTATGAGGTTAGCACAATGAACACATATAATCTTGAGTTCCTATGGAATGTGTTAAATAGAAGGTAGATCAGTTTAAGGCAAATAAAATGGTTATTCCCAATTCCATCTAGCTAACTTTGCCTGCTCTTTATGACAACTATTGCAGCTCATTAAGTTGGACTACCCAGCTGAATATATAACAGCGATGTGTGGGTATATTGCAGAAGAAACGCAGTCAGTTGTCAACTCAATCACGTTTCAGAGTAATAGGAGGATTTGGGGTCCATTTGGCACTGAAAAGGGAACGTACTTTTCGTTGCCACTGAATTCTGGTAAAACGGTTGGGTTCTTTGGGAGTAATGATGGGTGCCATCTCAACTCGATTGGTGCACATGTCAAGCTATACTCGAGTAATCAATATCAATTCAAATCAGTCGGTTTATTTGGTGGTAGAGATGGAGAAAAATGGGATGATGGAAGATTCTTTAAAGTCAGGCAAATTGAGATCGTTGTTAAGGACTCAGTGGTCAAATCAATCAATTTTGACTATGAGACAGATGAAGGACTTCTACAGAATGAACCTCATGGTCCAGATGTCGAAGGAAAAACACACACGGTAAGCAGCTTAACATTCTTTTGGGCTTATATTGGTTCATTCTGAATTTCCCTTTACAATTGTTCCAAAGTACCTTTTAACTTACGGTCTTTGCCCTTCTACTACGAAAAATAAGTTGGATGGATTTAGCTTGTGGATCCATGAACCAAGACTTGAGTAATTACATGTGGCCCAAATCTAGACACATACCAGTATTGGGAAAAGCTGGAGTAAAGAAGAGGATTGAGGAACTTTAATTTGTAGAATTTACAGGCCGTGCACATAGTTTGGTATTGATATCCAGGGATCAAAGTGAATACTACTGAATTTCATGCTTGGGAACATGTCTTTTAAATCACATATTTCAAACATCCTTTGCAGATAACAATTGGTCAACGTGAGTATCTGACTTCATTGTCTGGCTACTATAATGCCGATGGTGGCTGCATTCAGTCCCTAACATTTCAGAGTAATAAAAGAACACGTGGACCCTATGGGGTCCAGACCGGGAAGTATTTTTCAGCACCCTCAACAGGTGGCAAGGTTGTTGGATTCTATGGAAGGAGCAATTGTTTGGGTCTCATTTCAATTGGAGCACACTTTGAACCAATCTCTCGTCTTTACCCAGCTAAGTGTATTGGGCCATTTGGATCGGAAGGTGGAAAATTCTGGTGTGATGAAAACTCAAATGCAGTGAGACAGGTGCAGGTATTATATGACAAAGCTGGTATAGTCCGCATCTATGCTCTCTATGAGAAGAAGGGGAGGTTGTTTGGGTCATCGGGATGTGCCCTGGATGAAAGCTCTCGGTGGAAAGCTGACACGGTTAGTTTACTGTTTGCTCCAATCTTCATTAGCTACGTTTTAACTATAGCCGTTTAAGGATTGTGTGCATTTCACATTTTTATTTGCGTGGAAAGAGTACCAGTTCCTGCATGATCTTCACGTATTCCTCCTGGGATGCCATTCCCCATTCTCCGAGGTCAATTTAAACAATCCATTGTCTATTATACAAATGCACTCTGAGGATTGTTCAGGTTGAACTTAAAGCCCATCCCATACTGATGATCTTGGCTCTGGGTCAAGTTAGTAAGACAAGTTCAGCGGATATTTGACAAACCATCAATTACACCTATGTCAAGCCATCCTCAACTAAGATTAAGCTGCCTTACTGTATTTACCTGCCAGGACTGACCTAGATCTTTTGAGCCAAGGCATCCCAGGACAGCAGTAACAGCCTCAACCTTTGTCAAAATCAACTATTCCTTTTTTTTATGACTAATTTCATTCATTCACAAAATAACATTTACATCTCAATTACAGCCCATAAATAGATTTGAACCAGCTAAGATACTCCTAACTGACTTGCTTTCCCTACAACGCACTAATATTAAATCAAAAACAAAATTTTCCTCACTATTTGCATTGAGTCTTGTTTCTTCCGTTGAGATATATTGAAATTCCTCTCCAGTCAAATAACATTTTTGTAGGTAGTCCATGACAATTAATCTGCCAGCAATTGAATTCAACATCCTTTCCCCCTCTCAACTTCTACCGGGTACTATATGTCCCTGTCCAAGCTTCTGGCCTCCCAATTATCTGCAATTTTCCCAAACTTATCCCCCATATTTCTTTTGTATCTTTGCTTCAAATATATATATATATATATATAATGTATATATAGTTCCTAGACTCATCTTCATCTAGGCAGAATTCGCAGTTAGTGTGGTGCATATAACACTGGCTCGTGATTCTTTCTCTTGTGGGTAGTCAAGGAAAGCTAGACATGTAATTTAGGTAGCTCGAGGAATATGTCCCTGAAATCATGTTTAATGATGCCATTTCACCTTGCTTTCTTTGCCCTCAAATCCTTCCAAGCTTCCATTAAGATCATGCTTTATCTCCCCATTGAATGGTGTTTCCACCTGCATGGATTACTGTTATACTTACCAGTCTGATGATGTGCCCTGCTTGAGGATCATTACTCCTTGGCCATATCCATTGTCCTCCCCTGTACATTTGAGCCAACCTCTATTTGGCTAATGGACCCATTTCAACTAATTCATTTATCCAAAAGCGGTCATGCACTTTCACATAGACGTCAATAAATATCAAATCATTAAGTTTTCGCTTACTGATTTCTCTCAGGAACTTGGCAGTGTGTCTGCTTGAGGCTAAGTGGGGATGAATATAATTTAGAGATCACTCTGCCTAGTTAACAGGGAAGAGCTAATTAGAAATTTTCTTACTGTTGCAGGTTACTTTGGACCATCCAAATGAGTACTTGACGTCGATTTCTGGTTACATAAGGGATTATTCTGACCCCATCATTGTTCGGTCGCTTATTCTTCACAGCAACAAAAGAAGTTATGGCCCGTATGGCAAGAAAACACCGAAAGGGAGCTACTTTTGGTTCCCATCAACAGGAGGCAAGATTGTAAGTTTCTACGGAAATTGTGTCTCCTCCCATCTCAGTTCAATCGGAGTGTACACGGAGCCAATATCTCATTTATATCCTACCATCTCCATCGGACCATTCGGAGGACAACAAGGAAAGAGATGGGATGATGGAACATTCACGGCTGTGAGAGAAATTCACATACTCTATGGAACAGTAATTGTGGCGTTTAGCGTAGAATACGACAATAATGGGACACCAGTTCGACGCCCTGAGCATGGCAATGACCGATCATATACGGTAAGCCGTCCGGATAATCTTTTTTCCACATACTCGGTAGTCATTTTTTAACTTTTGAAACAATAAGCAAGCTCTTCAGATGAAAATTTCAAATGCCAATCAATTAATTATCCATTAATGTGAAGTACGGATTCGGACGTTATAACGTGCAATAGCAAGCCCTTTTTTCCTTTACCGGGAGAAAGTAATGGGTAGCTTTTATTGCTAATTAATTAGACAGAATTTTATGAAATGCATGTATTCCGTGCGACCAGGCCTGGTTAGACGGTGCTGAAGCTACGGAAGGTGGCCTGTGGAGGCAGGCAAAGAGAGCGCATCCGTCGCATGAAGTGGAGCCGAAGTCGGTCTCGGTGGGTAACAAGTCTCCGAGTTTTAATTCCTTTTTCATCTCTCTGTTCAATCGTCCTTGGCCATGAACATTGTTTCAGAAAGTTCGAGTCTCACCTTGTTAAAGGCCAGATTGTCCATATTGGCGTTTATGGAATAAATGTCCACTCTTGCAGATCAAACTTGACTTTCCCAAGGAGCATTTGGTCTCGATATCGGGGTACACGGGGAATGAACTCTGCGAAGAAGTTGTTCGGTCTCTAACCGTAAAAACGAACTTAAGGACATATCGAACGCGCGGTACCCCAAAGGGAAAGTACTTCCAGCTCCCAGAGGAAGAGAACTGCGGTAGGATTATCGGATTCCATGGGACATCAGGTAGATATCTCAATTCCCTGGGTGCGCGTCTCGAATCATTCTGAGCAAGCAACCGTTTCACCCCTGCGCTTTGACTGGGATATGATCCTATCAACTCCTCTTTGTTTTTGGTATTTAATAAGGCCCAAGTGTGTGGGTATGCATTGTGTGTTTCTTTCTTACCGCGTCATTATTATATCGCATGAACGCCCCCATCCGTCGTTTATTGAATAAACGTTTCCTTTCTGGGTGTCTAATCCATATCTTTTTCTAATGAACCACGCATGACTTCGCATTTTCTTTCCATATGAACATCTTTACGAATGATTTAAAGTATGAAATCGACCCANCACATTTTCTTTCCATATGAACATACAGTAGCCGAAAAGGAAAACGCATCCCTACAGGTTAACATTGCAGGAGCCTTGCCGCGGAATTAGCCATCTTCGATTACGAATGATTTAAAGTATGAAATCGACCCAGAAAACATCTGTATGGTCAAATCTAGTCCCACCATAATTTGCCTATGTAATCCACCTCCAGAGTGATCTTGAGCTTTCAAAATGGTACCTTTTTGTCGTATGTGACCGACCATGACTGGGTCCCTTTTTTTTTTTTTAATTCCCTGTTCAAAGGCACTAAAGCAGCTGCTGATGCTATTAATGTCCTGGGAGGATGACGTTACTGGCAGTTATGGAAGTGCCAGAACGAAGATTACTAATGACCAAAATATTTTGGTAAAAATGCTATAGCATGCAATTCGGGCTGCCCCGATAAGACGCAAACATGATAAATTAAAGCTGGGCTGGAGCATGGCACGTGTATTTGTCGAGCCATCTGGCCCGCCCCACTAAGATATATTTTAGTTATAAAGAATTTTTATGAAAATGAAGGTCTCAATTGTTATGTGAACTCGAAAGTAAAGCCCATGCCCATTGTTGAACCCTCCATCTTCCTCCTCCACTCCGCTCACCTGAGGTTTCATTGTCCCGGACCAAACTGATCTCATCTTCCGGGATGTATTTTATAAGAGGTAGCCATGTCCGCTTGAGGTTGTTCATGTATCTTCTTACCCAGTCCAGATAGCTCAGGAGCATGTCATGACTTGTCTCCACTGGCCCGATGATGGTCGGAGGTGGTGACACATGAAAAGGGGCCAGAAGAAGCCTCTTCTCCCCATCTGGTTTGATCGAGAAGGCCGCTTGATACGGCAGTATGAAACGAGCTAGCGGTTAGTAGCTATAGAGAAATTCTTACTACGGCACGCACCATTAGACCTATGGACAAGAAATCTACATGATAGGCTTGGTGTAAGGCTAAGTCGTCAGAGAAGGAGGAGGAGGCGACAACGACTACAACAGAGAATAGGAATGCAGGCAGAAGATAAAAAAAAAAAAAATACGATCAGTGATGTATTGAACAAGTCGAACTTCAAACCAAGAGGTTCCATAATATAAGACGAGTGGAACGACGTCGGTTCCTTAATCATCTGTTTGAACAGTGAAGGGCCTAACCAGCACGAGTAGTTTTGGTATGGTGTATATAGATTAAAGATGATGTGCTAACCAAGCCCGATTCTTGTCAAACAGTGGATAACAGTGTCAACTGCGAACGCGCCCAGCAAGGAAACTGAAATCACGCACATCAAAGGCCAATAAAGATCCTGAATCTTGAATAGCATATTGTTATGTAAATTTTCAGGACTAGGTAATTCTCTGCACAAGGAAAAAAAATGTTGGAAAATATAATATGAATGAAAGATTGTCGAAGGAAAATGGACCAAAAGTTCATATACTGTAATTGACGGGTTGATCGAACCGAGAGGATAGATATGTGGACTCCGCAACTCGGCCGACTGACGTTTTGAAACCTTCACATGACCCGCATCTATGAGTAGATATACCACTATGCATAGACTTGCTGCCGGATGACAAGAAGAAAACGCGAAAACTTTTGTCTGCAACAGCTGGGAAAGTCCTCCAATCTTAGCGGTTTACACACAGAATTGATGTACACAGCACTAGACACGAAAACCTCAACCCTTTGAGCAGATAAAAGGGCAACAACAAGTTCTGAGACCTCTAGTCACGTCAAGAGTTGTTCTCTGGGAAGGGAGGGCGAGCAGCGTCCTGGGAATCGATAACGCGGGAAAATGAAAATTTTGAAATTTTATTTTCAAATCCAAAGATTTTTTTAAAGTAATTCAGAATTTTAATTAGAACAGATTTAGAATATATACCTAATAAAAACTGTGTTTAGTTTTTATGTTTAAATACAGATGTGGATATCCTGTCTGAACGAACCGAGATCCACTAATTGCGAACCTTTTGAAGTCAATCCTTTGACTAGGTGTGCACGTGCATACCCTCCATAATATCCACACTAGGTTTCCTCGTAAAAATTGAGAACGATTCTCACAAACAGTCACCACATGAATGCGTATTTTTCTTTTCTTTCTCTCCGCGGTCACAAAAGGAGGGTTAATTCATTTTTCCTCTCTATTTTCTCCTCAATCTCTTCGTCATCTCTCATCGGTCAAAGGGAGTTGGTTTTTATTTATTTTAGTAAATCAAATCACATAAAAT
>CXYZ01013298.1:724641-738595 GCA_900006705.1 Sonneratia caseolaris | reverse complement strand
TGTAGAGGTTGTTCCCATCTTGGTTTGATTCTTGGGAGCTTTCTCGTCGGTCATTTCATATTAACAAAACGATCATACAAATACAAAACTATCTTGTAAAGTAATCTTCTGTTCTGCCGGTTAGAAGTATTGAATCGGATGCCAGGTTTATTTCATTCATGGAAGTTGGGGCCACATTAATTAANCCGTTCTGCCGATTAAAAGTATTGAATCAGATGCTGGGTTTATTTCATTCATGGAAGTTGGGGCCACATTAATTAAGAATGATTATGATTGCCATTCCAGGTCCTGCTTTCTGTCCGATGGTTTGCTGAGGCACTTTCTATTTCATCCCGTCAGGATTGACAAGGATAATCTGATCTCCTTCAAAGAGAGTGAGATTCACAGTATANTGAGGCACTTTCCATTTCATCCCGTCATGATTGACAAGGATAATCTGGTCTCCTTCAAAGAGAGTGAGATTCACAGTATACTAAACATTTCTCTTATAAATGATAAACATCGATATGTATGATGGCCTTTGGTCATCATTGATATCGTTTGTATGGTTCAGTAATATATAATTCGGATTNTCATAAATGATAAACATTGATATGTATGATGGCTTTTGGTCATCATTGATATCATTTGTATGGTTCAGTAATATATAATTCGGATTCAGCTGAGACAATAATTATCAACATAAAGTGAGTGTGTGGCATGATCAAATTACATGTAAAAGCCAACATTAGAGATAAAAAATCAAAACATGTTCTTAGTCTCCCCTCCATCTAAAGATCATATCAGACCATCCAGTATAGTTGCTAAACATAATACAATACGTAGAATTGTGGGTATGTCAATAGCATTTTAGTAGCTTTGATTATATTTTCAGTTGAGGAAGTTAGCCAACCAATTCCGTTGTCGTCCAGCGGTTAGGATATCTGGCTTTCACCCAGGAGACCCGGGTTCGATTCCCGGCAACGGAAATGTTTTTGCCAAATCCGATTGAACCTTGAGGTCACTGTGTCTTTCACTCGGCACCGGTCAACGTTGAACCGCCCGATCCACAGCATAGCCATTTTCTGCTCTGTTCTGTGCGCGTTTGCGAGTTGAAGGGCATAACTCAAGAGTGCATCTTCTTCTTGCTTTCGTCCCATTCCTGTTCCTACAGCGGCTTACCTGAGCCGGCGAAACCCTGACTTTATCTCCCGAAGCCTCTAACATTCTCTTTGCAACTTTCGTTTCTCGTCGGACCTCGAATTTCCAGCTTGGGGCAGTTCATAAGTAGATGATGAATCTCGGGTCAAAATCTGTCAGACAAATGTCGGTTATTGAGCTGAAGAAGCACCAGAAGGCTGCAACGGTGACTGTCAACCGTCTCAAGGAGAGGCTGAAGCAGAAGCGGCTCCAATGGGTCGACGGCGACTGTCAGTTTGAAGGGTATTGGATTTTCTTCCCTGCTGTAATTGCGCTCTTGACGGTTGTTGATCCCGGTTTTAATTTTGTCTCCGTTCGATTTCTTGATGAATCTTATGCAGTTGCAGGATACGCTAGGAATCAGGGAAGGAGTAGGGTTAGCTTCCGTCCAGTGGATGTGGTGTGCTGCTGGACATTGCATGGCCACACTTGGAAGGTAGACGTTCGAACGCATTGAGTTTTGCATTTGATGCCAAATAGCTCATTGACGTGTGTTTGGTGGTGATGCTTCCAGTAGAATCGGAGGAAACTATATGATTGGTGTTAGGTTGAGATACAGACTGCCCAGAATTTGTTTCTCAGATATTTTGAGATTTACAATGATAAATCTAAGCAGTCTCGATGTCGAACCTTTAATTCAACTGTTAGTCTGGGTGATGCAAAACTTGCCTTTCATTTCTCGACTGAAGCAATGCTGCATCTAACGGATCTGTGTGGTGTAAAATCCAGAGCCCAGGCTCTGATACTACTAGTAGAGACCGAACCGTACGGTGGAACCGCCAAGACTCACGACCACAAGACGCAACACACCCCAGCACTCAGGCCGAACCGACACTTTCACCCTCTCTCTCCAATCAACCCACTGACTCACGCCTTACACTTTGACTCTTATCTCTTAGACACCTCTCACTCACACCACGCCTTGACTCTTGACTCTTGACTCGCAGTTTGTTTGCCCCGTCTATTTATAGTGTTCTATGCCGGTGCAGTCACCGACCTTGCTGGGTGGATTTTTATAGCATTTTCTTGCTTCACTAGTCAAACTATTTACCTGGAACCTTCTAGTGTTAAATACAAACTAATTACTTTCGCTAGAAACTTCTTATTACTAACACCGATAGTTACCTCTAGATATTTCTAGACCTGTTGAGGCGGTGGGGATTATCTTCTTCTAGTGGAAGTTCCTTTCTCTCGGGCAATTGCACCTCTTCTATTTGAAAAAGAAAGAAGAAATACATCTGTGGTATGGGAAACAATGGTAAATGTCTATGTCCGAGGGTTAAATGCATGAGGCTCTTCCCCTGTCTCATGTTTGGCCCCGTGTTCATTGGCATATTTCTACAGGACTCAGATAGATCTTCTACCTTTGGAGGAGAATTTCAATCGGGGCATGCCGGTGAAGATTGCAGTTTTGCACCTGATCCTCCACTGTGATTTGGACGCGAAAACGAGTGCTCTTCATCCGTGACAGAAGCATCTCTTTAATGCCCTGAACGAGAGCCACCAGTTGAATTCAGTTGTATGTGTAGTCTCTGTATTTGCGATTGCTTGTTTGTCTTTAGCCCGATAGGGGAATGAAGAGAGAATGGGATGGAATTGCAAAGGAAAAATGTATTTCCATTCTCCAGTCATGATGCGGTTTCGGATATTTAAAACCGAGCCTGAATGATCGAGGAGCCACCATGGAAACCAAAGGTAGTAACTACATTCCTTCATTCAAAATGAAAAGTGAATACTATATGTTTGTCTGATTATTAGTGCTGGATGGCAGCTGAACCCATCTTTGCTTCTAAAAGGAGCTTCTTCGGGCAAGTTTCAAACATCATGATACGGGGAAGTATCAGCAGAATCATGTTCTTGCATCAAGCCTCAAGTTAGGGGGAATCAGATCCTGCATTCAAACGAGTGACCTACTGCTGACTTTCCGAAGTTCTTGAAAACGTGTAAACTTGAGAACGAGGGGGGTGAGTACTGGGACTACACAAGACTGGCTGCATCTGTAAAGCTAACTTTTCAATTTCTAGTGGATTGCTTCCTGTATATCGTAAACGTGTTCTTGTACATTTTATTCATCAACTGTCAATTGCTTCCGAAATCTACGATTCCAACCTCTTAAATGTGTTTATCCCTGGAAGATATTGCCTGACCGAGACTACAGAACCCTGTATGAATTCTCCTACAAGATGTAGATGAAAATTCCTACAGATCGAAGATGGTACGTACAAAGAGCAGTTTTAACAGGAAGAAGAAAAGAAAGCATTATTCTGCAGAGAACAGGTCGATTAACAACTATCCCAGTGGATTAATTAAGCTTCAGATAATATCGGATAACTCCGATGAAATCACATACTACTGGGAATAAAGGCCCTATCAATATGAGCCAATTCACCTCATATCTTTTTCCTAGGTACAACCACATTCACGATCCTCCTGCACTAGGTCGGGGACCTTCATGCCTGGTTTCCGAGCACTGCAGACTTAAGATGGCCTTTTGCATCAGATGACTTGCCATCTTTGTGACCCCCATGAGCGTGGTAGATTATGAAGTTGTGCCTGATGTCGAAATCCTTGACGAAACGGCCATGGTCTGCAGTTCCAGCACGGATCATCAAATCTCTGATCGCTTCGGGAATGGGCTGGTCCTTCGTCATCGTCTTCCAGTAGTCCCCAGCAGGGTCCTTCCTCGCGTGATTACAGCTCACAAGCTGTCAATACGACACGTAAAAAAAAAAAAAAATCCGTGAGCATCTAACTATGAAGACAAAGGATCTGCATAAACCGAACGAACACAAGCCTGGACTTTGCACTTTGATGGAGACTATGAATGCCTGCCTGCTTACCAAGAGGAGGGAGAAGACGACTAAGATAGCAGAGAAGGGCCTCATGTTTCTGACTGAAGATCTTGTTAATGGTGGTTAAGGCTTCTCTTAGCAGGAAGTGGGGGCTGCTCCCTCTGCTCTGACTCTCCATAAATAGGCCACACCGAAGCTTCATGATGAAAATGAAAAAGATAACTACTTCTTTTTTTTAACAACCAAGGCATTAAATTACTTACCAGTAAAAGATTTTTCGAAAAAAACAAACTTACCCCGAAATAGAAAAAAGCACTAAATTTTATTAAATAATAAGTATATGTACTGTTGACATTGAAAAAAAATAAACATACTACGGTTGGTATCTGCCGAGCTGGCATGTCTGTTTTTCTAGTGAAACCAATCACCAAACTTCCCCTCAATTAAATATTAAGTGCGTATTATATAATAATATAAAAACCAATAAAATGATGACACGTGTGCACCTTAAAGGTTGTGTTTTTTTCTTTCTATTTTGATTTTTTAAAATTTAAAAACTGATACGCATACCCTCATTTTTATTAATTTTTACATAATAAATTCTCCTTATAATATACACTTAATGGGTTCCATGAATTTACTTTACTTGGTCGTTGATGGGAGTCCTGCAGTAGACCTGATTTTCCCAGTCTTAATATTACCGTTGGTATAATAAATGGTCATTAATTTGGCTAATAAATGATCATTAACTGGGGATTTTAAGTTTGTCTGCAGAGTTAGGATCCTCAATTTAAGTATGCCCATTTTCATTGGTAAACAAAAAACCTTTTCTTTTTTTACTTTTTCTCATTATTTATCTTTTAAANCAAATACAAAACTATCTTGTAAAGTAATCTTCTGTTCTGCCGGTTAGAAGTATTGAATCGGATGCCAGGTTTATTTCATTCATGGAAGTTGGGGCCACATTAATTAANCCGTTCTGCCGATTAAAAGTATTGAATCAGATGCTGGGTTTATTTCATTCATGGAAGTTGGGGCCACATTAATTAAGAATGATTATGATTGCCATTCCAGGTCCTGCTTTCTGTCCGATGGTTTGCTGAGGCACTTTCTATTTCATCCCGTCAGGATTGACAAGGATAATCTGATCTCCTTCAAAGAGAGTGAGATTCACAGTATANTGAGGCACTTTCCATTTCATCCCGTCATGATTGACAAGGATAATCTGGTCTCCTTCAAAGAGAGTGAGATTCACAGTATACTAAACATTTCTCTTATAAATGATAAACATCGATATGTATGATGGCCTTTGGTCATCATTGATATCGTTTGTATGGTTCAGTAATATATAATTCGGATTNTCATAAATGATAAACATTGATATGTATGATGGCTTTTGGTCATCATTGATATCATTTGTATGGTTCAGTAATATATAATTCGGATTCAGCTGAGACAATAATTATCAACATAAAGTGAGTGTGTGGCATGATCAAATTACATGTAAAAGCCAACATTAGAGATAAAAAATCAAAACATGTTCTTAGTCTCCCCTCCATCTAAAGATCATATCAGACCATCCAGTATAGTTGCTAAACATAATACAATACGTAGAATTGTGGGTATGTCAATAGCATTTTAGTAGCTTTGATTATATTTTCAGTTGAGGAAGTTAGCCAACCAATTCCGTTGTCGTCCAGCGGTTAGGATATCTGGCTTTCACCCAGGAGACCCGGGTTCGATTCCCGGCAACGGAAATGTTTTTGCCAAATCCGATTGAACCTTGAGGTCACTGTGTCTTTCACTCGGCACCGGTCAACGTTGAACCGCCCGATCCACAGCATAGCCATTTTCTGCTCTGTTCTGTGCGCGTTTGCGAGTTGAAGGGCATAACTCAAGAGTGCATCTTCTTCTTGCTTTCGTCCCATTCCTGTTCCTACAGCGGCTTACCTGAGCCGGCGAAACCCTGACTTTATCTCCCGAAGCCTCTAACATTCTCTTTGCAACTTTCGTTTCTCGTCGGACCTCGAATTTCCAGCTTGGGGCAGTTCATAAGTAGATGATGAATCTCGGGTCAAAATCTGTCAGACAAATGTCGGTTATTGAGCTGAAGAAGCACCAGAAGGCTGCAACGGTGACTGTCAACCGTCTCAAGGAGAGGCTGAAGCAGAAGCGGCTCCAATGGGTCGACGGCGACTGTCAGTTTGAAGGGTATTGGATTTTCTTCCCTGCTGTAATTGCGCTCTTGACGGTTGTTGATCCCGGTTTTAATTTTGTCTCCGTTCGATTTCTTGATGAATCTTATGCAGTTGCAGGATACGCTAGGAATCAGGGAAGGAGTAGGGTTAGCTTCCGTCCAGTGGATGTGGTGTGCTGCTGGACATTGCATGGCCACACTTGGAAGGTAGACGTTCGAACGCATTGAGTTTTGCATTTGATGCCAAATAGCTCATTGACGTGTGTTTGGTGGTGATGCTTCCAGTAGAATCGGAGGAAACTATATGATTGGTGTTAGGTTGAGATACAGACTGCCCAGAATTTGTTTCTCAGATATTTTGAGATTTACAATGATAAATCTAAGCAGTCTCGATGTCGAACCTTTAATTCAACTGTTAGTCTGGGTGATGCAAAACTTGCCTTTCATTTCTCGACTGAAGCAATGCTGCATCTAACGGATCTGTGTGGTGTAAAATCCAGAGCCCAGGCTCTGATACTACTAGTAGAGACCGAACCGTACGGTGGAACCGCCAAGACTCACGACCACAAGACGCAACACACCCCAGCACTCAGGCCGAACCGACACTTTCACCCTCTCTCTCCAATCAACCCACTGACTCACGCCTTACACTTTGACTCTTATCTCTTAGACACCTCTCACTCACACCACGCCTTGACTCTTGACTCTTGACTCGCAGTTTGTTTGCCCCGTCTATTTATAGTGTTCTATGCCGGTGCAGTCACCGACCTTGCTGGGTGGATTTTTATAGCATTTTCTTGCTTCACTAGTCAAACTATTTACCTGGAACCTTCTAGTGTTAAATACAAACTAATTACTTTCGCTAGAAACTTCTTATTACTAACACCGATAGTTACCTCTAGATATTTCTAGACCTGTTGAGGCGGTGGGGATTATCTTCTTCTAGTGGAAGTTCCTTTCTCTCGGGCAATTGCACCTCTTCTATTTGAAAAAGAAAGAAGAAATACATCTGTGGTATGGGAAACAATGGTAAATGTCTATGTCCGAGGGTTAAATGCATGAGGCTCTTCCCCTGTCTCATGTTTGGCCCCGTGTTCATTGGCATATTTCTACAGGACTCAGATAGATCTTCTACCTTTGGAGGAGAATTTCAATCGGGGCATGCCGGTGAAGATTGCAGTTTTGCACCTGATCCTCCACTGTGATTTGGACGCGAAAACGAGTGCTCTTCATCCGTGACAGAAGCATCTCTTTAATGCCCTGAACGAGAGCCACCAGTTGAATTCAGTTGTATGTGTAGTCTCTGTATTTGCGATTGCTTGTTTGTCTTTAGCCCGATAGGGGAATGAAGAGAGAATGGGATGGAATTGCAAAGGAAAAATGTATTTCCATTCTCCAGTCATGATGCGGTTTCGGATATTTAAAACCGAGCCTGAATGATCGAGGAGCCACCATGGAAACCAAAGGTAGTAACTACATTCCTTCATTCAAAATGAAAAGTGAATACTATATGTTTGTCTGATTATTAGTGCTGGATGGCAGCTGAACCCATCTTTGCTTCTAAAAGGAGCTTCTTCGGGCAAGTTTCAAACATCATGATACGGGGAAGTATCAGCAGAATCATGTTCTTGCATCAAGCCTCAAGTTAGGGGGAATCAGATCCTGCATTCAAACGAGTGACCTACTGCTGACTTTCCGAAGTTCTTGAAAACGTGTAAACTTGAGAACGAGGGGGGTGAGTACTGGGACTACACAAGACTGGCTGCATCTGTAAAGCTAACTTTTCAATTTCTAGTGGATTGCTTCCTGTATATCGTAAACGTGTTCTTGTACATTTTATTCATCAACTGTCAATTGCTTCCGAAATCTACGATTCCAACCTCTTAAATGTGTTTATCCCTGGAAGATATTGCCTGACCGAGACTACAGAACCCTGTATGAATTCTCCTACAAGATGTAGATGAAAATTCCTACAGATCGAAGATGGTACGTACAAAGAGCAGTTTTAACAGGAAGAAGAAAAGAAAGCATTATTCTGCAGAGAACAGGTCGATTAACAACTATCCCAGTGGATTAATTAAGCTTCAGATAATATCGGATAACTCCGATGAAATCACATACTACTGGGAATAAAGGCCCTATCAATATGAGCCAATTCACCTCATATCTTTTTCCTAGGTACAACCACATTCACGATCCTCCTGCACTAGGTCGGGGACCTTCATGCCTGGTTTCCGAGCACTGCAGACTTAAGATGGCCTTTTGCATCAGATGACTTGCCATCTTTGTGACCCCCATGAGCGTGGTAGATTATGAAGTTGTGCCTGATGTCGAAATCCTTGACGAAACGGCCATGGTCTGCAGTTCCAGCACGGATCATCAAATCTCTGATCGCTTCGGGAATGGGCTGGTCCTTCGTCATCGTCTTCCAGTAGTCCCCAGCAGGGTCCTTCCTCGCGTGATTACAGCTCACAAGCTGTCAATACGACACGTAAAAAAAAAAAAAAATCCGTGAGCATCTAACTATGAAGACAAAGGATCTGCATAAACCGAACGAACACAAGCCTGGACTTTGCACTTTGATGGAGACTATGAATGCCTGCCTGCTTACCAAGAGGAGGGAGAAGACGACTAAGATAGCAGAGAAGGGCCTCATGTTTCTGACTGAAGATCTTGTTAATGGTGGTTAAGGCTTCTCTTAGCAGGAAGTGGGGGCTGCTCCCTCTGCTCTGACTCTCCATAAATAGGCCACACCGAAGCTTCATGATGAAAATGAAAAAGATAACTACTTCTTTTTTTTAACAACCAAGGCATTAAATTACTTACCAGTAAAAGATTTTTCGAAAAAAACAAACTTACCCCGAAATAGAAAAAAGCACTAAATTTTATTAAATAATAAGTATATGTACTGTTGACATTGAAAAAAAATAAACATACTACGGTTGGTATCTGCCGAGCTGGCATGTCTGTTTTTCTAGTGAAACCAATCACCAAACTTCCCCTCAATTAAATATTAAGTGCGTATTATATAATAATATAAAAACCAATAAAATGATGACACGTGTGCACCTTAAAGGTTGTGTTTTTTTCTTTCTATTTTGATTTTTTAAAATTTAAAAACTGATACGCATACCCTCATTTTTATTAATTTTTACATAATAAATTCTCCTTATAATATACACTTAATGGGTTCCATGAATTTACTTTACTTGGTCGTTGATGGGAGTCCTGCAGTAGACCTGATTTTCCCAGTCTTAATATTACCGTTGGTATAATAAATGGTCATTAATTTGGCTAATAAATGATCATTAACTGGGGATTTTAAGTTTGTCTGCAGAGTTAGGATCCTCAATTTAAGTATGCCCATTTTCATTGGTAAACAAAAAACCTTTTCTTTTTTTACTTTTTCTCATTATTTATCTTTTAAAGATGGCAATTATTATAAAGGCAACCGACCAATGGCCCATTTGTATGGCCGACTTATCATTTGACGTATCCCTCAGGATTAGGAAGTCAAACGATACACGGTAGTACAACTAATGTTGGCCATGCGACAAATTGGAGGCTAATATAAAAATGGAAAAGTTTAATATATATATATAATAATAATAAGAATTAGGGATAGAATTGTGTGAGACACTATACATATTTTTAATTTAATAATTAAGATATTATAAAATTAATTTTTATTATAAAATTCTAATTTATTTATTATCTTATTATATTATAAGTTCATAATCTTACTATATAATAAAAAAAATAGTTATGAGATATTATTTATCTTTTATCTTTTATCTTTTAATATTTTTTTATTATATTATCTTATTTTGATCATTTTAATTGTATTTTTTTTCTTTGTGCCTCACGCCTTAGATGTAACTTCTGGATCTATCGAGATTATCGGTTTTATTTAGAGATTGTTAGAGAGATTATTAGGATTATGATATTATATATTGTAATCTCAGGAATATTTTCCTGTTTTATTTATAAATTATTTGCAATGCCAAAATTTGTAATCCTGACAATTTCTCCAACAATTAATCAACATAAATCAATTTTGGCAGTGTGGCTAATTTCAGTATACTCCAATGAATAACTCAGATAGAGCTTAGAACTACACATGTTTAAGAGGCCTTCCATAAATTAATGCTGTGAAGTATATATCACTACAGTATGATCCAACTCGATCACGCATAAGTATTGAAATGGTTAACATTCAAGGCTTCCAATGTCTCTATGCTAAATTATAGAAATTCGAATGAAGAGATAGTTCGATCTAATTTTTATCACTTTCAATATGAAATCGATACATTATGTCTTTTATGAGTTTTAAAAGAAAAAAATAGGTTACGAGAATGAGAATCCAATATGAAATGTTTGATTCTAGCTATTGAAAGTAACAGTAAAATTCTATGAAGGGCTAAGTGAGAGGCGTATCCAGGCAATCCACGTACCAAAGGGAATTCCATGGTGGTTGGTGAGTACAATTTCAACGCAAATATTCCATGGGTCGTCAATCAGCCGATGGTCTTCGAAAAATGCTCGTGCACTATAAAGTGGCTTAAACCTATTGAAGGAAGAAAATATTATATGTGGACAAAATCCCTAGATGTAACACAATTTCAAATTGTACCAGCAGTAGATCGTGCATTGGTTGAATCCCAAATTCTTTTTCTTTTCCCTATCTTTTTTTTTTATATATAATGATATTATTATAATAGAAAATATCAACTTAAATTACTTGCTATTTGCAAGTTCAGGCAAATCCATATTAAACGGTCATAAGTCTCCATCGACTGATTGAGATCTATACCAACATCATTTCAGGGCTAATAAAGGGGCTACACATATCCATGGATTCATGATGACAGCGCTGGGAAGGTCCACTAGGGGGGGCTCAAAGTCAACAAGAGATGCCAGTGGGAAGGATTTTTTTTTAGTGTCGACTTGGAGGAGTACCTGTTCGTCGGTGATTCCGACTTGGTTGTACTTCTCTGTCTTGCTATATGGGTACGGACATGTGCCGTAACTGACATGCAATACTACCACAAACTTATCAATATACATAATATCGTCGAGTATACGATATTACAAAATGATGTCTCAATTTTACCTATAGAAATATGGGACAGTAACTCTATTAATTAATTCTATGCACATGATCTTTGGCCGTATTCAAGGTTGCCCAAGTTCTTTTTTTTTTTCATGAGATCATTGAGTTATTATTAATTACAAGTGTGATGGGATATTGGATGTTGACTACTATACTTCAGCCATCAGGGACCGCACGAAGAGCCCGCAATTCTCGAACAACGTGTAAGGATGCTTCCAAGGTCATGGACTTAGACGCCTGTGCGCGCGAGTCCTTGGCGTTTTTGGTCCAAAGTCAACTTGCTGGAGTATTATACTTTTGCTATATGGTCATGCTCTCTTCGATTATCCTCATGGTACTAGAAACAGCTTCGAGGAAGCCACCAGCCGGTTAAAAAGAACATATGGAGTTTCACTCATTAATTAAATTGAATAAAATAATTTTTAATAATATTACTACATTAAATTTTTATATATTTTTTTTAAAATAATCTTACAAATTTTAGAATTGCAATATAAGTTTTTATTTTTATATTTTCTCTTTTTAGACTGGAGTTTTCTAGATTATTGGTGAACAATGAATATCGTGCATCTAGACATGCACACACTTTGATGTTACGTATATAAAATGATGATGATTAAATGTGGAGGAGTGCTTTACGTGTCATCTTAATCACCTTTCCTTGCTCACAAAACTTAAGAAGTGTTTAGGGTATTTATTTAATATTATAAAAAAATTAAAAAATTTATTATCGTAGAGTTTTATTTGTAAATAAATCAACTTTTTTTTTTGTTTATACTAGAACAAATTTGAGTTCGTACGGTTCTCTATACCTAGGCGATATACGCTCACAAATAATTCGTACTTTTCAGTTAAGTTTCCTGGGACATATGGTTTCAAACTGCCACGGACGAACGACGGAAGCCAATTAAATCTGTGGATGGGAACATCAAACAAAAGTCAAACGGGACCCTCTTCAATGAATTACTTATAAAAGATTAATGTCACTAAGCTTATCAAATTAAAAGTATGAGGATGATCATTGTCCATGTCATGATGAGGTAATGTTGTATAATCTTGCATTTTGCTCGTGAATTTTAGGTCACTTGCTCTACACCGGTTAGGGATGGATATAGGAGGGGACGGGGGCGATCGTCTCCCTTACTACACTCTGGGAAATCCAGGATTTCATATGTAAAATCTATTAATTTTGTTAATATCCACCCTCTTGAAATCGACTCGCCCCCTCGGATGGAATTCCCGAATCCATATCGTTTTCGGACACCGAACAACAGACCTTTGAGTTTGGTTATTCGGAATATGATTTTGATACTGTCCTGCATCTTATAGAACCCTAGGCTTCATATTAACTGAGAATTTAACAGATAGTGATTAGTAAAGCATCGCTGGGCACTATGTCATGAGTTAACAATTACGTCCATTATCTCTATGGTGACGATTTTGATTCGAATGTCTCAAAGAAGCTGGGACTGGAGTTCAATTCATTAATTTAAAGGAACAGCCAATCCCTTCGATCGGCTTACGAATTCATCAAGAATAGATTCCCCTCCATGTGTACCCGTGAGAAGTGACTAATAGTGTAATAGTATTGCCCTTAACATAAAATTAAGAGATTTTTAAGTATGATTATCATTTGTAAGTATGCTGATTCCCCTTATCACCTTCTCTTTTCACTCTCTTTCCCATGTATGTTCTCCCTTCCATCGGCAATGGAGTTTGCCGACAGCACGCCGTCGTCATCTACTCTTTTTTTTTTTTTTTTCAAATCGGCATGGGCCATCTCCTTAATTTTTCAGCCAGAGTAAGTTTTGAACATGTACATTTCAAGAAACGTGATTTTTGCATGTGGTTTAGTCAAAGCGACAGATACGACAATGGATGATTAATTTAATTGTTGTGGTTAGTTGGGGGTGGGGGGATAGGGTCTTGCATGACGATGGAAGTTGGCAAGTCAAACTTGCTTGCTATATTATTTACCAGCAACCTAAGTGAGCCGTAAAAGGTTAAAAATGTTACATTCAATCCTAAATATTCAATTCTATTATATAGTTAAATTTAAACCATCAACCAAAATCAAATCCCAGATCGTATGTGCAAACTGTCATCTACTAATACGTACGTAGTGTGACACATCACTAACTCTTGTACCACTTCATCATATCACATAATCAAATCTTGCTAAGTCAGTGTATTTTTGTTATATCAATGTGGTATGCTAATATATAAATTGTCACAATCACGGATGTTATAGAAAGTGATTAATAGGTTTAACAATGTAACGAAATCAAATATATAAATCTGTATATAAGATTTTAAAATTTTTAGAATTCACTTTTTTTTATAATATTTTCAATATAATTCTATATATCAACTTAGATGCTACTGTTACATATGTTTTTTTGGGGTTTTCATGTGAGTGAATGAACCAGGTCGCTTATCTGTTCTTCTTGGGCCAGTTCGGGTTTCCTTGCCGGCTGCCTGAAGTTTTTTTTTTTGTTGGTAAATATCATTTAATTTAGTGAATTATCAATTTTATCATGAATTTTCTTTATGGATAAGATTGATTTTACAACCTAATTGTCAAGGATTACTTCAGCATATGTATGCTACCAAACTTTAATAAAATTAAATCACACATACTCAATTATTATGTATACATATATATATATATAT
>CXYZ01013298.1:678484-723690 GCA_900006705.1 Sonneratia caseolaris | reverse complement strand
AATTTATTTATAATATTATATTATTAATATTATTTATTAAATATACAGTTACCGGTTTTAAAAATTATGATTTGATATTAATAATTTTCAACCGAAATTAATTTAAATAATAATATATACGATCATAATATAACAAATTTCTTGCTTTAATAAATTATAATTCATAATTTGATAGTGACAACCGATTTTTTTTTTTTTGTTGCAAGCGCCCTCATCGCGAGGAAAGGGGCAGTCGGGTTAGCCGAAATTCTCGTATTCCATGTGGACATGTTCCTACTGCTCAGATTATATAGAATTTCCATCAGGTTTATAAGAACGATAGACTCATATCTAATAAAAAAGTTTAAGTTTATAGAATAATAGTACTAAATCTCTTATATAATAGGATCTTTTTATTTAATTTTCTAATGTGGGATTCCATTCCTCAACATCTACTCTCACGTGACCATATAGCATATATGTCTCATGTGCTATGAACACCTGCCCTCAATTACTGTCCACGAGCTGGGCATACTCTTACGTACTTAGATGAGAGGTCAACTAAAGTCGTGCTATTGATCTCAATAATTACCACAAGTCAGGCATTTTTCTTCCAGTCTCAGGTTTATCAACAACTGATCCGAGGCTTTTTTTTGGTCTCGGACCTTAGTGAGATGTGAGATCATAGAATAACCTACTCCAATATCATGTAGAAATTCCACCGGACTTATAAGAACGATTAGCCTATATATAACCCAAAACTTTAAACTAATAAGATAATAACATTTATTTTCTTATATATCAGGATTTTTTATTCAATTTTTTAATATAATATTTCATTTTTCAACCGATACCGACCGTAGTTCGTTTGTATATCTCTCTTTTCCATTTTCTTCCTCACAAACACACACATATATTTATGAGATATATATATATATATATATATATAACTCCCCCATAAGGTTCTATGGTTCTAGATGGTTTGGATATCAGCAGAAAGGCAACTGTTGTAGAGCATCAGAGATTGGAAAGCACAGTTGGTTTAAATCTTAGAGCTAATATTACTTGTTATTTTTTTCAATATAGTAATGAGCCACGCAAAGTAGATTTTCTTGCCCGTTAACAATAAGGAAATTACACAAAAATTTCTATAAGTTTGTACATTTTTTTAAGTGAGTTTTAAAAATTTTGAACGCCATACTTAATTAGATATGTTCAGATTTATTATATCATTGAGTTCAAACTATCAATCACATGTGCAAATTGCCGTTTATTAATACTCATACCAAGTAATATATTAGCAACTTTGTGTCATGTGAACAAAATTTTGCCACACCATAACGCCACATCATTATATTGTCACTGTTACGTATTAACATAGAAGTTATTATGTTAACATAATCGTTATGGAGAGTGAAAAAAATGATTTAAGTGTGTTATAAAATTAAATATATAAAATTTAATAGAATATTTTAAAATTTTTAAGATTTACTTATAAAAATAACTAAATTCATATGATGTAAATTTTTACAGTAAAGTTTTGAAAAAAAAAAAGAATTAGTATAATAAGAATTTTTAGTACTTATCTTTTTGTAAAATGTTAGGATATTATTTTCTGTTAATACAAACTAAGAAAATCGCCATAATGCCATTATAATGAAATGGTTAGTTTCTTTCATAATATAAAAAGTTTAGAAAATATTTTAAATTAATTAAAAAATTTATAGCAAAAATTATTTTTTAATGTGAAAGAATATTATTTTACCTACGTCCCTCTCAACTTTGGCAAGGAGATCGATCATGGCATTATTTGCATTTGCAAAGAAATAGCGAAGTTGAACTTTTCCTCTCCCCCTCCTCCCCCAGCCTCACCATCCACCATCCAAGTGGAGCCTAAGCTAAAAGGGCATGGACAAATTTGCAAACT
The DNA here is from genome assembly GCA_900006705.1 of Sonneratia caseolaris. NCBI lineage: Eukaryota > Viridiplantae > Streptophyta > Magnoliopsida > Myrtales > Lythraceae > Sonneratia > Sonneratia caseolaris. The sequence continues at coordinate 721,784 of CXYZ01013298.1, read as the reverse complement.
TTCATTGTGTATAAAAATTTTCATTTTACGCTAATTTTAAATAATTCTAAATTTTTTTTAACATTGATGGAAGTAATAATGCCGAGATCATCTTGGCATTATCTCGATTTTAACGATTTGTATTAATGGAGAATATAATATATTTTTAATCTTTTTTTTGGTACCAAAAGAGTACAAAAAATTCTTTTTTTTAATCGATTTACTTCTTTTCTAAAGCTTAGTATAGCATTGTTACAATTAGACCCACATTTTGTACTGTGCAGTACTGCAATGAGACCCACATAGTACATCCTAGGACTGAACAGTTGCCATCAAAGAGGTAGAGTTTTATGTGCAATCGGTATACTACTGCCAATCGAATTGATATAACGGTTATTTATGGACTCATAACATCATGCCACGTCATACCTGAGATTCTCACCCCCTAGGTTTTCCTTTGCCCTTCAGTTACATCGTTTCTCAGTTACGGCTGACAGAGCGTGAGACCAGAGTGTCATGAGTCCCCAGGGAGAGACAATGGTCCATCCTCTTGCTTGTTGGATCTTCCTCTTCTTCCAATTGGCACTGCTGGTATGTCTGATATTCTCTCTCTCCCCGGCTAGTGCTTAAAAATCGAAATAGCTTCGGTAAAGGAAAAAGAAAAAGAAAAGGCAGTGATCCACGGGAAATCAAGCCTGTGCCTTGGAAATAAGATGTTTTTCTTTCGAGTTTTCTTATACATGATGCGTTTAGTAATGCATTCCAAAAAGGGATTTCTGAAGGCCGATACCGGTGGCCAGTGGATGGCTCGGTCGGCGTTGTTGGTGAGCAGAGACAGAGGTGATGATGTTGGTACTCAGAGGATGGCTCGAAGGCAGCCCAGAGATGATGGCGAATTCTGGATCCATGCAGAGAAAGGAGGTAGTCCGATGGATCCGAAGGGCATGAAGAAGGATCTGAACGATTATGGACATCGCGGGAATCACGACATGGATCCGTCGTTCCATATCTTCTTCACCTTGGAGGACCTCAAGATCGGGAAGACAATGCTCCTCTACTTCCCCCAGAAACCAGACCCCTCGAAGACCCCCCGGCTGCTCCCCAGAGACGAAGCGGAGTCCATCCCTTTCTCGTCATCCCAGCTGTCAAGCCTCCTGGACTACTTCTCCTTCTCCGAGAGCTCCGCTCAGGGCGAAGCTATGAAGTGCACCCTCGAGCAATGCGAGCTCGAGCCGATCCAGGGAGAGTCGAAATTCTGCGCCACTTCGCTGGAGGAGATGCTCGACAGAGCCCACCAGATATTCGGGCCCGGCACGGAGTCTCGAGCCCTGACCACCACTTACGTCTCCATGACGAAGACAGCTAAACCCCTCCAGAATTACACCGTTCTGGAGACTCCAGAGCAGGTCAGTAGAGTAACCGGTAAATTATTCGATTTGGATGATGCCATTTGTCTCACGCGCTTCATCGGATTTTGTCGCAGATAGCGGCTCCCAGGATGATGGGGTGCCATCCCATGCCTTACCCGTACGCGGTGTTCTACTGCCACAGCCAGCAGCGGAACGAGGACAAGCTGTTCCAGGTCTCCCTGGGTGGACCAGATGGGGAGAGAATCGAGGCTGTCTCGGTCTGCCATATGGACACATCGCAGTGGGACCGTGACCATGTTTCTTTCGGGGTGCTCCACATCAAGCCCGGGTCCTCCCCAGTTTGCCACTTTTTTCCTGTGGGTAATCTCGTCTGGGTTCCGGTGCGATCACCATATGTGAATGGAGGACCGCCGTAAGGTCATTAAAACAGATCCCCTTCATCAATGATGTCATCCCTCATTATACAAAAATAGTTCATGGAAATTCTTCAAATGCTCGAGTAGAAATTCTTCAACTGCTCCGAGAAGATAAATCCACATTACAACTTCTTTAACTACTAATAACAAGAGAGGCATTTAATAGCTATTTTGTTCATAAGTGGATTTTCAGCCTTATAAGCAATTTCAGGATCCACAGATCTTCAGAATCTCGAGTTGTTCTATGAAAACCCGTCACTGTCCATTAGATTGAGTTTTTCACAGATAGTGTGTTTCAGGGTTCAAATCAATGCATATTCTGCATTCTCATAATAAACAGACGAGAGAGTTGCCGTCAAATAGGTACGAGAAGAAGAATTTTCGAGCTTCGTACATGAGCAACATCTATATGATCACTGTGCGAACAATGCAGCTGCATGTATGCCAAGCCCTCACTTTAGGTCATCCCACTGTTGGATATGTTGCCTTCAAGATCACAATGCCATTGCCAGACTTGCTTAGGCATAAAAATGGTTCTCGGCAATTGATGCCATTTATTCAAACGAAGTAGGTCTAATACAAGCAAAAGTTGTTACTTCTGCAAGCTCAAGCACTCAACAGACCCCACTGATGATGCCCCACAGCTGATTGATCTAAAAANAAGCACTCAACAGACCCCACTGATGATGCCCCATCAATCTCAGCCCCACAGCACGGCTGATTGATCTAAAACATACCAACAACAACCACATGGACTGTCCTCCAAGTAAGACATGTCTAATAAAGGGTCCAAAACACCTTATAGGCGCACACAATACATAAACAAGGGACATACATTACCAATAGGTCCAATACAACAGATCTAAAGAAAGATGCTTTATACATGTTACAGGCACTCTAGACAAATTTTGATGTGGTTAAACAACGTATTTCCAATGGAGACGCGAGCATGTATACATATGACCTCACCAAATCAGCTGAAACGTATATTCCTCATCATAAAGTCAGCCAAACTGTATATTGCTTTTCTACTTTGACCACTGCAATGATATGCTAAACAATGGAGCAACTACATATCTTTTCAGTGCATCATTTCAATTTGCCAACACTAACATAACAATTTCTGATATTTTAAAAACCGAAATAAAACAGTTCGGGGAAATCAATTTTCAAGGAGGAGGATAGATCAGCACAAGTGGCTTGATTCCTTGACAAAGAGGAAATTAACAGATAGCACAGTATAATCTGCATCGATCATTTGGGGAAATAATCATCACATCCATCCCCCATCCCCTCTTAACCAATAAAAATCTCCGACATCATAAGCACCACAGAGGAAAATGCACGACTTGATGCATGCCAAGTTCAATTCTGCTCCTTTTCAATTAGATAGTGCAGAAAAAAAGGAACTCTACAACACACAGATCAAGAAATCAATGGTATCGGGAAGCAAGATGGATCAGCACTACTGGCTTGATTCCTCAGTAAAGAGGAACTTAAGAAATAGCACAGCATAATCAGCTTCGATCATTTGGGGAAATAATCATCATATCCATCTCCTTCCCTCTCAGTAAATAGGACTGGTCTTATTTACCCCAAAAAAGGGTCTTCCATGGAAGAGAAAAAGGGAGTCTTCATATAGCTAAAATCACAAACTGATCATAATTATTACAGACAACAGACTTTATAGTTTATCTGTTGTCCTATCCTCTAAAAGCAGAGTTACAACGCTAGCAATGCTTGTCTAAGAAGCACAGAAACTCATAGTCATACTGCCCCTAAAAAAGACAAAGCAATGTCGCAGGATGCAAAACAGCCGATTGATATTACAACGATAGAATCAATCTAAACAGAAGATACAATCTTTCAATCAACGAAATCAACCATATGGAGCTGAGGAGGCAGACGGATCAGAACCACTGGCTTGGTCCCTCCTAAGAGGAACATAATAAAAAGCACAGTAAAATCAACGTCGATCATTTGGGGAAATAGTCATCATATCCATCGCCTTCCCTCTCCTCCAAATCAACGCGACCCACAATCACGTTAAACCAGTTACAGAATAATAACGCGAATCTACCGAACAACTAGCAATAGCTGAAATTTGAGATGTAAAAAAGATTTGGCCTCATAGTGCCTTCAGATCCGCAGCGGTAAAAGACAAATACGGAAGAGAAGCAGGCACGGAGGCTGAAGCAGGCACGGCGTCTGCTCATACACAATGCCCGATGAAGGAAGAGCGCAGGTAATCAATTCTTTGACGCCGTTTCCTAATCCTCGATCAATCAACGAAGCGAATAATGTCAATATAAAGATCGATTCAGAGAGAAACGGCGAGAAAACCCAAAAGCGAATGAACGACTAGAAACTAGCAACGGTTACACCACAGGCGGCGGGTGGATCTAGGGTTTAGACGAAGCAGAGGTCTTTATAGGACAAGAAACCCTAATTTTGGCGGCTCCCAGAGGAGAGAAGAGGAGGGGAGAAAGCAGGCAGGTGGGCACATGAGCTAAAGTTACAAACCTGAGCCTAATCAGGCCCATGGGCCAATTCAATTGCTTATGCGGCCCATAAACCGAGATTCCTACAACTCACGGCAGTACGTGTAACTCCATGAAATCGTGCTTTCTCGTGGCTACAATTATTGTCCTATACCATCATATGACAGTGATCGCACGTGATTGGGGATCGTGGCCCACCATACGTCTTTGGCCGCTTGTGTTATATCTATTTGGCGGGATTAGGTCGAGCAAGAAAAATGTGGTCTAAAATGGTGTTCCAAAAGACGAACAATTGTATTATTCACCCCAAAGAAAAGNGTGGTCTAAAATGGTGTTCCAAAAGACGAACAACTGTATTATTCACCCCAAAGAAAAAAAGAAAAAAGATGCTTGATTTTGGGTTCTTCCCCCTTTTCCGACTTATATCTGACTGTAGAGCTAAACTTTTTCTAATTTTGAATTAAGATTTTATTATTAGATTTAATGGTTATACAATATTACATATCATATATAATTAGTTAAATTTGATATTCAAGATAACGCTAATGCTTTATCCATGAAGAAGTGGATTTATTACAACCATGGGACTCTGGATGAGCAGGTGTGGAAAGGACGATTAATGCAGTCATTTTCTGCCCTTTTTTTTATTTTTTTTTAGATCTTTGGAATCTCTTTTCTCACCTTTTTCTTCTTCCTTCCAATCTCCTTTTCAGTTTTCAGTATCATCAGTCACATTTCGACAGAGATTCGTTGGCCGAAATGGAAAAGGGAGCCAACGACGCAAGTGGACTTAAAAAAAAGAAGGGTAAGAGAAGAAGGGAGAATAGGGAGGGATACGTGAAGTGAAGTAGCCGGTGAAAGTCAATTTTATCGATAAGATTTGCCAACATTTGCATCTTGATTTCAAATCCAAGTCAATTGTATTGACGGTAGGGAGGCTGGAAGCCCAGATACATTTGTACAATTTTCAATCTCTCTTTGGGCATGAGGATTCAAAACTCTCGACCGTCAAGACACATCACAAGGCGGACCGCTGTCCGCTCTGGTAATCAAAGAACCGTTGATGCAGAGAGATCTGATCCTCTGCATAGACTCAAAACTGCGAGACATTTGGACCATAAGCTAGCAGGGCTTTTCTTTTCTTTTCTTTTCTTTTTTTGCATCCAAGGTATCGTCTTTCTCGACGACGAACTCTACGGCGCGGAAGTTTATTTGCAGGAAAGGGACCCCGCATGACTATACTGTCTCATGATGTTCTTCTCTTAGTTGATCATCCCGTGCGCCTAATTTAGAACGTCGTCTGCCATATAATGGCACCATTTTCGGCTGTTTGCCCATAACAGGGGCATAGCCTTGTTGACGAACCGGATTCAAATAAACCATTCAGATTACGACAAGCTCCAAACCATTCGGCATGTTGACGGATCAAACATAAAATGGTAGGTACCAAATCGGACTCAGGCCAGCTGGGTTCACGATGTCCCTGGCAAGATTGCTCTCATAGGGTCCAGCTTCACTTACCTGACAGATGAGGCCATCCGCATATTTGTGGATATGTTCGAAGTTGTTAATATATAAATAAACTAAAAACAAGCACAGGCGGGTGCTATGGTTCGAATATTAGCTTCAACCGCCATGAGAATAGCTCGAGATGAGCATATGTAGCAGCTACTCTTCCACATAGCCGACAATTGAATCCCTTTCATGCGGGAGATCAGACACCTTCGTATTTGATGTCAATCTCTATTAACCATCTCAAGCTACTAACTACTACGCATTTGGGACAGGAGCAACTATCATTCTCCTTATAGACCCAGTTTCAAATATTTTCAATAGCTGATGTAACCTTTTTTCCTGGCTACATTTAATAGCTAATGTAACTTATTAGACCTCTCGGCCTTGGTTTTGGCCGGCAACGGCTAACCGGATCTCAACGTTGCCCTCAGTGCTGTTGCCAGTCTCGCTAGTGGGAACCCTGAGCTCGTTGTTCTTAATCTTCCTGGCGACGGATCTCCACCGGTGGTAGCTACCAAAGAGGACCTCCGTCTCCTCGAGGGTCCGGCCTTGTGTTTCCGGCAGCATTGTGTAGAAGAAGACCCAGGAGACGGCTGCTATCGATGCGTAGAGGAAGAAGGCCCCGCTGATGCTGATGGCCTTGTAGAGGGAGAGGAAGGTCATAGACATGAGGCCGCTCATTGCCCTGTTTACTCCCACCGCGATGCTCGCTCCCTGAGCCCGCAGCCTCAGAGGGAAGATCTCCGAGCTGTAGACCCATGCGATGGGGCCAAGTCCCATCGAGAACGATCCCACGAAGGACATCACCATGGCGATGCAGAGGACGATGGCCCACATCAGCTTCTCGTCCGGGTGGTTGTTGATCACTGCCAGCCCCGACGCGAGGGCCGCTAGGGACACGATCATGCCCGCCACGCTGCTCAAGAGTAGCGGCCGCCTTCCGACTCGGTCGAGGAGGAAGGTTGCAATCAGAATGAAGATTGTCTTTGAGAACCCGACCGCCATAGTTGCGAGCAGCTTGTGGTCGGAGGACTTGATCCCCGCCTTCGTGAAGATCCGGGGGCTGTAGAGGACCACCGTGTCGATCCCCGAGGCCTGCTGGAAGAAGTGGATTCCCACGGCAGCGATCAGCACGTGGCGGACAGACGGCGTCGGGTGGAGGAGCAGCTCCCTCCACACGCCCTGCCCGCTGCTCTGCTTCTTGACGACCTGCACGGTGTCATCGTCACAGTCGACGGGGATGCCGGCAGCTTCCTTGATGTCGGCGAACCTGAGCTCGGCCTCCTCTTTCGTGTCCGAAGTCTTGTGGAGCACACGTTTGGCCTCGCCCAAGCGGCCCTGCATAACGAGCCAGCGAGGAGATTCTGGCATGGCGAGGACGCCAACAGCGAGGAGGACCGCCGGGATGGCTCCTAGCCCGAGCATGAACCGCCAGCCCAGGTGCAACGGCAGCTTCGAGAAGCCGTAGTTCGATACGTAGCCAAGCAACACGCCACTGTTAATAAATACCTGGAAAAACCGGATAATCTTAATCAACAATGCCTTTTTTATCCCCCATCAATTAAGAATTTCATAACTTAAATTCAACTCTCTTTAATATAAATATTAAGTAATAGACATTCCATATATAAAATCATAGTAGTGTAGGATTTTTCTTATCATTAGCTTGTTAGATGATGTCACTGCTGCCTACTGTGTATGATATGCAATGTAAAACGTGCCGAACACTTCTCCTTGGTTCGTCCATTGGCCGTCTGATATCAAATTTTCCTGTAAAAATGACATCTTCTTTGACTCTAGCGAATGCTTACTCCTTAGCACAAGCATCACAGCCATGGAAATTTTCTTAAATTTAGTCGGCAGGAACATTATTTACGCACCTCGGGAAAGGATGTGAGGAAGCCGCGGCAGGAAGCCGGGGCGACCTCGGCCGTGTAGACCGGTGCAATCATGAGGGCGTAGCCGACCCCGATCCCAGCCACGAAGCGGGCGAACATGAGGAACGCGAAGTTGGTGGCGAAACCCATGAAGAGTGCCCCAGCGAAGAAGATCGCCCCTGCGATGACAATCGTGTAGCGGCGGCCGACCCAGTCGGAGGTCCTTCCGGCGAGGGCAGACCCCAAGAGGGAGTAGAGGTTGATGATGCCGGCGATGATCTCAATCTGTACATCGGTCACTCCCAAGTCTTTCTTGATGTAGTCTGCTGCGCCGCTCATCACCCCGATATCTATTTTTTTCCACAGAAAATAATATCATAAGAAATAAAATTAACCATTAAAATTAATTTTCAAAGGCACATGTCATAAGAATAATTATTGAACGACATCACAGTTGTCCCGACAAGCCAATAGTAGATAAAATTAACCGTACTGCTGAATTCTAAACAAGCAGAAAAGAAAATGTCACTCCAAAATTCCTCTTGTACATGAGAATGCACCAGACAACATATGTGGCAAGCAACACTTTTCTCGAAGCTCGGGGAGCTTCTTCCACTACATAGAGAATGAAAAGGTACGTAAATATTGGTTGGAGTCGAACAAGTCTGTTGACAGAGGGAAGACTAAAGAGGGAGCTGCGGATAGTACAGAGATAGGATCTGCATAGAGTCTAGTAAATATTTACCATAACCAAGTAGGATGGAAGTCATGGAAGCAAGGACGGCACAAGCCATGGCAAACTTGTTCCTCCGGCGCGGTTTCTGCGGAGGACCACCGACATCTCCGGCCCTCAATGTCCCTCGGTCGTCCACCACAAGCTTCTGCTCAGCCATCTTTCTTCCTCGTGGGGAGAGAGGAGAGAGATCGAGAGGATATGCTCTTGAGTAAAACTACTGGTGGGAGATGAGCAAGAGTTGCTTCGGAGGGGTCGATGGTTGAGACTTTTGCTAGCTAAGCTACATATCTGGTCACGTCATTTATAGAGTGACAGGGATTGCGGGGTCATGCTGGACTCATGTCATTATTTACTCTCATATAATATAAAACAGTATTCGAAGCTAACTGCTCGATGGTGTGATGACCATCGTCCTGACGTTGTCTTTGTCAATGGTATTTGCTAATATTAACTATAATCATTCACCCATAATAATACATAAGAGGGATAAGGCTCAAGCCCGCTTAATGGTATCATCTTAAACNAATATTAACTATAATCATTCACCCATAATAATAATCATAATAATACATAAGAGGGATAAGGCTCAAGCCTGCTTGATGGTATCATCTTAAAAGAGGAAGGTAGAAATTGCCCTATTGATAATATGTACCTTCTAATAAAGTTACTTTAGCCATAGCCCCGTCGATATTACAATAGAATTACGCGATTATTGTCGCTTTTTGAGCAGCCGAAAACCGGCTCGTCCCGAGATGAACTAATATTCTGGACTGGCTCTTACTAGAAAATGTGTACACGAAACGACTCTTGAGTTGACGAGTCACACATACGTAGTAAGCACTTTCTTGTCGTGGAGGGATAAGGCCACCGTCTTCCCTTGGGCCACGTGGTGTCCGCGGTGGACTTTTAAGCACACAAATATATTACGTACTCAACTTCTGCTTCCCCTCGCTCACACCGGTTAGTAAAGCCGTGTGGGCTGCAGTACTCGAAGGCCACACCTTTTCCTCCTCATCCTCTCTCTCTCTCTCTCTCTCTCGGGTCCAATTTCTCATCATTTTNTTTCTCTCTCTCTCTCTCTCTCTCTCTCTTGGGTCCAATTTCTCATCATTTTTATTTTTTTCTATAGTACGCCTGTCACATGGATGGATGGATGGATGGATGAGAAATCACTCTCAAAGTGAACGACCACATGGCACGTGTGCGGAAGCGCTTATTACCATTTAATTCGCATGTTTTTTTTTCTGTCTTATTTTAAATCATTATCCACTATAACTCCAAAAAAAAAAAAACTATCACGTGTATATAGCTATATATATATATATAAATGGGTAAGTAATAAACGTGAAGATGAGATTTATGACCCCAGTGACGTACAACATTTGGGTGGAAGGTCGATCATGCATTTCAATTTGGACAAGGATGTGTAGGGATGGATGGATAATTAATTCAGCTGATCAACATGTTGCAGTCAAGGGTAATCTATTTATGGAAGCTGCTATCACCCTCTTACTTATTTTAGGCGTAGAACAGAACCGCCACGTGAGCTTTACCTGGCCTGGGATGGAGAAACAGAGGATTAAAGGACTTGTCACAGTCATATAATATTCAACTTAAAATTTTAATTTTGATCATGTGATAAAAAAAGAAGTTTGTACGGGCAAGGATTCATCTCTTAAATGTAACATTTTGAGGTTGATAATTTTTTATTATTATAAACATTACAAATATTCAATTAAAACTTTCACCGGGCCATTGAGTCGAGGTACGAGCAATTTGCCACTCGATTCTGGTTCCTGGCAGCCTCCAACCACAACCTAACCACAATTCCCATGGCTGCAAGCTCATCTACCTTAGTGTTAACTTAAGTACTACGGTCACCTAGAATCTCGATGTGGAATTATGAGACCATAACATATGATGTTGTCCAAAGTGCAATTTCCTGATTTGATTCCGAAATGGCTTTGCGCTGCGATAACTTCTTATCTTCCATCTCTCTTAAAATTTACCTGCAGGGAAGCAGGAAAACTACTCTTTTATGGAGTACCTGGCCCACAAGACGTCTGCTTCGTTTTGGACAAAATGCATTATTTGGATGGAGATTGCTTCCATTTTTCGGGTCAAATGGATGACTTTGGGTTACATCACTGAGAGAAACTTTGACAATTCTCAGAGCCGTCCCATGTCTATATAAGAAAAAATGTATTTAACGTTATAATTTATCGCTAACTTAATTTGACCATGCTTTTTAAAATGAAAAAAGTGAATATATTTTCTTCACCTACCGCGCTAACCACTGCTAGTTTCCCCTTATCGGTGGGAATTGTACGTGTTGCTTCACATTCATGTTACTTGATGCGGTTCTGGCTGTTAGGGCTATTCTGCTTGACCGGAGGGAAGATTAAACCCGATCTTCTCAGGAGGTCAGCTATCCTGATGAGCTTTGAGTGCCACAAATGAACCTGTAAGTAAGTCAAACTCGAGTGGTGCTCACTGGGAATGGTCCTCAGCCAACCAAGCTGTGGGGAGAGATGATTACGCAAGGAAGTTGTCCACTTGTGCTGTTCTTGTGTGCTAGAGGCGGATGTGTCAACTTGGATAAATGACGGTTTGCTGTTTGCACAGTGATCGGGTCGACCAACTTACCGATTGTCAGTCGAAGGGCAGTCGGCTAATTGAGCACAACGAGGTGGACTAATTGGACAAGAACGGAGTGCAGCCGGCTGACTAGGCCCCACTGGGTGCTCCAACTAGGTAGGAGCAGTTTTCCCTAATCAAAATTTTGTTTCTTTTAGCCATATTTTCTAGCTCTTAAAGAAGAAAAACTCGGAGAACCTTTTCCAGAGTAAAGATTTTAGGTAGGACACCGAGCGCTCAATCTTAGCGAGCAATGTGAAAGGGATCAGGGGAAGAATGGGCAGTTGATGCGACTATGGAAACGGTTAGGCAATCCGAACGGAGGGACCGAATAGAGGGCAGGAAAATCACCTTCTGATTCTTCTTCTCGCCGATTTCCGTCCTGAATGGTGCACAGATCCTCGATGCTGATTCGAGTCGTCCTTCATCTTCCCGTAAAAAATTTATGGCCGTCCTGTCCGACCTTGATACATACCAAAGTAATATGTGGCTGCCATTAATCATGTTTTGCCATTAGCATCTATCTTTTGGGAGCCAAGTGCTTCTGATTTGTTCCTGTGGGTTTTTTTTTGTTTTTTTTGCTAGGAAGTGGCAATGATGTGGCGCTGTGAAATCGTTCAAGTACTTGTTGGTCTTTAAGTTTGTAATTTGATCAGCCATTTCACGTATCAAACTCTGCATGTCCTTTCTACGAGTGATTGCATAATCCAGACATCCTTGTTATGCTGTCTAATTCTATTTTTGGACGCGACCGTAACATTTAGCTTTCTCCCTTTTCCCTCTCTGTTTCTCTGGGTTGTCAGAATCCTGAACTACTATTGATTATTGATTAGAGGTGCCAAAATTTGGCACCTGTTTGGGCCACCATTTTTGAATCGTCTAATAGATCGGGCTCTACTAATACTGTACGATAGTGCCGTTTTATGAAAATAAATTTTACAACAAAAATAAAATTATGAGAAAAATTAAAATTTTCAATTAATTATATACATATAATTATAGTTTGATAGTTATTTTAATATCTTATTTAAATTAATACAAAATTTTATACTAATATAAAAATTATTTTGAAGTATAAATTATTTAAATTTATTTTAAAAAATAATTATTTGTATGATTCGCGTTATGTGCAGGCCGTCACTTGAAGCACGAAGATTTCATGCCCGGGCCAGCATTTTTGGGCCACCTGAGATGGTCCCCGATGCTTAGATTCATGTTATATTGGCATGACCCAAAAACTTCGTGCCAGCTCTACTATTTGTTATCCCTCCTGCATCCGGACTCTCGCAAATGCCCTCATTGCAGGACACATTAGAGGCTTCCTCTACTCTTGGGAGCCGGGAATATCAGGTTCGAGAACCTCAGCTGAACCGCAAAGAGGATTTGGTGGACCAAGGAAATGCATGTTTTTCCTGGAGGGTTTTTGGTTGGCCGCATCAAATCTTCATTTGCCGACTGTTTTCCTCCTGGGAATTCTTTAGTTGTACACTTGAACAGGGACAGCTAAAGGGAAGCATCAAAATGGAGAAGGCTCAGGTTGTTGGATCATTGGGTCCTTATGTACCGACTACTGATGGATTGGGCTTAGCCTTTTTAGTGTCTCTTTTGATTTTGGGCACGCAACATTTGAATGTTCTCTCTAATCCAGCATGCCCTGTGAAGTTACAACTACCATAGGTTGTTGGCCCATCATGGTCAGAACAGAGAAACATAAACAGAGAGATCGAAAAGAAACGTAACGTCACTGACAACTCCCTTTTGCCGAGATTAATTTCAGAATCTGTACGTTTCTGCTGAAAGACGCCCTCCAGGCATACGTCCGGAAAGTAACGGCCCAATTAAAGATTGTTTCGAATTGCTTGACAGGAGCCGACACTGTGACATGTGAACACTGGAAGGCTCGTATAAGACGTGAGATGAGACAGGGATGTCGGTTGAAGGGGTTGGTGGGGAGGAAAAATACCAAATCCTATGAAAAAGAGAGGCCCCTAATCTTCCACACATGGTAATCTCAATATGCTGTACCCGATCGTGCAGAAGCATCGCAGTTCTGCCAGTTCACATCACATATTCCTGGTCAACTTTTGTATAATTGACTGAGACGGCTCACCATCACCAAGAGATCTTCGGTCATCCTTTTTTTTTTCTTTATTCTATCTAAACGAATCTGTCACCGAACTTGTAATCGGTACATGCTTGAAGTCAACGATGGCAGGCCATAGCATGATCTTGCGCTAGCTTTTGGTTGTTAGTATAGCTTCAGCCTTTTTAATTCAGTATATCGGAGATAAACATCATAGATTCGGGTGTCTGTATAATCCTTTTCTAACTTAACCGGTCCATTATCAAAACCAGTTATGGCATTAGTGGATGTTCAGGTACTTTTTGTGTAGTCCAACAATTGCTTTTAGAGAAGGGGCAAACCAATGATATGGCATGTTAGGCAAAGATTAAATCCCCCAGAGGAAGAATCGTGTCCTACTTGGACTCTTATACTTACTGGCCCGCAACAACTACAGAAGTTCTGAGGTAGTTAGCAATTTTCTTGAGAGTTCAATGCACGATTCCTTTTGGGCTGTGACAAACATTATTTAGTTCAGATTCATGCCGGAACAAAGAAAAAGGCGCACATACACGGAAAGGGCAGAGAAAAGGAAGGAAACACAAGGCTAATAGGGACCCAGATGGGACCTTGTTGCATATAAACTATGATGTCTTTTCTGCCATTTTGTTACGATTGTCAATCTCGGATAGGGACCCTCCAATTTCTTCCGACTTTATAACTAATCGGGGCAATGACTGAAGACAATATCCAGAAGGCAGTTCTTCTAAATGAGGCAGAGGTAAAGGCAGGAGCGTACTCAACATTGGAGGAGGAGCTGATCAGCCGCAGCCCTTTTGAGATTTGGAGGATGATGAAGATTGGGGCCATGGATATAGCCAACGGGAAGTTGATGAAGAAATGCATGGACGAGTCGAAGAAGACATGGGAGATTGCAGCACCTGCAATACTCACATCCGTGGCCCAGTTCTCCCTCTCGTTCGTGACTGCTGCCTTTGTCGGACACATTGGAGCTGTCGAGCTTGCAGCTGTCTCCATCGTTGATAATGTGCTCGAAGGTTTTGTCTATGGGATTATGGTGAGTGGTATTGCTCGGTATTGCTGGATCTCCTGATCTTCTGTTGTATAATTGTCATATGATCCTGCCACTGTTCTGTGGAACTTAACAAGGCGTTTTTACTTCATCTTTTCTGATAATTGAAATATCTAGGTCCATTGTAAGGACCTTCCGCCATTTCTACCATTTGGTCATGCAGTAAATACAGAACGAGATGGCCGTAAAAATTCCCTCCACTTACGCCTTCTGTCTCTTGATTGCAGTTACTTCGATGTGAAATAGTGAATGTTGTTTATTACTTATCTATGGTGACTTATCCTTTAACATTAAATTCGAGCTCACGACTGATGCAAGCTATCCGGGGTCTCTTTTAGTAGCTTGGGATGGGGAGTGCTCTCGAGACGCTCTGTGGGCAGGCAGTAGGTGCCGGGCAGCTCAACAAGCTCGGTATCTATATGCAAAGGTCATGGATAATCACCGGCATCACCACCCTCTTCCTTACGCCCGTCTACCTCTTTGCATCTCCATTGCTAAAAGCTCTCCACCAGGATGAACACATATCCGAGATCGCTGGAAGGTTCTCCAGGTGGGTAATCCCGCAGCTGTTCGCCTACGCCGTCAACTTCCCGGTCCAGAAGTTCCTTCAGTCCCAAAGCAAGGTCTGGGTGATGACCGTGATCTCGGTTGCAGCCTTGGCTCTCCACGCTGGGTTGAACTGGCTGCTCATTACGAGGTTCCATCAGGGCCTGCTTGGGGCTGCAATGGCTGGGAACATATCGTGGTGGTTCATCGTGTTGGCTCAGATGGTTTACGTGGTTTCTGGCTACTTCCCAGAAGCGTGGACCGGTCTGTCTTTTCAGGCTTTCAAGTCACTCGGGGGCTTCGTGAAGTTGTCACTGGCATCTGCTGTCATGCTGTGGTTAGTAATCATTATCAATAAGTTCAAGAAACTTTATCACGGTACTGCATTTTTCTTCTCGGAAAATGAAGGGGTCTCAAACCAAGAGATTCTTGAATCAGGATCCTCTAAAGAACGTGCTTTTTTAGACTTATGCGCCTGTGATCCACTACATCTTTCAACAGACAGTTGAGCTTATGCGTTGCGTAAATACATTCTTGTTTTTTCGGAAGAATTTTTTCGGGCAGAATAGAGCTTTTTGTTCTTCACACTTGATCCGAATTAATGCGACTCGTGATGTGCAGCTTGGAGCTCTGGTACTACACAGCTGTGATTCTCATGGTCGGGTGCCTGAAGAACCCAGAAATTGCAGTAGATGCCGTATCGATATGGTAAGATTGTTAGTCATATCAGTTATTCCTGTTGATTTGTTGTCTGTCTAGTTTCTAATGTATATTCATGGATGGATATCCTTCCTCTAAATGATGCTCTTCGACTGCAATTTGTAAACTTTTGGCAGCATGAATCTGCTAACCTGGACCTTAATGGTTGCTTTAGGCTTCAATGCTGCTGTAAGGTCAGTGTCCTCTTCATGCAGTGGACTTTTTTGCGCATCACAGGTATCCTCTGGAGCACTCATGAATCCGTCCATGTCTTTGCAGTGTTAGGGTGTCTAACGAGCTCGGGGCTGGAGACCCGAAGGCAGCGAAATTCTCAGTCGTCGTCTCCCTCTTGACGTCCACAGTTTTAGGGCTTATCTTCACCGCTGTGATCCTCGGGACCACACACCAGTTTCCGAAGATGTTCACCAAAACAGGAGAAGTCATATCAGCTACATCGAAACTCGGCTACCTTCTGGCAGCCACCGTCTTCCTCAACAGCATCCAGCCTGTTCTGCATGGTATGTTGCACTTTCATTCTTCCCACAGTAACACATCTTCTCTCTTTTTTTTTTTTCAAATGATTCAATTATAACGTTAAAATTTTACAATATATATTCTAAAAATACAATTTTAAGTAAGATAAAAGCACGTAAACATCCCGTATACTGCGTTCACCGATGAAAGTTAATATATCATAAGTGAACTGCACTTTGATTATGTAATTCATATTACAGGAGTGGCCATTGGAGCGGGATGGCAAGTTTCCGTGGCATTGATCAACATCGGATGCTATTACATCGTTGGGCTTCCGATCGGAGCAGTACTTGGCTACAAATTCAAGCATGGCGCCCGGGGCATATGGATTGGGATGCTGATCGGTTGTCTGGTGCAAACTCTGGTTCTGCTCTATGTCATCTTCAGGACCAACTGGCGGAAAGAGGTAACTGAGTTTTTCATATACACATAGTTAGTAAGTCTGATTATTTTCGGGGAAGAAGGGTGGCGGAGGTAGCATATGTTCGTATCAATGTTGAGGTTTGAGGTCCCAAAGTTGCACGATGGAACCGGCCTTTAGGCAAGATTTTTTCTGCCATTTTGTCTACTTCCCCATATATGCTTAATTTAGCCATTCGGTAAAATTTTGCAGGCTTCGAAAGCTGAGGAACGTATGAGGACATGGGGTGGCGCGTCGGGCGCTCAAGAAGCTTCAACTGAATTATCCAATATGAATAATTCCGTTGTTCGGTAGTTGACAATGAGAAATGGATGTATACATTGAGCAATTTCTAGTAGACAGAGGTTATTCAATGGGAGAACTCTCACAGCACTGTTGGGCAGGTTAATCTCAAGTCGTTTACAGAATTTGATTGAAACTCCAGTCCATGATCTATAAGAAACATTGGCATTGTTAGAAGTCATTGCAGAAATGAGAGCGATGCACTCAATCTCCCGATTACTGTGTTTACGAGTTATGTTACCGTCAGGATCCAGGTGATCTGGATAGTATCAAGAGGTAGAGATCCTGGAGCAGGAACTTGATCTATCAACTTCGATAACAGAAATGGACCCCCCGAATGAAAGCTGTTGGCAAAACCATAAGTTGCAGAGCAACATAACAGCAAAGAATTTATCAACTCAAGTTAATCAGTCAAACTACATATGACAAAATGTCTTATATGTACTAAACGTCGATTAGGATGTCTCATGTTCAAACTGACTTTTCCATTCATTAGAGACTGATAGGCAATACAAAGTCCTCCAGCTCACAGATGAACCTAATTTAGTTACAAGAAGACGGACATATTCTAGTGCGTCAAAAGTCGGGTAGAGGGAAGATCAAACCTACAAAACGACTTTATGCAGAACTTGATGCTAAATCACTTGCCTTCACCTGGCCGAGGAATCCTCTTGTAGTCGTAGTTGTTGATGTCAACCTTTGCTCGAAGAGCCTGCGGAAAAGAGACACATTCAGAGTTACAGCAGTCACTAACCAACATTTAATTCCCTCCAAAGGTTGAAAAAGTAATTGAAGCAAAGAGATGCCATAACCTTGAGCTCCTCCTCTAAAGAAATCTTTTTTGGCTTATATGCTTCTATAGGCCCTGTTCTTGACAGAGCTTTCCTTTCCTCGATGATCTCCCACTCCTGGTCATCCTTTACTTTTGCAATATCCTTGCTGCAAACAGAAGGCCACATCTATGACTCAACAATGCATTACTAAGATTAAGCAACTTCTAGACCACCATGTAGCTTTTCAATGAATAAAAACCTCAAGATGACATGAGAAGAAAAGGGACGTAAAGGAGACGAACCTTACTAGCACCACTTTCAGGAAACAAATGAGAGCAAATTCCTAATTGTACAACAAATCCAATAGAAAACAAAAAGAGTGAGCAGACTTTGTTCTGTCTCTGAGTCTCTCAGACTGATGTGAACTCACATTCAATTCAACCCCAATGCGCAGACTTCAGCTTAGGCATTTAGGATGTGAAACATGTATACCAAATTGAAATATAAAAGTTTCAACGGTGATTACAAGTACATAGTATTCATGCGTATCAGACACCAAAATATGTCCATGAAGCTAGAAAATTACAGTAGCCATATTTAAGCGAAGTCTATGTCGATGCAACAGACATCAATGTTGGTGACAAATGGTAGCATGGATATCAAAAAATCAAGTAGAAATTACTTCTAACGAAAACTAATCATAACACCAAAATCTAATCATGTCTTTCAACAAATTGTCCCTCAAGTATATGAGAAGAAGAGCTTAAGAGCCATCAGACAGACAATTAGGTAGCTAACCTTCTTCATTCAGCAGAAGTTTTCACATAAAGTTGATTAAGAGGATTATGGTAATAATGGTTTGACGGACAGCACTAACCTGCCTTGCAAGAGATGGCCAAGACCAATTGAACCAAGAACTGTGAGTGAAATCATAGGGAGCCCATATCTGACAAAGGGATACTTTCTACCCCATCTTTTGAAAGACGGACCCGAATTCCCAGCGGTAGCAGTCTGGGTTTTCTGGGGTTGTCCCCTTGCTGTTTCAGTGCTTGCCATTTCACAATCAGTACCTCGTTACTAGTTACTTGATAATCCAAGATGACAGAATGTATTCGGCGACCATGTAAAGCCCCTGAGAAGTGCATCAACATCAAAATCTACAAAGTTTAAGGTGATCATACGTTAAGTATAAATTAATGAAGCTCCGATTTTGATGAGAAAAATGACGTGCTTATTATTCACAGAATTAAAATAAAAACAAAAGTTATAATATTACATAATAAGATGTAAATTACACATCCAGACATGGAGGGAAGCAAAGCATCAACCACGAACCAGTGCAATTTATCGAAACAACTAGAAAATCCGAAGAACCAATTGACCTGAGTTTCAATGAATAATCGACTTGAGCAAGCGGAAAGCACCCGGACCAATACCTTTGATTCGGAAAATGGCACAATAGCGTATATTCTTTTCCTATCTGAAATCGAACTGGACATGGCCAAACTCTGTAAAAGCCTGCTGGATGCATCATTGACATATGGATAGGGCAGAGCTTGAAATGAGCGAAATGAACTCACCGTCGAGTTGAGATTCGAGCTCAGGCTTCGCCGCCCAATCAGAGCAGGAAAAACCCAGGGGTGTCAACGACGGCGGAGAGCAATCGAGAAGAAACAAGAACGGACCACCGCAGTGCGAATTAAAGGTTGAACCGAACCGAACCGAACCAGCTCGGTTAGATCGGTTTGGTCAGAGGAGGGAGGCGCTATGAATCTATGATTCTTTATAATTATAAAGTACAGAAAAGATTGGATACTATCTTCATAATTTGGAGGGACTTTTATGCCGCATTAGAAATAAAATAATTGTTTTCCGAAACTTTTCTTTTCCGAAAGGAGGAAACGATAATTCAAACTCAGTCCCTCAACTACCGAATGGGACAGCAAAATGGTACATTAACGGGAAAAACAAATAATGGGAAAAAAGAACAAAGAAAATAAAGATAGGAGGGCAGAGGAGGGAGAACGATGAACAAGACCGAGCCGGAGAAGAACAGAAGGGAAGACGACGGCGAGTTCGCCACGACTCTAGCCCTTCGGACCGTACAGATCACCACCATTGCAGCCTCTGGACGATCAACACGCGAGGTCCGTCGTGGAGTGAATGGACCGGCCAAATGTCTCAGCAGCGCTGCAGCTTCAACCTCTAACTGAGGAACCGGATTTTGGGTCAATATATTCACTTCAAACTTGGATTCTTCGGTGCTTGTTTGTTTCTCATGAATGCTGAACTCGACCACTGATTAGACAGGAAGAAAGGACAAGATTGTGAGTAGAGCTGAGATAGGTCAGGGAATGACAAAACCTGGTGTGTCTGTCTGCTGTTCTTTTCACGAATATGTCTTCGATCATTTGTTGCATTCGTCATTCAGGATTTGGTTATGGGGACTATAAGCTCACTTAACGCTGTTCTCATTTTGCTGCCTACAAATTCCTGAGCTTTCATGGTGAAGTGTATAGTCATTCCCTGGATTATATGTTATGTGTGGTCAAGAAAAGTGCTGTGAATCGAAGAACGAGTTGTCAATCAAGTGTTCGTGTTATATACCTGAGATAATCTCTCTCTGGTAATGTGTTTTGAGTTATATACCTTAGATAATCTGCGTGTTTAATATCTAGCTTTGGACTTTCCAGGAGTTCTATCCTCATTTGCAAACTATGGAGATGTTTGTTATCCGTGAAGATGCATATTCCGTTCTAGGCAGTGAGACAGCCTTTTTTTATGCTCGGGTTTGGGATTAGATGGTCAAATTTGGTATCTTGCAGCTTTCTTATGCTCATGCTAGTATAACCAACAGGTTCATGTGGCTGTATGATTGGTTGTTAGGCGTAGATAAGATGACTTTGTTCAATTGATTTCTGGTGTGATTGCTATGAAATCAGGTTGTGGAGATTTTCGACACTAAAATTGAATTATCAAGAAAGAAGGAACACTGTCAGAGTTCAAAAACTGTGGCTGAGCCTTTTTACACTGCGATTGACTGTACTACTCTTAAAATCATGGCAGAACTTTTTCTGTAGTGCATGTGCTCAAGTCTTTTTTGTTCATTCTTAGAAATGGAGGAAGAAATAGCCAAGCTTTGGGTTCAGGTGTGTGCAGCTGATGATCCTCACGATAAATTGATTTTGCATCCTCGGTTAACAAGAAAGAGAATCAGGCAGCCCATGGGGCAGAGCAAGGGATCAAAAGGGAAGAAGCCCACCGTGCAGGATCCTCATACAGACAATGATGGGCTTATCCGTCCCAAGGCACCGGCTATGGAGCTGAGCCCTGGGGGGACTCCTGCTCTCCATCTGCATCTAAACTTCAGCTGCCAACGGGCTTGCAGCAAACGGACGCAGACCTTTCTTCTCAAGCTGGGAATAAAGAATCAGTGAGCCCACATCTGAGGATCTCACATTTTGCGAGAGTAATGCTGCTATACCATAGGGCAACCAAGTGCCGGTTAAAGGCCCTGTGTTTGACAAACACTTCACAGAGGGCACTCAATGCTAAGTAAAGATACCAGTCAGTAATCCAATGCTAGAAAATTCTTTTAAGTAAAAGTGAAGTCTCTAAGATCCTTGTAAGTGCAGGCAATCAGATCCTCGCAGATACAGCTGGAGCAAGTGAAGCGCCTTGTATCTGAGCTTGAAGCTGCTCGGTCCATGCACAAGAGGAAATTCTCACCGCAGCTCAGAAGCGATTGGAAGAGTCGTTGGCTGAGAGTGGGAGAAGACTAAAGGAAGAGGTGATTTTGCGAGGTCATCGGCATGATTGCTGATATCTTCAAACCCAGCAATTGCCTTATTCAGAATGGGTATTGGCAAGCTAACCTGTAAAAATAAACCATTTTTTTTTTACCTTATCTCTAAAGTTGGAATCCCAAAATCCTAACCCGTGGGAGACTCGAAAACAGCTGCGGTTCTGGGTTTGGGCGCTGTTTTCCTTTTTCATTTTTCCGGCAGCAGTCGATGACGCGGCAGACCTTTCTATATCCATTATTTATTAGCCTTATCTGTTGGAGCCCACTGTATTATTAAAAATGCGATAGTAACGGCTGCAAGAATGACCAGACCGCAGTGCCCAAGGCTTTGCCGAAAACCAGCAGCCTTCTTTCCTGTTATATAAGGTCCTCTCACAGCCCCCTCAATTCCTCAGAAGCTCAAGATCCAAACACAAAATTGACAGGTTTTTGCTGGAAACCAATTTCCCCAGAGGCCAAACTTACTCAACCGCTCGAGGCGTGAGCATGTCGTCTTCATCGGGAATCGTGGACAAGTGGACCCGGAAGCTCCGCGAGAAGAGCCAGTCTCTCCTATCCACCACAACCAAGGGTGGTGGAGCGGCGGCCGAGACCGACGCGGCTGGTGGGTCACCCGGATGGCTCTCGCCAGCTTTCAACAGGATCGTCATGCCGACGACTGCAGGGGCGCTCTACTCCGAGGCGTCCTTAGAGATGCTCGTCGAGTGTTTCAGCCCTTAGATTTGGATGAATCTTTTCCCTCTCTCCTGTGGTGCCAACTTCCTTTCTTCTTCAACTCTCTGTTGTCCTTGCTGGATGGAGTACAGTGTAAATAGCGAAAGGCCACTCCGAAGCAATCTAATGTACATGTTCATATTAATTCCATAACGTGCTTTTCTTTTCATTCGGTTGTTCCAATTCACGGCTCGTGCGCTTCTAGCACCCAACAGTCTGGCCACAATTTTATTACGATCCTTGATTTTGAGCTTGCTACGAGGGATGTTTCTCGTTGATTGTGATCATGCGTGCTTCTGCGCTGAATGTGCTTCGGATTCCTTCCGTCTGTTCGGTAGAATGGCATTTGACACATGGAAGAACTAGTCGGCTGAGGCCTAGATGATTTTTTTGTGATTTCAAGGACAAGTTAAATGTATGTCCCTTTGGTATTGACCTTCCAAATTTACACTCGAACCTAGAAGAGTACTTCTGCGTGCTTTCGTGCAAAAAAACAAGAAAAAAAGAAGAAGAGTCAAGGTAGTTCTTTAACGTGTTCATTTTTGCGGATGACTCGTGCCATGTGTATCGAATCATGTAGTCATAGATAGGGCGGGCGCTTGCATCGATGATTCCTCGTGGGTGAGGGTGGTCTATTTCGCTTCCCAATTCATGACCTCCTTCGCATACAGGAGAGAATCCTGTACAGTGTCCTGCTCAAGGCCTGTAACCAAAGAAACAAACAGCTTTCGTCCCGTGAGGGAGTAGAAGAATCGCTTGAACTTCACGGCAACATAGTGGAAGGCTCGTTCTGCCAATGAAGGGTTGCCGTTTACATAGGTTCCCGTGTTGTGGTTGTGGCTTATCACTGGGTTGAAGTCATGGAACCACTCGCACCGACTTAGAGGCACCTGCTCGATCTTCTCCTCGAGCAGGTCGAATTTGTTTAGAACGAGAAGGAAGTCCTTTCTGTAGAAGGTCGGGTGAGTGGCGATGCTCTCAAGAAACTTCTTGCTTGCCAACATCTTGTTCGTGGAAACCCCATTTTCATCCACGAAAAACTCGTCGTATCCGACCAAGGAGACGCAGAACAAGACCATGTTCACTTCCTCGAACATCTCCAGCCACTTGCACTTCTCCCCTAGGCATCTGGGATGCACCCTGATGAGCTGGTACCTGCGAGCGCGATTAATTTCAACCATGTGAAGAATAATACGGGAAAAGGCCAAATTTACTGGACAAGTAGAACGCTTGACTTCAATCAGGTTCTTTGAGATCTCTGGTTCGACTCCACATGAATTCATGTAACGCCGCTACTATGAAACGATAATACCCAGCTGGTAGGTTCAATTTCTGCAGGGCGAGAAATGCCTTTACCTCACTGAGTCATCACTTTGATCATAGACGTCAATATATTCATCTGCTTGTGCTGATTTGGGGAACGAGAATTCCGTGCAAGCAAGTCCGTTTGAAGTTGTTATCCCCTCAGCGTATAAGATGTCCATATCAGAAGGCACGTAGTCTTCCCTCGAAATCTCAACAGCCTGAGATGGGGGGGATGGAAATTTTGTGTTGGTAAGCAACAAAGGCTGTATTCTATAGAAGCACAGATATGTGAGAACGCGAAGAAAATATGGGATAAGTATACCATCACTAATAGTGAAGAATGCACAGTGAAAACTCGTTGCTAATAACGCACGGAATCCATCAGTTGGATTTTTGAATTCAGGGTCAGGATAGTACATTTTTTGACCTTACCCTCTCTAGAAAATAAGTGGCAACTCTAGGTAGATTCCCTAGCTCACTTCTTCGATTGTATGTGGCTTGAATTGCTCTGTCCTTCCACAACTCCTCGACGAATAGTGCATATTCACGAGTAGCAGAAAGAACAATGACTTCCAAATTACCGGATTCTATAACCTTTAGAAGCCAATCGGAGAATGCTTTTAGTCTCGGACCCATTGAATAGGTCAAGCTATCCTCTTTCCGGTTCCTTTCTCCTGTAAAACAGCATCTTCCTCCATATCAGTTTCCTGAAGTTGTAGGTTTTAAAGAATACCTTGAGTTTTAAATCACAAAGTACAACAGAAGGAGCCCTACGAAAACGTCTTTCTAAAGCTAAATCACTTTTAAACGGCTGCATCACTCAATTCAGAGTATCTAAAACATCAATCCAAATAGACATGAAACTTCGAAAGGGGAGTTGCAATTTGCAGCAGTATACCTGAGGAACTGGTTTGTTCGACCAATATACCTTTGCCCTTGGCCTTCGAGTTTTCCTCTCTCAGGCTTTCTTCAGCAAACCGCTCCCGCCCTTCTAACAGTATCCCCAGATAACCATATAAATTGTTCTGTATCATCAACTTAACATTCTTGCGCTCATCTTCGGTGAATGGGACCCCATATAGAAGCTTTGTCTGAATTTATTAAAGAAAAGGTCAATTTAGACATAGCCTCCATTCAATAATTTTGGGAAGGAAAAACAAGCATTATTTGCAAAGCTATAGTATCACTGGAACCACAGGATAACATCAGGTGTACTTTGCCCTTCATTTCCACCAACAGGAGAATACTTATATGATGATGCAAACAGGCACATAAACATCTGCGTGCAAGTTCTTCTCTTGGGAAATATAGGCATTTCTTACAGTGAGAAATTTGTAACCATAAATTGGCACTTCATTGATTATCCTAACCTGTTTGAAGATTGTGCTTGTACCAGATTCATCAGGACCAACTAAAAGCAGCTTACGGAGAGCATGCTGCTCAAGGTTGTTCAGAGCACCTTCCTCTCCACCGGAACTTGTACTTCTAGGAGGAATAGGCAGTGATAACATTGCACAGAACAACTTCGTCCGTTTCTGTATGTAAAGTAGATAAATATGCAAGATATTACATTAGAAGTGCAGGAAACAAATAATAAAGATATCCAAACCAGTAAATTCAGAACAAACCTTCTGCCACAGTCGCCCCACGACATTTTTCTGGCCCTCTTCTAGGTATGATCCATCCTCACTCACCCAAAAGTGAGGCTTTCCTTCACATGGAATTCCTGCCACCTGCAAAATAAGGAGAATAGGCAGGCAGTGGGTATCCACCCCTCAAAATTTGAATTTCGAAAGTCTAATTTGTTCATTTTGGTAGAACAGACCTTGAGCATCCAGACTTCTTCTTTGGTGATCTCCCGTTTATTAATAACAATATCGGTGTTTCCATTGCTTGCATTTCTTTTAATCTGTCCACCAATGTTTAAGTGTGCAGTAATTATCTGGCAAGGCTTCTGTCCTTCCTGTTAAATTCATCAAAAACTCAAGCTCCGTTAGTTTCTCGAGAACTTCAATTTTCCTCACTTTTCATCAATTGCACAAAAGGGAAGAGAGATTTGTCAATGAAATGAAGCTATGACATTGATGTGTTGAGGTTAGCAGATGAATATATCACCAAAAGAATATTTGCCTAAGTAATCAGCTTCCTCTCAAAATTTCAACAGCTCCGAAACTAAAGAATGAAGTAACAGCAAGTGAAAGCTTAGTTTGAGGATTCACCTTGCCCCAATAACCAGATACTTTATCATACCAATAGCCTCCTGGTCTAAGCTTTTTTGGAGGGTTTGGGCAGCTCTGCAGAAGGCCCAGCTCTACTAGATTAAGAGGCTCATCATTCACATACACAGCTTTCGGAGGCAGCTGATTCGGTGTGCAAGATATCTCAGAACCCATTATCCTTTTAGCCTCTTCCTCTGTTAAGAGCCGCTTAAGCATCTTCGAACATCTGCCAAGAGAGCCCCTCTTCGCCTCATTGATCCTAAAACCAATGCAAGTGATACATTTTCTTCCTTCGGGCATCGACCCCATAGCTCTCAACACACAAATGCGACAATACTTTGCGTCACAGACAATGCATACCTCCTTTTCAGTGAACCTGTTTCCTCCCAGGCAGCGATAGCATGATCCTTTCTTCTCATTCAGGGCCATTGGCTTCACGGGGATCAGGTCAGGCTCAGAAACAACAGATTCCTCTTCATCAATTATGTCACCAGAATCGGGATCACAGAAGGATACAATAGACGACTTCTGCACATGGTGGGTTGATCCATAGTCAGAGACCTCCTCTTCCTCGGAAAAATGATTAGAAGAAGGGGAGGACGGGAAAGACTCTATCTCTACAATCTCCGGTTTCATCTGATCCACAAACACAACATCTCGTCGGCAATCTCCCAGTGACTGCGGTAGATCCAAGGTATGGGGCGTTGCACAATTCTTAACGGGGCTACTTGAGGAGCTCGCGGCATTAGCCTCATGCGAAGATTCAGAGGAACCATACTTCCACTGCTTGTTGGACTTCTCGCAGCCGAACTGCTTTTTAATGGGAGTGACGACGGGCAACGACAGGTCAAGCAACCAAGTATTGCCGGAAACAACCGAAGCCGTCGGAATCTGACCAACGTTAACGGGAACTGCTCTGGGGATATCAGAAAACAGCGGAGGGCCTGTATACTCCAGAGCGAAAGAATACTCTACAGAACAATTCTCATCTTCAGCCCCAGCAGGAGGAGGAAGGGACACGAATCGCCTCAGAACCGCAGCCATCAACGAACCCAAACTTGAAAGACTTTACACAATGGACAATGAACTAGCTCACGATCAAATAAGCGCGATTCTCAGAGCTATAACATAAAACCCATGGTAAACTCTGCAAGCCCACGAAGAAAAACTCTTAATTTCATCAAACCCAACCAACACTGCAAAACAAGACAGCAGAAGAAGTGCCAACCATTCGCATCCTCAACAAGCATGAAACTTGCGGATGAGAAACAGCGATTAGTGGTTTTTATTGGCATGATCGAGTCAAAGAGGTTGACTGGATTAAAAAGAATTGACTTCCAGAGAGAGGAGGCCCGAAAGGAAAATGAAGGGTCCCATTCTAACGAGTAAACGTCCAGAGAGAGCAGACTTGGAATGAGACAGGGGAAGCTCGATAGGAAGGCGGTCTTACCGTATCGCATGGGTCATGGAATTGCAATACCATCCATCCTTGGCGCGCCTGCCTTGAAGAGCTGCATTTGTCAGATTCCATGAACCAGTCCTCAAAGCTTCTTCTTTGTTTCAATTTGCTCCCAAGAGATCAGAAGCCCATTTAGGAGGGCGAAAGATCAGCAAAATCATCGGTTGGAGCAATACGGCCCTTGAGTATTTTCTGGATGGATTTTTTTCCTAAGTTACATGCAGAAATGAGCATCTCCATGGGAAATTTGGGTAGGAGTGACAATTCCCAAAACTTTGGGAACGTGAAGCGGTGATCGACAGACAAAATGGGGAATTTCGAACGGAACACCGTCGAGAAGGGAGAACGGAGGGGAAGACGGGAAAATTAAATAAAGATTAAGGGGAAAGTCGTCAAAACTGAAAATGTAAGGGGCGATTACTAAAAATAGGATTAGGCGGGATAGATTATTGTTATGACTCGGTCCAATCTGTGGGAACGGTTTGACCACATTGGGATCACAGTCGCACCATACATTGGCAATTTGAATAATAAAACAGTGCAATTCTACCTCCTGTGTTGACGAAAAACAGCATTACTGGTATTAAAAAAAGAAAAAAGGAAAAAGAAAAAGAAAAAGGACCGAACTTGTATAATATATGCGTGGAATATATTATACACGTGCTTAGAAATTACGTCCCATCCCATGGCATTGCATGGCTGGCTTATCTAGTCAAAGTCAATCAAAACGTCTTAAGGCGTGGGGCGTAGTAGAGAGCCTCATTGGAACAAAGAATTGTCTTCTTTTTTTTTTTTTACACGTCGGATGGTTATTACATTTTTTTTGCTATGAAAAAAATATTTTCCCCCTAGGTATAATAATATTCTTTTTTTCAAAATTATATATATTTTTATGAACTTATCATTAACATGTAATTTTACGAGCAAAGAAGGGCAGAAAAGATTGAGTCACTTAACCGGTAAATAATTAACTTTTATATAAATAATAATGTATCTTTTATCAATATTTTTTTAAAAAATCTATTGGACCTAATTTATTCGGCCCAAGTTTGTCATAATATCTTTTTCGAGTCGAGATGATATGGCCCGATAATCTAGCCCAAGTCCAATTGGATCAGGCCCAAACTAACTCATTGGGCCAGGCACAAAATTACCAGCTCCAACACGATATAGAATTTCGATTGAATTTATGAGAATAATTAGCACATATTTAATCTAAAATTTTAAACTGATAATATAGTGATATACAATCATATTATAAGGCCATGACTTTTTTTAATTTATTCAATGTGAGATCGTATTTTCTACACCTGACCTCACGTGATAACGTAGTCTATTATGCCACGTGATATTAAATGCATGCCCTCGACAAATATTTTTGAGCTGAGTATTCCTTGTCTGATCTCAGATGAGGAGAGACAATTGATTACAAGCCAAACAATTTTCTTTCATACTTGGATTTATATCAACTGACTACGGGTAATCCATTAGTAAAGCTCGAGGCCGAAAAAAGAATACTTGTATCGTAAGTAGTTGTTAGGGACGGGTGTAGAGAATACGATCTCGCATTGAATAATAAAGAGAAAAAACTACGAACTTATAAGGGAATTGTGTTCCATCAAATATTAGTTTAAACTTTTAAATAGGAACGGAACCGATATTTTATAAATCAATTAACAAATTCAATAATAGGTCTTGTCAGGCAAAATTGCGTTCTGGCGCTGTGTCGTTCGAAGCCTCCTTCCCGTTCATGTTTTACTCCACGTTTGCAGGTCAACTAAATGATGAAAATCAAACAACAGAAGATTTTCATTACGTTTCCATTGTAAAACTTTCACCTAACATTCCATTGTGATATGTGTGTGTGTGTGTGTGTATTCAAGCGATCAGGACTAACATGCAGCCATGTGATTTTCGTAAAGGTTGAAGCATAAGCCGTGAGAATTGCATAAGCGACAATTTCAAGTTGAATCGTCTTCACGAGAATATTATGTAATATATTCATTCAAGTCTCACCGTATGACACGATTTTAGCTGGAAGCTCTAGAGGATGAGGCCAGAAAGGAAATAAGTGAGCAGCTGTGGCTGTGGCTGTGGCTGTGGCTGTGGCTGTGGCTGTGGCTTGGCGTCCCTCCCTACGGCGACCCAATAGCTTCAGTGGTTGCCTCATCTTCCAGGTGTAAGGATCTGCACGAGGGAATCACAAGGAGTCAAGGTTGAGGTGTGCAAACGAAACAAATGCAGAGAAGATCTTCAGGAAACCTACTTAAATTTCTCGCCTGCAGGCTTCAGTATCTGGAAGAGGCACATCCAAGTTCTCATCGATACTCATCATCGTACCAGCACTAATCAAATTCGCCACAGTAGTTGGGTGCTGAAAATATAGTCACGAGTTGCCTGCCTGTGTGCACAGAATTCGTATCCATCTTCTACAACCTAGAAAATTAAGTTTCTTGATTGATGTCACAAGCGAAGGTTAAGCTACAGAAGCAGAAGAGTGGCAGCAAGAGCGTCAGGTAAAGTAAGTACGCCCTGTCTCAACATATACATTGGCACCAGCAACATTGCAACGACAGACAATGAAACGGCTCTCAATGACTCCAATGCAAGTAATGCTCTTCAGATAAGTGCCATACGCTACTTGATAAACTCGCCCAGAAACACTCTTATGAGGGGTTCAGGGGGGATACCTGGTGACCACGACAATTGAGGTCTCCAGATCATGCTTTGCTAGGAAAATAAAATCTTATATTAACATACCCAACTTAACTTTGTCTTTTTATATTTTATATGATTTTAAAAATGAACAATTTTTACACACATTTGAAACACGAAAATGGAAATAAATAAATTTAAGTAAACAAAATGTAGTAATTTATGCATTTTTTTAGGGAGAATATAATTGATAGAAATCACTATTGCCGGAGATTGAATATCAAAAACTCTCGATTAAATCAAGTGAGAACTATGCGGCGTATAAGTGTTTGCATCGATATGGATTAATTGGGTCACTTAGTATCTTCTTTCTACTATGCATGTGACAAAAGAAATGTCGGAGTAGGTAAGTGATAAGGAATCAATTCCTATCGTGCGATACCTAGCTCCGGACGAACATGGAAACTCACTGCACACTGGACAAATGCAGGAGACTGGGAGGGTTCAGGGTGCGTACCTCTTCTGTTGCCATGTGGTGTATTTATAAAAGTTGGGTCGAGTTGGGGATGGACGTGTCAGGCTAAGGACCAGTCAGTGAGTGTCTCAACAGCTAGCTGGTGCGTGATTAGGTGACCAAGAACGTCAGTCGGGGGAGAGCGGGGCGAAACTCCCGACCTAGTGTTGTTCCACCGCTTGACCGACCGTAGTGGAACGGAGCCGACCGAATGGTTTGGTGTGTCGAGGGCGACTTCCCTGTCAGGAAACCTCCTCAAGATGTAGTCAATGGTGTTCTATTTGTTTTTCTTTATAAGAGCCTTTTTTTTTTTGTTTTTGGTTAACGCACTGTTTCTCTATCTTTGGATTTCTAAATGTGTCCATAAGAAAAATCGTGTGCCTGCTGTCACAGCCAAAATCTTTTGCAGGAATGATCGTAGGATTGGCTGTCGGCAGCTTCCTGTCAGACTGCCCATCGCAAGAAGCCAAATCTTCGGGGATACAGTACCCAAACAACCAACTAACAAAGTTGCTCCACTAATTACTCAACCAGCTGTGAGTTGGCCACAGTGAAAGACCTTTTTTTTTTAATTTTAAATAAGTAGAGATAATGCATTCCATTTAAAAGGCATAAAGTTCTGGAACATACAGAGAAGGGTCACTGGCTGAATCTTTGCCCGGCTTATAAAGGCCATGAACAGAACTATTCAATCTTTAGGAATCCAAAGGCAACCCCAGCATTTGAACACTTCAAATACAGTCTTTCGATCGAGTTCGGCTATAATCAAGGTCATGTTTTGTTACAAGAGATGTTGATGACGCTTTCAGGGTTGTTGTAGCTCCCACATCACAACGTTAAAACATCACAGAGTAGCATTTTTCAGCCTTCCCGCCTCACGGATCACAATTTCTCATCCAATGTGTAAGCGTCCCGATGGCGATTCTTGCCGGTTTCGAAACCCATCCCAGTAAAGACTGACGCTTGCAGTTGCAGCCCTTAATTTTACCTGAATGGCTTTAAGATTTCTCACAGAATATATTATTACCTTTTTTTATCGGAAAAGCACTACGATGACATTCCACTCCACCTTCGCTAGCATCTGAAGTTTTTCTTTCATCACCACCACTACTGCTTACGCTCCTTTTTCTTCTGCACTGTAAAAGCTTGGCTCATCGATTCTCTGAAACTCAAAAGGGTATCTCATCCACGAAGTGAAAAAGATCATAATTGGAATATATGCCAAGTTGATTGATTGTACGATTACATGGAGGGAACAGCATCATCATCATCATCATCATCATCATCATCTTCTTCTTCTTCTTCTTCTTCTCCTTCTTCCTCTTGGTTTTGTCTCTGTGTCGAGTAAACATTTTTTTCCATTTTTAAGTGGAAAATAGGTGTGCTTTTTGAGTCAGAGTGACGAGAGAGAGAGAGAGAGAGAGAGATTCGTAGTGTTCCAACTTGGTGGAGATTAGGATGTTGCACTTCAAATTGAGGAATTCATAAAGGAAAATGTATAATCATAAGAGTTTTTTAAATAAATTATCTTGAATTTTTTATTCCAATTTAGTTCATATACCATCTATATTAAAACTCTTAATATAATAAATGGTATATTATAAACACCCGAATTGATCCTGTCCATCGACTCATACATTGAGTGGGAAAAAAAAAAAGGAGCTGAGAATCCAAATCTATTCGACTCATTGTACTCGCAACAGTTGAAAGGAGGGAACAATGAATATGATTCCTCCTTACATGCTTCATGTAACCCAGTTGTTCCTCCTACGTTGTTGACTAGCACGATCACGATTAAGATTTTCCTCTTCCTCACCAAACTGATATTCCTAAACACTTTGAAGTTGAAATCGGATCCTATAAATATATCAATCTTGGCGAGCTCTTGTTTACTAACTAAATGATCTTTCACGATACGTATACCGGTAGCAGATCATGGGAGAATTTCCACTAAAATCTGCTGGCTAGGGCTATCAAATGAGCAATGATTTGCTGGGAAAATTGAAGTAGCGGCTGGGTAGATTGCTTCGGATGGGGACTAGAAAGACGAAAAGTTGAAAGAAAGAATTATTCGGATGTGGGACATGACACAACTCAAATGCGCCATACATCTCACCTTCGGGCTTTTTCCTGTATACCCGTGACCTTGAGATTCTCTCGCACATCATCTTATTAATTTGTCAAAAATAGAATGCACTTCACTTGGTTCAGTATTAAGCTATAATGCAACTCTCGCTCTGTCGACCGTGGGACTAGCTGGGAGAATCATATCAGAGCCATACAACCGCTTCGTATATATCTACATCTAAATCTGCATCTGTAAATCTTTAAAAAGGGGGGAAAGTGGTGTGCTCATCGTATGTAATTGCTTGTGTTTTAATTAGAACAGAATCTCATGATCTCAATGGAAAAGGAAGTTGTACTAAAAGAATTCGGTCATATACAAGGAAGCTACGTAATGGATCGACGGCGGTTAGGTTTTGAACAAGGAAACTTTTGTCACTTTCGACCAGAGTTTCTATATATTAGGTTAAGCAGATCAAGAGAACATCAATTGATTCCTTGGGAATTGATTCATGTTCATCTTTATAGCATATCAAAGAGAAGCAGAAACTGCAGAATCCCCCTTATATATATGCATCATGATTAGAGGTCCTCGGGAGAGCCGCAACAAGCTGGCCAGCAGCTGAATCGAACATGAAATACACCGAGATATTTCACCTCAGCCACCCCCAGCACCGGCTGAGATTCGAGTACACAGAGTTCCCCTTCAAGTGCGACGGCTGTAAGGAAGTCGGGATTGGCTCGTGCTACAGGTGCTCCATGTGCGACTTCGACCTCCATATGCACTGCGCCAACCCTTCCCCGACGATAGCGCACCCGTTCTACACAAAGTGCTCCTTCCAGTTCCTCTCGAGGCCGCCTGGTGACATCCCCCGCTACTGCAATGCCTGCGAGAAGGACGTGGTTGGGTTCGTTTACCACTGCAAGTCCTGCGGTTTTGACCTCCATCCTTGTTGCGCAAAGCTCCCTATGGTGCTAGACGATGGCGAGGTGAACCGGAAACATCTACTAATTACTTTTTCCAGATACTACACACATATTATTACATTCGCCGTTCCTCATATAAATTTCCGCAGGTGATGCTCCATTTGTACCAGAAGGTGAGCTCGTCGTGCCACCGGTGCGGGAGGAAAGGAAGGAGCTGGAGCTACCGCTCGACCTGCAAGAAGTACAATCTCCACGTGGCGTGCGTCCGGGAGATGCTGGCGGAGAGTTGGTCCGACATATACGGCGGCCGCGGTAAAGGGATG
Organism: Sonneratia caseolaris; assembly: GCA_900006705.1. Classification (NCBI taxonomy): domain Eukaryota; kingdom Viridiplantae; phylum Streptophyta; class Magnoliopsida; order Myrtales; family Lythraceae; genus Sonneratia; species Sonneratia caseolaris. The sequence continues at coordinate 688,358 of CXYZ01013298.1, read as the reverse complement.
ATCGGCAGCAGCACCAGGAGGCCGCTGGAGACGAGGATTCCCAGCCTCAAGAATACGCTCCAGACTCCTCATAGCAAGAGCAGGGGCAAAGTGAAGAAATGCTGCGAGATGGCCAGGTTGGCTCTGCAGTTCATTATATCGGCGGTGCTCGGCGACCCCACAACCCTGATAGCGGGTGTCATCGGGTCATTGATACCCCGGGGATGAGCTCGTGTTCAAACCTATGGTTCTAGGATTGGAGGCCATGGCCAACGGTCGTGCTGCCGATGCTCTCAAATCCTACCGACACACATCACGTTACGTGGATTGGGTTTGCTTTTCTTTGATCACCGGCCAACCTCGATTTCTCTGTCACGTGCCGTAAATAAAGTCAGCCCACTTAAAGTTTAGTTTGCTGCACTCTGCACCTAGTGATGAGTACGAAGAATCAGTTGAAGGTGGCTTCTTTTTTTTTTTAACTATCATGCAAGTTAAATAAATGCTCGGTAACTTCTGGTGAACACGCGTGACCATTCTAGCTCACGGCCGTAACCAAGTATTGAACAGTGGCCCATTGAGACTGTCAAGGTATCCTCCTCCGTGTGAAAGTCGGAGCAATCTCTGTCTGTCAATCCTCCATCCGAAGCAAGCCCGACTCTCGACTTGCAGATTCGCCTCTCCCAACTTAANAGCAATCTCTGTCTGTCAATCCTCCATCCGAAGTAAGCCCGACTCTCGACTCACAGATTCGCCTCTCCCAACATACGCCGGCATAAAACATACGTACAACATATGACAGAGTGTGCCCAATCAAGGGAACTTGTCGCGTAGCGTGTCAGCGGACTAGCAGGGCAGACGACGGGTCTAAGTTTACTAGGGAAATATATATATATATATATAATTAATCTTATTATTATANTTTACTAGGGAAATATATATATATATATATAATCTTATTATTATAAAAAAATAACTCGTCTAAGGACATAAATAAAAATAGAAATATATGAGTCTAATATTAATATAAATTAATTTAAATATTCGAGACCAAGTTGAATTTTATTTGAAATGATATAAATTAAAAAATTTTATACTGAATAATTTGGTTGTTTAAAAAAAATAAATATTCACGAACGTGTAATTTCAATAAACTGCTCCGTTTATACGAGCCNATAAAAAAATAACTCGTCTAAGGACATAAATAAAAATAGAAATATATGAGTCTAATATTAATATAAATTAATTTAAATATTCGAGACCTAAGTTTGATTTTATTTGAAATTATATAAATTAAAAAATTTTATACGGAATAATTTGGTTGTTTAAAAAAATAAATATTCACGACCGTGTAATTTCAATAAACTCCTCCGTTTATACGAGCGAATTAATTATTACCGTTCTTCGGTTTTTCTTTTTGCCGACATTCTCTTCCCGAGAAAATAAATTTGGCCTCAAGTTCAGCACAGGGTAGATATCCATGAAAAGACAAAAATGGGTCCCCCCGGGAGCGAGGGTCTGCTGGATGATGATCAACTGGAAAGCTGGTCCTCCTCCTCCGTCTTGATATGAAGCTTTAGTCGCCTCTGCGTCGCAATCGAGCACTCACCCCAGCGATCGCCGACCGTAGGTCTCCTGTGAGCAATGGCGGCACCTGCGCAGGGGTTCACGATGGACCCCGCTACCCTGGACGACATCATCGGACGGCTCGTAGAGGTCCGGTTGGCGAGGCCGGGGAAGCAGGTCCAGCTCTCCGAATCGGAGATCAAGCAGCTCTGCGTCGCCTCTAGGGACATCTTTCTTCAGCAGCCAAACCTGCTGGAGCTGGAAGCTCCGATTAAAATTTGTGGTAAGGCGTTCATTCTCTTGTTGGGCTTAGTATTGGAGTTCAGCTGTTCTTTGGTTTTTCTGCTATGGAGAATCAGCTGCCTTTTAGATAGTTATATATTGGGATATTCTCGTGGCGACTCAAAATTGCTCTCTGAAGATGTCCTTAAAAGTTCGTCTTTTAGTGGAGTTTCAGCTTCTCTAGGGAGCTGGTAGCTAGTGTTTTGCCATTAAAACGGTGACGGGTCTGAGTTTGTTGTGGGAAGCCACAGTTGCATTCGGTTGCTGCAAATTTCTCCTTTCATTTTCTTTGAACAGTTTCAGGGAACTGCTATCGTTCCTTTCTCAAATTTCTCTGAACATTTTTCGCATCTGAGAATTGAAGGGGCTGGTTTTTTTCTTTGGTAAGACGGGCGATTGATTTTGCCGAATTGTAAAAGGGGGAGTTTTGATTCCTCTTGTAGCAAAACAGATTGTTTAGATGGTGGAACTGTGATGTTGTTTGCGGTGGTCACTTGACAACCTGGTTCAAGATTTTCTGCATTGAGAATCCGTTGTGTGTGATTTCAGGTGATATTCATGGGCAGTACAGTGACTTGTTGAGGCTTTTTGAGTATGGGGGTTTTCCACCTAATGCCAACTACTTGTTCTTAGGAGACTATGTGGATCGTGGCAAGCAGAATTTGGAGACCATATGCCTCTTGCTTGCCTATAAGATTAAATATCCAGAGAACTTCTTCCTTCTCAGGGGAAATCATGAATGTGCTTCTATTAATCGGATATATGGGTTCTATGATGAATGTAAACGGCGGTTCAACGTGAGACTTTGGAAAGCCTTTACTGACTGTTTCAACTGTCTCCCAGTAGCTGCTCTTGTTGATGATAAGATATTATGCATGCACGGTGGACTCTCTCCAGATCTAATCAACTTGGACCAGATAAGAAATCTTCCTCGCCCTACTGTCGTGCCTGACACTGGCTTGCTGTGTGATCTGCTCTGGTCAGATCCAGGCAAGGATATAGAGGGATGGGGCGTGAATGATAGAGGAGTGTCCTACACTTTTGGTGCAGATAGGGTCTCAGAGTTCTTAGAAAAACACAAACTAGACCTTGTTTGCCGTGCTCATCAGGTACCTTTCATGATTTTTTTTGTTTCAGGGTCGGCCTAACAGATGCATTGTCAACACTTATTGTGGAGTATCGACTTGCATATGATTATTTAATTTGTCTTGTTAAGTGCGAGCTCTTTCCTCTGGTATTTCTGGACCTCATGTTTATTCAAACAAATCATATTGACCCTTATGCAAATTTAGAACTTTCTCCAAAGACCAGTTTATGAAGCTGAAAATTATTCCTTTTCTAGGTTGTAGAAGATGGATATGAATTATTTGCAGAGAGGCAGCTCGTGACTATATTTTCAGCACCTAACTACTGTGGTGAGTTTGATAATGCTGGTGCGATTATGAGTGTGGATGATAACTTGATGTGCTCCTTCCAGATTCTCAAGCCAGCAGAGAAGAAACAGAGACCGTGATGTCAACAAAGGTTTGTTGAGGATGACTTTGATCTCTCACAATAACTTATCTGAAAATCTCACTTTTTACATTGGTTCGTCAGCATTAATTCATTCTCGTCCCCCGTGCAGATGCTCTTGCTTTTTGGTCAGTCAAGGAGCAATGACTGACAAGATCAGTTCCAGAGATCTTTCCTTCTTATTACATGAGGAAATTCAGGTTTTGATATGCAACTGCGGATAATCGGGGATAGTTGGGGCTGGTTTTGGAGGAAGGCTCATCATTAGTACTTGGAAATTGCAGAATTTGATTTAGCTTTACTGTCTGCCCCTGCATGGTCATTTTCCTTTTTGGTCAATATTCTCTCCACTCTGCTTATAAACCATGATTGTAATGAGACGAGAAACAGCCGAGTTCGATATTACCTTTGATGATCAGAAGATTGGAGGTTTTAGTTGTGTGCGAGTCTTACAGATATGCATATTGGGCTCTGTCTCTCCCCCTGATCAGGATATTATTCTAAATCTTGATTAGAGGATATCCAATTGTCTTGTCCATCCGTTAGAAGAGCGCAGGCAGGAGCGCCCTTCTAGAGGACCGCTTGACTGCCTTCTTATAGTCATTGCAAAAACTCTCAGATCTGCCCCTTGGAAGGCCTTCCTATTGACTGATAAGTTGATATATTAAAGGAAATTCATCTTCGTTTTTAGAGGAAAAGTTAAATTGTAGCTATAGAAGGCCAAGTTTAAGCTCCCGTGGGAGGGTGGGGGTTAAGGTCATGGTTTCCACTTTACCCATCAAATGTTATGGACAATCTAATATACTTGTTAAATATAACAATATCATATTTCGAACTGTCAATTGACAAATGTAACTATGAATCATAGTGGATGTGACAAGTCGAGGGCTGTTTGCATGGGTCAAATGACTAACAAGCACTATAACCATCTAACATAAACCCTACCATGTGGAAGTTGATCAGCTTTTGCTTTGGTACAATTTCAACTTCACTGCCTCTCTACTGGTAACTAGATCAAATAGGAGTGATGGTACTGGACTCTACTTATTAGATTCCGTGCTATTGCTCGGGTCTAATCAATCACCGGGCTAGCTCTTGGACCCATACCTGGCCTATCTTCGTATCCGTGTTTGCTTGCCTTCAGGAGAGTCGTCATTTGGAGCGGCTTCAAAGAGAGTGATGCTTCCACATCCACTCTCGAGCATGATGGCTTCTTCAGGGCTTGCTTCCTTTACAGAAAGAGCCTCGAGGGCTTCCACCACCTCGCTCATCACTGGCCTACCCTTGGGGTTCGGTCTGAGGCACTGGTATGCCAAATTGGCCACCTTCATGGCAGTTCGGACTGAGTACTGACCTTCTATACGGGAGTCGAGGATCCTGGGCAGCTTCTTGTTATTATTCAAGAGTGGCCTGGTCCACTCAACCAGATTATGGTCTCGGCTTGGCCCATTCCTCCCCGTTGCTCCCTTCCCGATCAGCATCTCGAGCAGTACGACCCCGAAGCCATAAACATCGCTGCGAGCTGTCAAATGACCTGTATTCCACCAGACCAAGCTAAAGCTCCGAAAAAAACGCTGAAGTCACACGACTAAGAGTAAGATAACCAAAGGTAAAAATTCCACTTAGTAACGTTCTGAAATACCGCCTTTCAAGAGAGGGTACATGAAGCCCATCTTGTGTAAATATTATGTTTGCAAAATATCATACTTGGTAGGCCATGGATTCAGAATTCTGATTGATTGGATTTACCTGTCATTATATACTCGGGTGCAGCATAGCCATATGTGCCCATCACTCGTGTTGATACATGAGTTTGGTCCCCTACAGGTCCTTCCTTCGCAAGCCCAAAGTCTGAAAGCTTCGGATTATAATCCTGCAAAAGTTTGCCCATAAAAACACTTAACTAAATCTTAGACTTCTGCCAGAGTAAGTTTTCAACAGAGTCTGTTACATTCCGTAAGCTGAACATGACTCATACGCATATTCATAGTTTCCATAATCATTGATCTTTTCACAAGACCAGCTATTCAATAAGCAATCTTCTCCTAAGAGTTTGATAAGTAACTAATTAACCTCGTCCAGCAAGATGTTTGATGGCTTGAAATCCCGATATATGATGGATCTTTCAGCCCCATGAAGAAATGCAAGCCCTTTTGCTACTCCCAAAGCTATCTTTATACGTCTTGGCCATGTCAATGTGCAACCAACTCCTGACACAAAAAGAGAAGCTGATATATATCAACCATGACCACAGCTGATATTATAATAATGTTGTCACTCAAATTATAATTGTGATGCTCATGTATGCTCACTAGACTGTTGTATCGTTCTCCACTGTCAATAGAATGCAGAGTTGATACATGTGCTTCTATTATTACAGAGTGTCTCCTATGCAATTATTGATATTATATGTAGAACAAATGTCAGGTTATATGAGACTTACTGCGGAAAAGATTCTTTTCAAGGCTGCCACCAGCCATGTACTCATAAACTAGGAGCCTGTGCTCATCCTCGCAGCAGTATCCTATAAGCTTTACAAGGTTAGGGTGACTAAGCTGCCCCAAATAAATGACTTCAGCCTGCATAGAAGAATGCCAAAAACAAGTAAATTCTGGTGCATTTGGATATAATTGTTGCATTGCCTCTTCTTTGAGATTAACAATGGTAAGTCATACGAGGGCTTATATTTGCTCTTGTTTTTCCTTGTTTGGGGATCTCTTTGGCTTTAATCTTACAGCTACCAAAACTTTGGAAAGACACAAGAGACCTCAAGAAAACAGCACGGTTCCAAATTAGCATATCTAGACAGCAGAGTGCGACCTAACTAGACAATGCTGAAGAAGCCTCTTTCACGACTTAAGTATGAGGAAGATAAGTAACAATGAGAGCATAATAAAATACGATGTATGACCATCTGCTGTTTAGATGTCATATTGGAATGCAGCTCAGATATAAATAATGCAAATCCTCTATGGTTCAAAGTAATGGCACTGCCTATTGTTAACAGATTTAAGTTTGGCAGCACTTGTTTCAATTGAAAAGGAAATGGTGCTGGATTTGCCACATCTTAAAGGGTTACGGTTGCATGATCATCAAAAACTATTATCAGAGAATTCTTATGAATGAGGCAGCCGTTTGTGCCAAAAATTTCATGGTACTATTTTCTTCCCCCATTTATATATCATACAACATCCCACTTTCATCATCATCCACTTCAAAATTTATTCACTCATTTATTTATGTACCAATTTCCACCTTACGTCCATTGACTTAACAGCTAAATGGGATATAGGGATGTAAAAAGAGACAGGGGTCTATACCAGCCACTCTCTGTCCCCTTGAAAACCTTCTGCATTAAGCTCCTTAATTGCAACTTTTGCAGTTCTGTAACCTTGTCTCACTTTGTCATCTATGACTCCTTTGTACACAATACCAAACCCTCCTTCTCCCAGGATTAGATCAGGGCGAAAATGCTTTGTTGCCAATCTCATCTCTTCATAAGTAAAAATATCTACATTACAGTTTACGGGGCTTTGCTGTAGATCTTTGACATTCTTGGGAGCTGAAGATATGCTCACAGAGACAGAGCTTTTCATGTTGCTGCTCGGTCCTGGTTCAGTGTGAGATGTCTTGAGCTCACTTGTGCCTGCCTCAACTGGTATTTTGAGAATGAAAATCGCTTGTTAGATGGAGCTTTATGGCTAAAAAAACATAGACAGGAAACACATTTTCACACAAACAAATAGATTTATTTCTGCACATGCATGGTCCAAATTATCTGATGGAGGAACAGAAAGAGTTGCAGCATGATCTGCAGATGGCACAACCTTCAAGAGATTCAGCTCTTCCAAGCATCAAGCAGAAATAAAGACGTAGAATTCCACAGTTTCCCGGATAAGTGGAAAGTCAACTTTATAGGGCCATAACTGACTGTACACTGTCTCAAAGCTACTGTCTATTATTTCCAGCAAGAGCAACATAGGGGCTCGGATGAAATGCCAAACGTCATTGACTAAACTGCTGGAATTATGTACAGCAGCGCTGTAAGTATTGACAAAGAAATGACAACATATCATCAAAGAAACATTGGGCACATGTCATCATGAGGGAATTTGACACGTCCATCCCTTTCTTTAAGATATGGACGTGACTTGGAACCTTGCATAGTCATCAGTGTGTTCTTCAAACACAGTGCCGTACGCATACAACTTACGTACTCATCTGGGCGGCATCCATTACTTGCCTTAAACCAGGCATTGGCATTATAGCCATGAACAGGATAAAATCTTAATTGGCGTCTCCCTGGAGCTCAACTTATCAGGAAGAAATCGAACCGCCCACCTAACTCGGGATCAATAAGAATGGCGAGTAGTCACTGCACTCCATCATTCATCCATTATAGCAGCAAGCAAGAAATGCAGAGATCGGAAGCAGAGAGACGCTAGAGGTCTCAGAGGTACCTGTGTCGGTCATCAGAACGGATTCCTCGCAGCTGAAACAAATCCCCATGAATCTTTATCGATCCCACGGGAACGGAAGCCACAAAGTAGGCCGTTTCACGTCGTCATTACCTCCATTGCGGGTCAGAGATCCTCCCTAGTACGAGTGCGAGATTGAAGCTGTCATTTTCCGGGAGATCCGAGGGCGTATAAGCACGGCATTGCCGACAAGAAGACGAAGATGAGGGCGGGGGCAGATTGACAAGACGGGAAGGGGAGAAGGGTGGTAGTTAATGACTGAGAGAACAGATGAGATTGGAGGGTCAATGCGGGGGCAGGAGTGGACTCTGCAAATTGCAAGTGGGGAGAGGAAGCTTCGTCCTGGGAATGGCCTTAAAGCCTCCAGAAACGCCAAGCAGAATGCGCCAAAAAACGCGCCTACGATTGACTAACTCGGCCCCGCCACTCCACCCACCGGCACGGCCCCCCTCCATTGCCTGCTCCTACAGTCTGATGCCTTTGTTCAATCATATCTATCATTCACGCTCGGGCTCGATCTGGGTGGGATTTTCAGCCAATCAAGTGTCAGTGATCCGATCCAATCTGCAATGTTAGGGGGATATTTATATTAGTAATTTTTTATCTTATATTTTAAATTAAAAATTAATTGTGTTGATGTGATTGTTGAATGATACTAACAGTCCATATAATTAATTGCGGAGGAAGTGACGAGGGCGACAACGTCATGCAAAATCAGGAATATATAAAAAAAAAAAAATTGGAAAAAATTATCCCATTCCAATTCCCAGCAGCAGAAGGGAACGGAATAGAATAGGAACAGGAATAGCGAAGACTGTCGCTCGAAGCTTCCAGACACCAGCCAAAGGCGACCGACCAGAAAGCTCCATATCGTTTCCTCTTCGTCCCCACCATTTCCATCCGTTGACTGCCCCCATTGAGTTGCGTTGCTCTCTCGCGCTCCTTCTCTCAGGAACGATCTCATTTTCTCCTCTTCTATTACCAAACCCGGGCACCGTCTCTTTCCCTTTGCGACGAGAAAACGGGTAGATCCCATTCGCAGATGGAGAATGGAGGAGAGGAGAAGCAGAGCACCGTGACGACGTCGTACAGGTACTGGGTCAGGGAAGCCTCCCAGGACGCGGCTCCTCTCCCCGTCCCCCGCAAGCTCTCCCCGGATGACATTGCTCCTTCCGACTCTCAGCCTCCCGCTCTCGGTTCCGTCTGGAATAAGGTCCCCTTCTCTTTCCCTGAGTTAGGGCGATCTCTCGATCGAGATTGGGATTCGTCTGATATAGCTATGGGTTGACAGGACAATTTCAGATTCTGAATGACTCTTTTATAGGCTGAAAAAGTTCGAAACTTTTCTGTACGTGGTGCAATGCATAATGAGCTCGAATTTTTTTTGTTGTACTTATAGGCTGGTACTTGGGAGGAGAAGAACCTTAATAACTGGGCGGCTGATAGGATCAAGGTGTGTGCGGCTGTCTTGTCAAAACTTCTTTTGTGGGTCCGAACTGCTTCATTATCGGATTTGTTTAGCATCTTTTGCGTATTGATCTTGCCGTTTTCTTTGCAGGAGTTGCTTAGTTCCGTCGGACCCGTGGAATTTCCTGCTGGAAAAGCTCAAATATCTGAAGTGTCGAAATGTACAGGAGATGTAAGTGCAACAATCTTTTTGGGGTCAAATAGAGTTGTCTCATGGTTGTAGTTCAGGAGCTCGAGTTTTGTTCTTTGTTTTTTTTTCTCTGTTTGGAGATGTAATTGTATCTTTTGAAGCTGAATTTGTTTAATAACGAAGCGACTTCACATAGGATTGAATATGCCCTGCAGCAAGCTCTTCTATCTTCTAAGAGGTGCCTATCAAATTCTGCTGTGAGCAGTGTCCTCAACTTTGCTTTCCATTGCTCCCATCAAGTTTGTTTCAGATGCAACTCATTCTGATTAGTCTATATAGTAGCATCTATCATCAGCATATAAAACGATAATGAAACAAAACTGAAATAAAACTGCTGTCAGAGTAGGGGGTTTTTTGTCCTTTGTGGAGGTTTAAAATTACTAGCATTGTTATGATCGTGCAA
>CXYZ01013298.1:667793-678416 GCA_900006705.1 Sonneratia caseolaris | reverse complement strand
GCTGTGATCACCTCTTATGCCTTTGAGAATGTATCTGCTAGATTAGATTATGGTTAACCTCATTTCAGTGATACTTTCATGGATTAGTTCTTTCTGATAGTCCATCTGCTTAATTCAGGCATTCTTGGTTACTGTACGCAACAAGAAACGTGTGGGGTACACCTATGAAATAACACTAAAAGTCAAAGGTCAGTTGCTGCAGCTTGAGACCAACAACACCACACCACACCACCACACCCAACTCCTCCCCCCTCCCCCCTCCTTCTCCTCTCTCTCACCCCACCCCTCGCCCCTCCAATTTAACTAAATCAGAGAATGGAACAGGGGAATGGACTATCAGGGAGGAGGAGAAGACTGTCAAAGGGCATGTTGATATTCCAGAATTCTCCTATGGCGAGCTGGACGACCTACAGGTATTTCTATAACCAATTTAGTGCTTTTATAAGCTTCAAAAGAAACCCTGTGTGGGTGGGGCATGTTCAATTATGCACAGCATCGATTCCTGGACAGGGGTGTAGGTGATGGAAGTACAAGATAAATGGACATGGAATTTCTGGTTGTTAATTTTTCTGATTATTGTGTATTCTAACGTCAGTTTGGTGTTGACATGAGCTTTTGGCTTCAATTAGTAAATGAACGCGTAATCTTTCAAACTTCTACCTAATAAGTGTGTTTTCTGAAGAGCTATTTATTTGTGTTACACTACTTTTTGTGTTCTAATAACACCACCAAGCAGGGCCTTATTGTTTTGACAAGCTTGACTCTTACGATCCTTAGTGTACAATGCAAATTTCAGCTGCAGTGATACCATTTTGTTGGAATTTAAACAATCATCCGTGATAATCTGCAGGTGGAAGTGAGACTGAGTGAAGAGAAAGATCTCCTGCACCAGGATAAGCTGATGATCAAGCAGGATTTGAGGCAGTTCCTGAAGCCTGTACGTGAAAAGCTGTCTCAGTTCGAGGAGGAGCTTAAGGACAGATAGTAACAAGCGAAGCCTTGTCTGTCCCCTCAATTTAAAGCTCAACTTGGAGTGTTCTTTTTCATTCTTACAGTCACCTGACTGCCACTTTATCACTGCATAAGGAACATTTTAAGGGGGAAGCCCCAATCCTGATGCGGGGAAATGCTGAATTTTTTGGGCATGACTAAGTGTTTGATAAGAACTAGCTGTTATGTTTCTTGAACTTGCTGTATCTTACTATGTCATGAGTCGTCTAGCTTGCTTCAAGATTATGTATTGGATGTTCTAGTTCTAATTCAGACGAGGAATTGACTACCGGGTAGTTAATTTCTCAGTCTTGGCCGACCCTTTCATTTTTCAAGTTGTCAAAGTGCTTATGATGGGTTTGTAGATGCTAAAATTCGCCAGAATGCCCAAGACAGCTAAGTTTTGTTACCTTATTCGTAATCTATACGAACGTTGGTCCAATTTGAAGTCTGCGTACCGGTCGTACCGCTTCTTAGATTGTCCCATGGCAAATACGTCCTTTGTAGCCTCTTCAAATGCGAACCCACCTCTGACTCTCGGTGGAACATTGTTGTTAAATCTAAGGTTGCCTTTGTGTTGTTTCCAACCGCGAGGCAGTTAGCATAATGTCGTCATCCTCAAGGGTAAACTGTCATCTGAGGCGGCCTTTCTTGACGGCCGAAGAATCTATCCGTTTCTTCTCCTCAGGGCATCTGCCCTGACAGTTGATGTTAAGTCCCTTTCCAGCTGCTAGAAATTCGAGTCCCACCTCAAACTCGAGCATGATTCCAAATGTCTTCGGGACGACCACCCAGAATTTGGAGGTTTACAACCGATATATAACAATCGTCATTGTTCCCGCCTGATAATCAGCCAACTAGAGAACGTGAATCTGACGCTGGTCTCTTGTTCCATTCCTTTTCAGAGCAAGGCATGGGCTAACATAAGTTGCAGACTCACTTGGGCTAAGAAGGATGAAACATCCCAAACAAATAAACAGTTGGGAACGGGAAGTTTCGATACCAGACGCTCGTGCGCATATGGATTTACATGGGCTCATGCACTCCGCAATTTTCTCCTGCAACTGCCTTGCAGCGAATAGTCAATCCAGGCTTGTAGTCTACTTCGAGTTTTGGGACAACGGGTTCAGAAACTCTGACCCGTGTAACTATTTTACCTCAAAATTCTCAGCCAATTTGATTTCCCTGTCGCGGCTTAAGACAGTCGTTCTTTGTGTATTCGATTGAAGCGTCTAGCTAAACCAGTTATCTTCATGCAGATGGAGTAGCTATATGCCATTGGTTCTACATTTAGATTCAATTTGTTGTATTATGAAAATGATGTCGGAGGAGGGCGGCGGACTTGTGGCTGGCCATCTGGGTTCATGGAAAGACCTAGACTTGCATGGCTCTATCGGCTCGTAATCATTGGCTTGCAGCGGCTTCCCAAGTTCTCATCAGCAAAAAAACTCGAATCATGTTACGCCGCCCAGGTAATCTCAAGAAGATCCAAGGACTGAAAACGCGAGAACCTATGCACACCCCAAATCAGATGGTGTCCAACGTAGTCTTTCCTGATGTTTTAAGAACAGAGGGACAGCTGATTTTCGTCATGGCTGTTGAGGGTGACAGGGAGGGGATCATTTTGAAATTTTGAATTACGAGCTCACTATGCTTGTCAGTCAGTCAGTCAGTCAGTCTGTCTGTCTGGTGACTAATTGTCCATCCATCCCCCCCAGTTTTTTACCCCTTTCAAAAGAAAAAGAAGAAAAAGCAAAACAGGGACATGAATCATGAGGGCTGCCGATCACTATCCCCCGTCCGCAAAGCAACTTAAATGGAAAAAACTGCACAGGCTCGAGTCAGAAGAGAACTGTGTAGGTTGATCTCAGTGTCGTTGAGGTGGTAAGATGAATTTGTTTTCCGTTGGTACATAAATAAATAAATAAAATTATATAATTTAAAGAGTTTTAATTTTATAGATTTGGTCGAACTGAAAGGTTTTTTTATTTTTGTTATCGGTCATAGTATCCTAACAGATTTTATCAGCGGTATGACGATATCTTTCAACCAATCATACTTGACTAATCCGTTAGTCGTCTCAGGTCACACGCCTGACAAGATGGGTAGGGCTCTCAAAAGGAATGTTTGCATACACAAGATCTCAAGTTCGAGATCTCCTTAAGCGGTACCGAACTGTATAGCACTCGGTTCAACCCCTTAATTTTAAAGGAGAAGTTGGTACAACACAAGAATTTATCAGGAAATCACCCATCCTAATACTGTTCTTGCCTAAACATACTTAACTTTAGAGTTTTGATAGGATCCGATACATTAATACTGGTATGATCGCACCCTAACTCAAAGGTATATTAAATGGTAGTGCACATCGAAAAGGTATGTTAATTATTAGGAGATTTCTATCTGCAAAAGGTCGCGATATCCAACTGGCGTGTGGATACAGACAAGTCGACACGTAAGAACAAACAATTATTTCAAAGAACGCGTTTTGATTTTTCCTTATAATAGATTCAAGTTAAAGAAAAACACGTCAGCAAAAGAAATGTTTCAAGTGCGGTGCCAGACCAGATGGGTCACTTAAGGAGCTCACACTCTTTGACTCCCCCACAAAGGGAAGAGGGAAAACATGACAGACAAGCCGAGAGAGGGAANTTTGTTGTATTATGAAAATGATGTCGGAGGAGCTGACTTGCTTGGGCGGCGGACTTGTGGCTGGCCATCTGGGTTCATGGAAAGGACCTAGACTTGCATGGCTCTATCGGCTCGTAATCATTGGCTTGCAGCGGCTTCCCAAGTTCTCATCAGCAAAAAAACTCGAATCATGTTACGCCGCCCAGGTAATCTCAAGAAGATCCAAGGACTGAAAACGCGAGAACCTATGCACACCCCAAATCAGATGGTGTCCAACGTAGTCTTTCCTGATGTTTTAAGAACAGAGGGACAGCTGATTTTCGTCATGGCTGTTGAGGGTGACAGGGAGGGGATCATTTTGATATTTTGAATTACGAGCTCACTATGATTGTCAGTCAGTCAGTCTGTCTGTCTGTCTGGTGACTAATTGTCCATCCATCCCCCCCAGTTTTTTACCCCTTTCAAAAGAAAAAGAAGAAAAAGCAAAACAGGGACATGAATCATGAGGGCTGCCGATCACTATCCCCCGTCCGCAAAGCAACTTAAATGGAAAAAACTGCACAGGCTCGAGTCAGAAGAGAACTGTGTAGGTTGATCTCAGTGTCGTTGAGGTGGTAAGATGAATTTGTTTTCCGTTGGTACATAAATAAATAAATAAAATTATATAATTTAAAGAGTTTTAATTTTATAGATTTGGTCGAACTGAAAGGTTTTTTTATTTTTGTTATCGGTCATAGTATCCTAACAGATTTTATCAGCGGTATGACGATATCTTTCAACCAATCATACTTGACTAATCCGTTAGTCGTCTCAGGTCACACGCCTGACAAGATGGGTAGGGCTCTCAAAAGGAATGTTTGCATACACAAGATCTCAAGTTCGAGATCTCCTTAAGCGGTACCGAACTGTATAGCACTCGGTTCAACCCCTTAATTTTAAAGGAGAAGTTGGTACAACACAAGAATTTATCAGGAAATCACCCATCCTAATACTGTTCTTGCCTAAACATACTTAACTTTAGAGTTTTGATAGGATCCGATACATTAATACTGGTATGATCGCACCCTAACTCAAAGGTATATTAAATGGTAGTGCACATCGAAAAGGTATGTTAATTATTAGGAGATTTCTATCTGCAAAAGGTCGCGATATCCAACTGGCGTGTGGATACAGACAAGTCGACACGTAAGAACAAACAATTATTTCAAAGAACGCGTTTTGATTTTTCCTTATAATAGATTCAAGTTAAAGAAAAACACGTCAGCAAAAGAAATGTTTCAAGTGCGGTGCCAGACCAGATGGGTCACTTAAGGAGCTCACACTCTTTGACTCCCCCACAAAGGGAAGAGGGAAAACATGACAGACAAGCCGAGAGAGGGAAGGAGGGTAAAAGGGGGAATTACAAGAAAAAGTATATAATTAAAATTAAATTTATAATATTTTAATTATTATACTAAATGGGTCAATACGGGCTGCCAATATCATTCCGAGTGGAAGTTCTCCCCGACATAACACATTAGCCTCTCGTCTTCAAGAAAAAGAATAATCGCACTCTTAACCGGTGCAGCACTCTTAATTATCAGTTTTTTTTTTAATTTACATCCGTCATAACTGAATCACTTTTATAAATTCGTACAAATAAATTTAGCCGCTGAGGAGAGAAAGGGGTAGAGGGCTACACGTCCCCAAGAAAAATGGGCTACTTCACCCAGTCAAACGCCCTACAGTGGATTGGCTAAGCTTCATTTCTATATGATGATTAGTTGGAGTTAGGCAAGGAGACGTGCTCCCAAGTTCCACGGCCGATTGGCCCTTTCTTAAATATGGAAATTAAATTATTTATTTGCTGACTCGGCACTCCAACCCAGAAAGAGAAGTAAAATGAGAGTAGGGGAGAAGAGAGTAATCGGGTATAAGTCAAAACACCACCTCTTTGTAAAACGTTAGATTGGAGCCCGACATTTAGGTTACTCCTCCCACCGATGTCCCTGTTGGTGTAAGACTCTCTCCTCTGCCTCCTCGGCCACCGCCATTGCCGCCGCTTGTGCAACCAAGCAATGACTCGCCATCCTCCCCCTCATCAACGTTCCAGCGGCCGCTTCTTGGCAGTTCTTCTTCTCGCCGCTGTTTTTGGGCTCCGCTCAGCCGCGGAGGGTGAGGATCTGAAAGTGACGGTTGATCCGACATTCAAATTCGAGAACCCGAGGCTGAAGCGAGCCTACATTGCCCTCCAGTCATGGAAGCAGGCCATCTTGTCCGACCCGTTCAACTTTACGACCAATTGGGTCGGCCCCAGTGTCTGCTCGTACAAGGGCGTCTTCTGCGCCGCCTCCCCCGCAGACCCGTCCATCCGGGTCGTGGCCGGCATTGACCTCAACCACGCCGACATCGCTGGCTACCTCCCTCCCGAGCTCGGCCAACTGCGAGAGCTCTCCCTCTTCCACATCAACTCGAACCGGTTCTGTGGAACCATTCCGAAGACATTCCGTAAGATGAAGCTCCTCCATGAGCTCGACCTCAGCAACAACCGGTTCGTGGGCAAGTTCCCGAAGGTGGTCATCTCGCTTCCTTCCCTCAAGTACTTGGACCTACGGTTCAATGAGTTCGAGGGCACAGTCCCCTCAGAGCTCTTCGACAAGGACCTCGATGCCATCTTCCTGAATGACAACCGGTTCCAGTTTGGGATCCCGAGCAATCTTGGTAACTCCCCAGTTTCGGTGTTGGTTTTTGCTAATAACAACCTCGGAGGCTGCATTCCGGGGAGCATCGGGAAGATGGGAAAGACCCTGAACGAGATCATCCTCCTCAACGACAACCTCACCGGCTGCCTGCCTCCACAGATCGGCCTCCTAAAGGAGCTGACGGTCTTCGATGTCAGCTTCAACAACCTCCAGGGCTCGCTCCCTTCCACCATCGGCTCCATGAAGAGCCTGGAGCAGCTCGACGTCGCCCACAATGGCTTCACCGGGGAGATCCCGGCTGCGGTCTGTCGCCTCCCGAGGCTCCAGAACTTCACATACTCGTTCAACTACTTCACTGGGGAAGCTCCTGCTTGCGCCGCCATCTCTGGAGGTGGTAAGGTGGTCTCTGATGGCCGGAAGAATTGTATTGCCAGTAAGGCGGATCAGAGATCAGCCAAGGAGTGCTCCTCCCAAGCTGCTCGTCCAGTGGACTGCAGTAGGTTCAAGTGCAGCAACACTGATTTCCCGATCCCGCCTCCACTGCCGAAGCCTAAGAGGAGACCGCCGATTCAATCACCGCCACCACCTGCTCGAGCCCTTGGACCTAGACCGAAAGTAAGGCCATCTCCTCCACCCCCAACATCGAGATCTTCACCCTCGACGAGATCAACTCCTCCACCACCATCATCGAAGTCCTCGCCATCCACCAGATTAGCTCCTCCACCACCATATTCGAAATCATCGCCGTCCAAAAAGGCAAGTCCCCCTCCCCCACCACCTCCTTCTCACAAGCAATCGCCATCGATGCATACTCAGCCACCTCCGCCACCTCCCAAGCAGAGCTACTCGTACAGTTCTCCGCCACCGCCACCACCACCACCGGAGGAGAAAGGATCTCCCGTTATACATCTCACACCGCCCTCCCCACCACCACCGACTGAGTACTACTCCCCACCTTCCCACGGGCATATGATAACCCCGCCTCCGGCAGCACCGCAGCCACCTACTCAGTATATTTACTCATCCCCACCACCGCCTCCACCAACTCACTATAGCTACCAATCGCCACCTCCGCCGTCACCATCTCCGCCGCCTCCCCACTATACTTACTCATCCCCACCGCCACCCCTGTCAGCTCATTATTGTCACCCACCTCCACCTCCTCCATCACTGTCGCCACCATCACCAGCTCACTATAGCTACTTATCGCCACCTCCACCTCCTACTCAGTACATTTACTCATCGCCTCCTCCACCATCGCACCCACCTCCCACTCAGTACACTTACATGTCCCCTCCTCCGCCCTCACCACCACCGCCGACATCAGCCCATTACGCCTACTCATCACCACCTCCACCCTCTCCACCACCCCCAACTCATTATAGCTACTCATCCCCACCACCACCACCACCAGACCATTACAGTTACTCATCGCCGCCGCCGCCACCGACCCCACAACACGAACAGTACGTCCCACCGCCGCCTCCTCCCTCTGTCGGCTGTGTGATCCCTGAGCTTCCTCCACCTTCCCCGGAAGCTGAGCCGCCCTCGTACTACCACCGCAAGCCCCATCCACCTCCTAAAGAGCGTCAACAGCACCAATCTCCCCCACCGAAGCCTTACACCTACTCATCCCCACCACCGCCCCCTTCTCCACCTCCGCCACCGCCAAGCTCATCAGAATACGTCCCGCTTCCTCCTGTTAACGGCGTCTCATACGCGTCGCCTCCACCCCCAACAATTCCTTACTAATAAATTAAGTAAGAAGCCTCATTTTACGAAGAGATTGAAGAGAAAGAGAAATTGTAACATCAATATTGTGTTTTCTATCTTCTTTCTTTTTCCTTCTTGTAATTTCTTTCGTCTTTCGGGATCAGTATTTCTCTTTATTGTGGTGTATAAGCAATAAAAAAAAGAAGCTTTTTCCCTTTTTTTTTCCCCATTTCCTTCTCTATTTTCTGGTCTTCGTGTTGATAATTTGTCAGCCGTCTCGACTCTATCTATGCTAACCCAGCATATATACGTACTCTTCATACGATGTGCACTTCCAATGCCTTCATCTAATTAATATTGACTGTCTTCATCATCATTCGTTTTCCCTTCCTTTTCCACATCCGTGTGACTAAAACTAATCCATGGTCCGGTGTCAACTCGGCTAGGATGATGAGGTGTTTTCAATGAACCCCACATCTGGCTGCAAGTTAAGTGCGTGTACTGGTTGGGAGCTCAATTTGCCACTTACTCTTTTTTTTTTTATGAGTAATGTATCACTCAGTTATAATCTTGTGGTTCATGGCGTCACCGGAAAAGGTACAAGAATTTGCTGAATCGTAAGTATAACTCGACATTTTCTCTGCCATGTAGTTCACTGACCGAGGGGAAGCATAGAGAAGTGAGGGGGTAATTTGTGTATGTTCATCGACGGGCAACAGTGCTGGCCTTCTGTCCGTGCAGTCAGAGCCACTTATAAATCCGATTCCGGCCCAGGCAACACGATAGTGCATTAATTTTAATGGTGCAATGTACGGACAGGAACCACTCACATCAGATCNTGGTGCAATGTACGGACAGGAACCACTCACATCTGATCTTTCATCCATCTTCCATTTAATTTCTGGAAGCTCTGTTTTTAGACCCACTTCTAAACGGTTTAATATTAAAACTCTCGATTCAATTATGATAAGTAGGATCAATTTATTTTTATTTTCTATATTTAGGAATAAATCTACTTGACAGGTTTATCTGGGATAATATCTATTTGGAAAAGATATTGTTTAATATATGTATGTGTATATATATTGCTAGTATCTAAAGATATTAAAATTTGACACTGGTCATCAAAAGTATGACATGAAAAAATTGTATTTAGTCCAGTATTTTTAAATTGTCTAAGACATCAGGGCAGCCCAAAAGTAAAAGAAAATAAATTTTATAATTAAACAATTATTAATTATACACATATTTATATATTTTTAATTGTTATTTTAATATTTTATTTACACTAATATAAAATTTATATGGATGATTATATCATAAAAAATATTTATTTTAAAATATAAATTTATTTTAAAAAAATGATTATTTATGCTATTGGTGTCAAATTCTAAAACTTGAAGTATTTATGTTTGGACGGAATTTTTCAGACAACTTAACATAATATACCAAGCTGGCACAAATTGCCGTGGACCAGACATATATTGGGTAGTTTGATAGTCAGGGGCACAGGTAGGTGGACTCAGAGGAAAATGATGACTCAGGAAGCTGTCCAGAAATATCAAAAATTCCTGGAAAAATACAGACTCGACGGTGCTCGCTCGATCGATCGATCTGATGACATAATTTATGAATCTCACCTGCTCCCGTTCTTTAATATTATTTTTTTTTTTGTTGAAAAAGAAAAAAGGAGAAAGGAGAAATTATGGGTGAAGGGCAAAATCATGCAAGCCCCCAAATGAGGGTCGAAAACCGCGCGTGTCTGTGGTCCGTGGGGCCATTAGCGGCACCTTCAGGGACGCGGAGGGCCTCGCCGGGGGAGACTTCACTGTTACGGCAATCTTATTGGAATGGACCACTACACCCATCCNAATCTTATTGGAATGGACCACTACACCCATCCTCACGTTTCCCTTCGCCCTTTTTATCTGTTCACTTCGCACTTTCAATTAAATTGTTCACCCAAGCCACTTGGGCTCACATGGGTAAATTTCATTTACGTGAGAAAATGAGTGTTAGTCATTAACGTAAATCTATTACTTCTTCCTCTCTAGATAGCAATCCATTGAATATTCAACCTAAACCTTGCTTTTATTGGTCTAAAAGGGGTTGGAGGGAAAGGAGGATAAAATGCTTGAATAACCTCCCCTCCAATTAATGAAAACTAAACTCAAGATATGTTGGTTTCAGAATGATGACGCTACTATTGATTGATTGTGTCAGAACCTGTTTATCATCCATTAATTTCTTTGATGAACGAACTGGCGGTGCATTTGAATGTGTTGAGCTGGAAACAACATTAGTCAGTGCTTTCAAGCACTTGTAAAAATCTATAAAGGTGTGGGATATCGAGATCCTAAGGTTAAAAGGTGAAAAGTTGAAACATGTCAGTAGACGGCATCTAAGAACAGTAAAAGCACAGCATCATGGAAAGGGCCTTTTGGACTCTGCGAATCTTGAAATCAAGTGTGATGGGTGGGGCTTCTTGTTCCATCTTCAAGCTCAAATTTTAAAATGGGTGGACACTATCGTACACAAATATATACTGTTGGGAATCGATGCGCGGCGGAAGCGTGCATTTCAATTTCAATTAAATTATATTCCCGAG
>CXYZ01013298.1:636526-656770 GCA_900006705.1 Sonneratia caseolaris | reverse complement strand
TCTGAATATTTAATTTATAAAGAATTTGGAGAGTGGGTTATACCTTCAATTTCCTCCCAACAATTTATTTTTCTATCCCTCGGCGTTTGGTATATAGAGAGGAATAATAGTTGATTTTATCCTAATACTTTTTATTTAAAAAGCAAAAAAAATCGTTAATAATAAAATTATTTATTTATTTTATTTAATATTATTTTCTCCCTCTATATAATACCATCTAAATAAGAAATAATAAATTATATCTTATCCCTCCATACCCCTCACTTCCCCTTTTCTCCAAATCCCTCGATCCAAACATACTTAGCGTTTACAGTAAAAAAAAAACATCAGTGTCCCTCTTCATCGCAATCAATTTGTAGGAACGGGTTTTTAGGTTTAAGAAAATAAAACGGATTGGGCCCAGCCCGGAAGATTGATGGGCTTACGATTTCTCGGAAAGGGCTCCATCTAAATCGGGTCGGATCGACTCGTTAATTCGCTTGTCTCGTCCCTGATCAGGTGATCACAATAAAAGCCGAAACTAGGTCACCATTTCCGAGCAGCTCAGAGAGGATCAGAACGGGGAGAGAGCTCAGAGATAGAAAGCCTAGAGAGAGAGAGAGAGAGAGAGAGAGCTTAGGAAGAGAAGATGGGTGGCGGGATGGAGGCGCACAAGAACAAGTTCATAGAGGACTGGAGCTCTGCCAGGGAGAACCTCGAGTACAACTTTCGGTGGACTCGCCGGAACTTAGCGCTCGTCGGCATCTTCGGCGTCGCCGTCCCGATATTAATCTACAAGGGCATCGTCCGCGAATTCGTACGCCCTCTACCTTCTCTCTATTTTTCTCTGTCTAATTCGTTTCCCGTTGCATCGTCTTTTAACCTGTGTCCATGCATTCCTGGATTAGGTGGCCTCCGATCTGTCTTTATGAGTATGTGCATTTCTAATGGGGTGTTTGTTCCCTTATTATCTTGTTGGGGCGGAGTGCTAGTCTAGCTCGAATCTGATCGGGTGTGAATAGGAGTGATCGGAGATAACATGATCAAGAACTTAGGGCAAAATAGATTGTTTGAGCTATATCCAATCCTCTAAATTGATTTCATCACAAAGCACTATGCACTTGCAATTTCCGTCAGCAATTTGGCTGTTGTGAATGGGAATTTTCGTCTACTTGCAACTTCAATTGTGTTGGTCATTATCTTAGCTTTGGCTGGTTACTGATCCTGAGACTTGCCAGACGGAGGAATTTCGTGAGCTGTGATCAATTGCATCTTGGGCGGGCCTAATGCTTCATGTGTCACTTTTATCTACATATATCTTCTCATTCTTAAGCGATGTAAGAATGTGTCCAAGACGAGTGAAATGGCATTTTTTTTTATGACACCTCGAGCAAAGCCATGTTGATAATCGATGGTAGGGTTTTTAATTGGGTAATCTAAAACCAAGGAGTTTATGCAGCAATATGTTGCGTTGAAGCTGCCCAAGGTAATATATTCATTTCAATCACAATAAGGTAGTGGGGAGTTATTCACGCAATCCAGAATGAATCCAGACCTTATATTGGGCAATCCCCACATATATAGGCATATAAACCTTCCTTACACCTTCTTTCTTTTGCTGGCCATTTGAACCCTGGAAAATGTGTTAATAACTGAGACAGATTTGTCACTCTGCTGTTAATTGCAGTTTGCTAATTAGTTGGAAATGAGACACCACATGATGTCAGACTGCAGGACCTCAATATCTGATGTATAAATCAGT
Source organism: Sonneratia caseolaris (assembly GCA_900006705.1). Taxonomy (NCBI): domain Eukaryota; kingdom Viridiplantae; phylum Streptophyta; class Magnoliopsida; order Myrtales; family Lythraceae; genus Sonneratia; species Sonneratia caseolaris. The sequence goes on along the minus strand of CXYZ01013298.1, from coordinate 655,029 downwards.
GTTCATATTCCAGTCATTAGGCTTTACCATAGCCTTTCACTTCTGTGTTTTCTTCCATTTGATCTTGGACCCCTGCATATTTCACATATCCTTGCCCCGTAATTGGATGGATGATTTAGTTGGAATTACGTCAAAGGTATGAAACAATGACAATTTGTTAATCTTATGGGCAGCATATGCAAGATGAGGATGCGGGAAGACCCTACAGGAAGTTCATCTGATCATTACAAAGAATGCACTGTAATAAGGGTGGATGTGCTTTGAACCACAAGCAGTTGATTGCTTGCCTCTGCATCTCTAGTTCTCTTATGAATCTGCTGTCCAGGAAATCGCTGTTGCAAACATTTCTCTGTTAATTATGTTGCAAACGTTCATTCTGTGCGACTTCCTAGACCATGTCAGCATGCCTGATGGGAATTTGAGAATTCTCTTCTATGTGTCCGTGCCTGAAAAGTTTTTTGATTGAGATGGGAACTGAGGAATTCTCTATTACCATTCCACGCAAGAAAACCTTTTTGATCGACCATTCCTTCTGACTCACTGCACTGAGGACGAGTTGGTTTGGACTGAGAAATGCAAGCATGATATTTTGATATTAAGCACGCACGGGTGTCTCCTCTCGGCGGAAGTGAGTAAGGTCTTAAAATCTTTATACGGTTAGTTTGTGTCCAAAACGGACGTCAGCTCTCAGACAAACCTCCATGGATTCACATCCTCTGGTGTTCTTATTGACCCTGGAGCTGAAGTCCCGCGGAAAGGGATGAGGGTCTCGAGAGAGAGCATCCTGTCTATCTGGCCAGGCATATCTTATTTAGATGATAAGACAAGCCCTTGGGCCTGGGTCCAAAACACATCAATACCACCCCCTTGAACATGGATCCTAAATTTACTCTGCTGCAGAGTCAGTCGACAAGCCCATGAGGTGTCTCTGCAAATGATTTGAATTACGGATCAACCAAAAAGATGGTTGACTGACTGACTACTCGCAACAAAATCGGGTCGGATGATCTTTAAGTTAGTCATGACTCATCTGCCACACCTTGACTGTAGTGAATTACCGAGTTGGAACGGACAATGGGTCGGCTTTGTTTCATGGATTGGTTGAAAGGGCTCCAGGGACCGATCGATATCCATTAAATGCAGGCGGCCCACCAGACTGCGCAACCACTGAATAATGGATTGCATTTCTCGCAACCACTTCCTGAATTTAATTAATTATGGATAAAGGGACATGTTCCCACTTGTCACGTCATTTCCCTCTTTCCCGACTCTCCTTATGGTGTCGTTCATAAATGAATCCCTCTCTGGGTAGATGTCATTTAGTTGGGAAGGTCTCAGTGGCTCCTTGATGTCACCTCGAAAGGTGTCTCATGCGTTATTAGCGGGAGAAAACCTTCGTGAGATTCTAATTTGAGTTGTCATATGAGTAAAATAAATTCAGGAGATATTCTTAATTATAGTAAATAAATTAATCTTTTTGATTTTTTTACCTCTTCAAATATAGTAGGGGGCAAAAAAACACAAAAAGGATGTCTGAGATTTTATGAACATGGGTGGTCCACCCCCAAAGTACTAGTCCAACGGCTCCTCCATCCTCCGACCCCCACAAAAGAAAAAATCAAATCCAACGGCTCCATCCGCCTACATCCCGTCATTTGGATTCCAATAATAAATATACAAATCTTCAATGCCTACCAAGGTTGACGATGATTACTAGCCTGAGGCCCTCCACAACTTGGAATTCCCACCGGCCCGCCAGAAAGCTCTCCGGCCCTAGACCGATCAAAAAATGACATGGCATAAAAGTATGGTTTTGGCATAGCACAAAAAAATCGTGTCTAACCTAGAATTTTCGTACCGCTAAAGAATGTGAGCCGTATTGACATTAAAATACAAAAAAAAATTATTTCAATATTTACTTTAAATTAATAAAGTCTTTATATTAATAGAGTAATTATATTATATAAAAATTTATTTTNAAATAGCTTGAGGCGTGAAAAAATTCATGCATAGGCTAGAATTTTTAGACCGACGGAGATAATTAACCGTGTCGACTCGAATTGATAGGTCTATCTAACCCCTACCAATTTTAAAAAAATCTTAGTTTCCAATTTTTATTTTTATTTAAAAAAGATTTACACATAAGTAAATTTAAAGTATTCACAAATGGCAAATCCCAAGTGGCACTCTATTGGAAAAATAAATTAGGACAAAGGGAAAACAAAGGCAAATAAATATTGAGAACATAAAAGAAAAAAAAAATCTTCTTCTAATAGCCCAATGTGATCAATAGGGCGGAATATCTATTTATTTATTTATTTTAGAGAATAATATGAGGTCAATTAATAACACAGCTCATAGAGAAAGAATGAGTATACTTATTAAAATTTTTATCGTATTTATAAAAATTGCATATCCATATATAACTTAAATTAATTATATCTATTAACCTTCGTACTTATGAAATAATATGAGTTATACTTGTTACGTGTCATTTTAATACATACTCTTAATAACTGTTTACGAATTAGGCATTTCCTTTCATGCTCGAATGAGGGGAGGGGGTCAGTCAAGAGACCCGATAGTTGGTTAAAGCTATTGGTCTTAATAATCACCATGAGATAGAAATTTTTCTGTCGGTCTTGAACTTATTAACAATTGACCTCGATGATTCTTTTAATCCCGAATATTATACCGTAAGAATAACATATCAATGTCTAATATAAAATATTAAATTAATAGAATAATAGTATATAATTTATTATATATAAAAAAAATTTAATCTATTCTTCCAATATATCATTCTATTCCTCGGCAAATTTCATAGTTTTTTTTTTCTTAGGTCAAACATTTTCTCACCCCCCGCAAGGTCAAGCCGCCTTCCTTCATATTTCCCGCGGTTTGACAAAACCTATTGTTGAAAAAGGGGGAAAAACGACAGCAGACAACAGTGCATTCAAATTGTTTCGAGAAACCCTCGTTAATTTTATGTGGAGTTGCTATTACAAGATTTGCCCTTTTCTCAATACATTCAATATGTCGAACTCAGGTTGGGCATCGAATATGCCGACTCCGAGGAACCGCCCGAGGGCATATTCATTTTGTCTCTAATGTCACAATTCATTAAAAAAAAAAAAGTGATACAAGTGCGATGCTTAGCCTAGAACAAACGTAACAGAATTTCCGGCCTCTGCTTGAGATTGCTTCCCCGTGTATCAGAAGAAAAATGAAGTTGAAATTGAAATTGTGGGGGAAGGATTGGAAGACTTCCCAGAGGACGTTGGATTGATGACTTGGTGCACATGCTTGGAATAGTCTTTGTTGACCGACAAATGAGAAGGATGAGAAAAAGGGCCTTGGCCGTGGCAACGGGGCAAAGCACGATTCCCTCTCGTCACAACGACTAATAAGGCACACCCTCAGCCCCGACCAGAAAGGGCCCCACACCCTCACCACCAGCACGTGAAATCGGAGGATTCCACCCGGCAGCCGTCATCGGCCAGTGGGCCCCACGCCGCCCTGGCTCTAATTGTCCTCCCACTGTAAGTACGGAAGTGCCCTTACGATGGGAATGATTGTACAATATTGCCCATTCCAGAGTAACAAGCCCGTGCGAGCCATGCGAGGCGCATTCATTGGGAAGCTCTTTCTTTTATTTTTCCTTTTATTTTCTCTAACCAATAATGTCTACTTTATCAAACTCAAATGGCCCAATGGTATTGTATATTTTAAGTATGCATTCTCTAACATGATAATATATTAAGTTTATGACCGTATTTATTATATTATTTTAATTATAAAAAGCGAGTTGCAATTTCTAAAATCTTGTCCTAGGGCATGTGCAGGGGTCGGTATAAAATGTAACACTCTTTGCAGGGTAAAAAAAAGCTTCTTGTTGATTATATATTATTTTTTATTATAGAAATTATAATTTTAATATGGGTTTTATAAATGATTATAATTTTAATAAATATTTAATTTTTTATTTGATATGAAGAAAATGTAAATGAATTCCAGGTAGAAAAGTCTGTTTTGCACAGTAATTTATTTAATAATTCAACTCTTCATATATCTGGCCAAATAGGCGAGAGGGCATTAGATGCCTCATAAACTTTGTTCCCCATTTATTTTTTTAAATATGCGATAATTAATATTTTTTCCCAAATAAAGATATCATCTTAAATTATCAAATAAAATTTACGAATATTAATAAAAAAAATTAATAATTTACATCTGATTGTCATTAAATAAATGATGTCACGCTGCATTATTAAGAGTTCTCAAATTTAAACTGAAGTTTTTGTATGATTAAAATATTTTACAGTATTATAAAATATATAATTGACTTATGTAGTAGTGTTCCATTCCCGCACGCGCTTGCACACGCAATCTGCTCGTCCCGAGCTTCGTCATTGCTGAGTGGCAAATCTAGTAATTACTGCCGAACCGTAAGGGCAAAGGTTGCTAATTTATGGAAACTGTCCCCGCCTCCAGGCCTTGGACCCACCAGCGATTTTTCCTTTTTAAACTAAAAAACCTCCTCTCCACTTCCATCCTTCCCCGCCCGCTCTCCGCACCCCCGCCTCTCTCGATATATGCAGTCTGTACGTACACATATACATACACACATACGCCTGTATCTCTACGCATGAGGTCCCGTCCACCGCCACCATTGACGAGTCGAAGCTTCCGTCCTTACTTCATTCAATTCTTTACAATCTCCATCATTGTACTGGTTCGTCCCGCGTCTGAACTTGGTGATTGGACGGCCACAGAGTGATAGGGGGAGAGAGACCATTATCTGTTAAACCCACATCGCTTTGTTGGGAAGTTGGTGAATTAGTCATCCATTTGACGTTGAAGGGCGAGGGAGCTAGGTTTTTTTGTCGGAAATGGAGCCGCCGGCTTCGCCCAGAGACGCGATGCGTCGATCGCCGGCGTCACCGACTGATGTAATGCGGGTTGGGGTGCGGTCGTCCGTGATAGAGTCGATCCGGGGATGCGGCCTCAAGGGCTTGCAGATCGACAAGGAGGAGCTGAGGAAGAGGCTCGTCATGCCTAAGTACCTCCGCATCGCCATGAGGAACTCGATCCGGTTCCAGGACTCGGACAGGGGCTTGGAGAAGGACCCGCTCTCCGCTACGGAGAGTGCAGCCGACGCAGAGTCGCCTCATCCTCCCAAGTCGCCGTTAGTTGTCTTCATTAACTCCCGCAGTGGCGGTCGGCATGGGCCTGAGCTCAAGCTTAGGCTCCAGCAGCTAATTGCAGAGGAGCAGGTCTGAATTCTATCTATGAACCGCCTAAGCACGTGCCGAAATGTGTTTTTGCTATTTCATTAGTCTGCGCTAATCTCTCTTCGTTCACTCGATGCACATGAGCTTATTATCTACTTGTGGTTCTGGCATTGGATTGGTGGATGAAGCTTGTCGTGAACCTGTTCCTTACCCATTACTGTTAAACGTGAAAAGGGCATTGGACTGGTATATACGAGTTCGGTGCTTGCGATTCAAAAGAAGATCAAATGCTGCTTGGGTTATAAGAAATGTTTTCCACTGACGTGTACTTGTATGATTGCATTGGGTGCTCACATTCCTAGGAAGCAAAACTTTTCTACTGAAAGTAACAACCGCTTTGTGGATAAAACTTCAAGCTTGGATTGATTTGCCTCTCTCTCAGTGAATTTCATATACAGTTGTTTGCCTTATGTGAGAGACTGATTTATGAGTGCCACTCTACCTGGCAGGTTTTTGATCTAAACGATGTAAGACCCCTTGAATTTGTACAGTATGGATTGGGTTGCCTGGAGAAGTTGGCCAGTGCTGGTGACAAATGTGCTGATGAAACACGTAAAATGATGAGAGTTATGGTATGTGTAGTTTGGGAAAAATCAAGTTGAAGTCCATTTCACATACTAGGCTGCATTTTGTCATTAGGCCTACAAAAGCTGCAAGCACCTGTTAACTGTTATATCTGACTGGCAAAGTCTTTGATTTTTAGGTTGCTGGAGGTGATGGTACTGTTGGGTGGGTACTTGGATGTCTAGGAGAGCTTAACAGCCAGGGAAGAGAGCCTGTGCCTCCTGTGGGTATCATTCCACTTGGGACAGGCAATGACTTGTCTCGGAGTTTTGGCTGGGTATGCTTCTCCTCTACCTAGGAATTTGGGTTTTCAAACTAATCCTCTATATTTAAGTTCTACATCTTTCTGAGTTCAGGGTGGTTCATTTCCTTTTGCCTGGAAATCAGCAGTCAAACGGTCTCTCGATAAGGCAACTAGCGGTCGAGTTGGTCGATTGGATAGGTGAGAGTTTTCCTGATCATCAGTTATTCTTGCTGTATCTCCTGGGTGTTGTGCTGGGTTGTAGAAAGAAAAATTTTATTTAGACGGACGTTGTGTGGTTCATGGATTCTGTATATTCCAATTTCTGATAATTGATTTTTATGTGTTTTTATTTATTATTAAGTAATATAGAATTACGATTGCTGGAGATGCTCTTGTTATTAGCTGTAAATTGGATTATATTTTCTCATTAAATTGGGCAATCATTAAAGCTTTCTTGTGATTATACAGTTGGGATTTGTCAATGTCCATGCCATTTGGTGAAAAAATTGAGCTTCCTTATTCTCTTAAACCGGCAGAAGATTGCTGTCTGGACCAGGTTAGTATATTTTTCTACTGATCTCTGATGAAATTTCTCCAATAACATTTTATATTGGAATTGTATTATATGGTCACCATGGGCTGTCTATGCAAAGGGAAGTATACTTATTATATTTGGGCAGAAGGGAGATAACACTTAAAAAGACAACTTCTCTCTACCCCGTTCGCTTAGGAAATGTCTTCAATCTCCCAGACACCTTTCATTGAACTATGCAAATTGCTTTCATTCTACAGAGCTTAGAGATCAACGGGGAAGTGCCTGACAAAACAACTTGCTTCAAAGGAGTGTTCTATAATTACTTTAGCATAGGTAAGCCAGCCAGCTTTTCATTTGGCTCTTTGGAACTTAAATTGCTTTTTCTTAAAGATGCCAGCTTGAGCATCTACAATGTGTAATCCTCTTCTTATTTTGGAGTCTTGTGAGTTGCATGTCTATTTTCCCCCCTATTTTGCATGCCGTGCTTCTTTTTACTTTTATTTTTATTTTTATTTTTACATGTCTAGTGCCCGATGCATAACAAATGCATGGCATCTAGTTGCTTTTTGAAGATTCTACTAGCAAGAACAATGTCTTTTTCCCTTAGAGATTGTTCAGTGGAGTGTTGTATAATTACTTTAGCATAGGTAAGGCTGTCAGCTTTTCATTTGGCTCTTAGGAACTTAAATTGCTTTTTCTTAAAGATGTCAGCTTGAGCGTCTACAATGTTCAGTCCTCTTCTTATTTTGGAGCCTTGCGAGTTGCATGTCCATTTCCCCCACTATTTTGCATGCTGTGCTTCTTTTTATTTTTATTTTTACATGTTTGTCCGATGCATAACTAATGTATGACGGCTGGTTGCTTTTTGAATATTCTACTACAAGATCAATGTCTTTTTCCCTTAGGGATTGACCGCCTAGTTTACCAGTTAAATAGCTGATTCCGATGACATTTAGAACTTCTCTCATCTTATTTTGGTCCATGTCTCTAGGTATGGATGCTCAAGTAGCATACGGTTTTCATCGTCTACGTAATGAGAAGCCATATCTTGCTAATGGTCCACTCGCAAATAAGGTTCTTGCTTATCCTCTTCACTCTTGAGTCTAATTTATGATATTGCACGGTAAAGTATATGTTTGACCTAGAGGAAATTACCGAACTAGGATGAGTTTTCAGTTATAATTTCTTATTTCCTTCATGGGTGAGTTTCACCACAACTTGCTGCTCTTCTTGCCACAGCTAATATACTCTGGTTATACTTGCACTCAAGGTTGGTTTTTCACTCCTTGCACCAGCGTACCTAGTTTAAGGTTAGTCAGAAGCTTGTAGCTATATCTACCATGGTTATCTGATTCTGATTTATCTGTTTATCAACCTTGCTCGCTTTTATCAATGTAGAAAAATGCTCGGAATAGATGTCTCTCCTGCCCCCATGAACGAGTGCATTGAATATTGTCTCACATAACTGCGGCCACATCATTTTGAATTCAGCTTGGACTGACTTTGGTTGTTGAGCTGGTGGATTCATGAGTCCTGATTTTTAGGGGTTCCTTTAACTATAAAATAAGAAGATTATCTCTGTCTCTGTCCATTGTTGTTGATGATCTTCAGTTGTCGCTCAGAATAATTTTAGAAGAGCCCTTTCTGATGTTTGCATCTCTTCAGATAAGAGGCACATTAACCTCTAATTATTCAAATTTTCCTTCACGAGTGCACTCATTTGATTCTTTCAGTAGCAATGAGGACATCTTGAATTCCTGAAGTTAGGTCCACATAACTATTTCTATTAATGGGCTGCCATCTGGCTATCTCAGAGTTTATTTGTCACAATCACCATTCTGTTTGCATTACTAATTAATAGTCGTAAGAATTGATTCTAATTGCAAATCAAAAACTGGGGATTGCAGGGGACTAAAGAACATTTTGAGGATTCACGTTAAAAAGATGAATTGCTCTGAGTGGGAGCAGATTCAAGTACCTTCCAGGTAAACCTCGGAATATGTATACCATCAAATTTCTCCTATTCACATGCACTTCTGCTTTGTGACATCCATTTAACTTATAATTTCTCTGTTTGCTTCTCTGTTTTGGTTTCTCCTCAATCAGTGTTAGGGCCATAGTTGCACTTAATCTTCAGAGCTATGCAAGTGGGAGGAATCCATGGGGTAACATGAAGCCAGGATATTTGGAGAAGGTACCATTGAGTATGTTGCTTAGTATTTGGATTTCATGGATTACCTTTTCCTTTTTCTTTCTGCTTTCGATATGTAACTATCTATGATTATCTTTAATCTTGCTCTTTATTTCGAGAGGAAGTGGAGAGAGCTCAGCAATTTTCCCTTAATGACCATTTTGACTCTCTCATGTTTTCTCATTGTGGAACGGTTTTTGATGTCTTCTATTCAGAGAGGTTTCGTCGAGGCCCATCCAGATGATGGTATCCTCGAAATATTTGGCCTGAAGCAAGGCTGGCATGCTTCCTTTGTCATGGTCGAACTTATCTCTGCAAAGCACATTGCACAGGTAATGATCTTATATCAATTTTAACCTAACACCCTGATCCTTGCAGGGCAGAAATTATGGAAGCACCTGTCCTTGTTCACACTAATCCAGCTTTTCTTATATTTTGTTTTCAATTTATAGAGATCTATATCCTTTTCTGTTCTCATAAATCACTGCCAACTATTGGCTGCTTGGTCCCTCTGCTTTTCATTTTGAAAGATTTATCACTGGACAGTTGAGAGCATGTGCTACTTATTACTTCTACTGTCTGAAACAAAGATTCATGCATTACCCTGTCGTCAGACTGTGAGGACTTGGTATTCTCTCACGATGGATTTCAACCTTGTATATATAAACTGAGAGGTATATGAACTGTTTTCTGATCCTTTGATTATTTCTGGCAGGTGGCGGCCATAAGGTTCGAATTCAGGGGTGGAGAGTGGGAACGTGCATACATGCAGATGGATGGGGAACCATGGAAGCAGCCACTGAACAAGGATTTCTCTACTTTCATTGAGATCAAGAGGGTCCCTTTCCAGTCTGTCATGATTCACGGTGACTAGATCAATAATTCATTCTCTCTCTCTCTCTCTCTCCAACTCCATGCTCAGTGATAAATGCATAGTCCATCTTCCCTCCATTTATTTCTCATACCATTCTATTCTTTGGAGCCCATAATCCTCTTAAACAAAGTGGGGGAAAGAAAAAAAGTACAGTAGCTGAAGTGATTGTTGTTTTAGGGCCCATGTGAACTGGCGCCATTATTGTTAATGTCTTAGCTGCGTTTGTTTTTTTTTCTTCTTTCCCTCGTAAAAACTACATTCTCATATGGAACCACTGACTAGTTGTGTATGTAATTTAGCATGTATGAATTATCCAGAGTAAAATGGTGATGCTTGTCTTCGGAAGTGAGTACTCATTAGCCTTCTCAAGCATGACTTGCCGGTTTTCAGGACGATCACCTCTTTCGGGTTTCTCATCGCAGAGATCTATCAGAGACTGACGCCCTTTTGTTTCGTTTACTTTCTGTCTGGTATGTTTGGATGGAGTTGTCTCGACAGAGTCTCATGGTTACTCATTTTAATTCTGCTGTCCGAGATAAAAAGAACCGTTCATTGCTGGGTGTGAAGTACTGCTGGGAAGGATGCAAAAGATGAAGGGGAGAAAAAATAGCTCTAGGAAAGAAAAGGGCCACATAGACCAAAGGCTCAGGAGAAAAGGCAATCTCTGATGTCAGGCTGTGTGTGTGTCTCTATGTGTGCTGTAAATTGGAAGAATTGTGAGAAGAGGCCTTGTGGGTGGGGTGGTTTGTGGGAGGGACCATGGGAGCTCTAGCTTCGGTCGAATTGGCCTCTCGAGCCACTCACTGTCATAAAAAGTCGCACATCCCTCCACGAGAGCCGTCGTAGAAGATCCCAACTGAGAAAGCATTAGCTAGAACTGTTTTTCTCCCCCCCCATCCACCGGTGTCGTCTCAGTTTGAATTTTCCCAAGAAAGTTGTGAAGTTAAACCAGGGAGTATAGTCATTTGCATTCTCTGTCATCTGATGGAACAGCTGCCCCCAATGATATCGTGACCACTGGCTTTTACGTTGATGCGCATCCCGTCTTTGCTTCTGAATTATTGCATGTGGAGACACGGGGAAACAAGAGCTATGATACCTCCTTTTTAGGATCCATTTGTGAGCCCACAAGGCAGAAGTTGTGATAATATGGGTCACTGACTCATCATCCACAAAAAAGTGTCGAGGATAGCCTCAGTGGTGGTGGTGGTGGTGGTGGTGGTGGCGGCAGTAGTAGTAGTAGTAATAGCCTGCACTTCCTCCGCTTTATTAATGGACCGCAAAACGACGGGCCGAAGGAGTCGTTTCTTTCCAGCTTGTTTGGTACCTGAAATATCCTGTCCCTGTGCCCTTTGAATTTTGAACAGTGCCTTCCGAATCTTGGTCGTGTTTGTATCATTGTGTGCCCTCATCAAAATCCATCACCTCCCCTCTCTAAATAGCGAGAGAAGTTACTGCTTGAGGGCCCATGAGGTTCTTTCTTCTGTACATACATCAACATTTGATTTCAGAAGCTCGATGAATAATTATAAGTAATTCCCGTTTATTGGAAAATATTAATGCTACCTATCTTATGTCTATCTTTAATGTAGGGAAAATCCCATTTGAATGCGTAATCGATAGAAACCATTCAATTATGAAAGAAAGGGCTTTTGTTAGCCCCAAAAAAGAAAAGAAAAGATAATAATAGAAGAGTTTTGCCTTTGCAAGAAGAAGATCTCTGCAAAGCATTCCACCACAAAAGGGTGGTCAAAAAGTAAGGAAAAAACGATGAAAAAGATTAACATCATCACCCTTGTTAATCTATAATATGGGTCATGAACACTGCGTATTCAAACTTGATGTTGGTTCAAAGTTAATGTCATTTTGCCTCACGGGAAATCGGATTTAGAGCACTAACATCACTTTAGGACGGAAATATCTTGAAAAAAAAGAAAAAGAGTAAGCAGTTCCTTAACAATTCGGTATGACTTTGATATCTTTACCGTTCTCTCTCGTACTTTGGGTTCATGGGATCAGCCTCGAGAAAGAGGAGGAGACGTAAAAACCTACAGAACCAACCGAACACTTGCAGGTGACTGAGACATGGTGGAAAATTCTGATGCCAGACAACGCCAGCCTAGCTAGCCCATGATACGATTGGTTTCGTACTGCTATATATATATATATATATATATATTTACCGTCAGCGGTCGAGCGCATGGTGGTCCTATGGATTAATGGCCATTTTTCAGTATGATCGACAGCCTTCATGACCTGTCTCGATTTGCCACAGGCTAACAACGTGACGTGTAAAATCTAAACACATTCCTGTGTCCGCCATGAAAGAAAGGCGCATTTACATCCAAGGACACTTGTTACTTGTTCATTTCTTACTTCCAAGCATATCTTTCGTAAATTGTTAATTCAATATATCTAAACTCGAATAGAATCGACTTATTAAGAGTTAAAATTCATTCAAGCGTAAATTTATTTTACCATGAAATTCAAATTTAATATGCTATTTTTAAAAAAAAATGGTGGGTCAGGCACCCTTTTATAATGGGAAGCAAAGGCAGCATTCCATATTACAAGTCAACATCGGAAAGAATACATGAAACGGATTGCATCGACAGGGTATATAAGATTTCTAAAGCTGTCTGCACAAATATATATATATATATATATATACATACAAGATACTGAAGATTGGGTCCATCCACAGAGATGAAAATTGGGTTCACTATCATCTTCTGTACACTTACGTATACATATATATATATATATATATCTGCCTCTTTTTCTACTCAGAAATTAAATAATCAGATTAAAAAAAGAAAAAGACAAGGAGAAACTTGCTGTCCTCCCTCTCAACTTTCACTCTGTCCATATATGTGCAGTTGATGAAAGAGCACGCCGTCATACATACGATTTGAGAAAGGCTTTTCTTGCATGCCAAAATGTATAAGATCAACATCTGCACGGAGACAAGACTTTCATTTGTTTTTCAGATTAATAACCCGAAACTAAAGAAGAAATTTTATGTTAATTATTATCAAGTTTAAGTATTATAAAGAGGTGGGAAAGTTAAAAAGGTAAAACATTAAGTGGCTGCAAAGCAATAAATGGTGAGTCCTAACAAAAGAACTCATGATGGGCCCATGTCCGCGTTTGGAGCTCAAATGAGAATTCACTGATACACACCTGAAACTCTCTAAAGCGTAAATGCTGCTTTTCGAGGGCAAGGCACATGGAAGCTTGTACGCATCCGGCTACATAATAATGCTCACCTGCTCACAGGCTGGGGCCGAGGTTCCTTTAACGACGCACAATCCAAATGCCTGTCTCTATGCGTCAAAGCATAAAGCATACCCAAACAACAAAGCCATAAGATCTCGAGGGGATTCATATATATATATATATATATATATATTTATCTTTTGGGTTATAATTAGGCGATTTGCAGTAAAGTTCACGCAGATCACCGTCGACAGGTTTTTCAAGATTTTTCAAGGTCCTATACATCCCTACTAGGGTTTCCTTTTGGTTAGAAGGGAAAAAACAATGTAAAAAGAGAGAGCCATTGGCTCCCAAAACAAGATCAAAAGTGTCCGGGTTCAATTCTGCTCTTCTCCTTTTCAATCTTCTATCACTCATAATTCAATTGCGATTCATATGGTAACTTGATCGCCTATTATTAATAAATTCTTACGTGATAATTGTTCCGTCTCAATTTGATCCAATAATTCTATGATGAATGCATGTACGACTAGATCAGTCATTTTTGCAATCATTGTCATCTCAAACAGCTCTCATTTTACCAAGTATTCCACAGGGAGAGAGCCATTGTGTCAAATTAGAAATCATGACTAATTATCCCGTCGGCACCCGTCAGACAATCTCAGGAGACAAATTTCGATTAGGAACAAATACTTATCCCCAGAGGGTCCTTGTCGCGTTGATTTCTTGTTGACCACAGCCTTGTTCTAAACGTCACGCTGGTAAAATGTGCGAGGCAGCTTTGGACACATAGCTCATCACCTTTTTTCAGAATAGAAAAGTTATGATGTACATTAATTCTCGCATTTAATTGGCTCAGGTAGATAATATATATATATATAGATGCGTGTATTTGCGTCTATCTATCTATATATATATCAATCTCATTATATATCTCTTAACTCGGTAATTTGACCAGCCAGAATTGCTTAGCTATTGGACTTATCAGATTTTCTAATACCAACTCTACAAAATAACATAATATATTAAATATTTACCGATGCTCCCTTTTCGGGAAATTTTGTTGGTGTGCTTCTTTCGAGCTCTCTGAAGAACAAAAACAAAACGTGTCTATTTTTTGTTTATGTGTACACTCAAATCTTAGAGTCTATATATATATATAGATGGCATCCATCAAGTATTTGATTTGGATAATAACACCTAATTGATGAAATTATAGGTGATGATATTCGGGGGTATTAATGGTGATTAATTAGTTAAAAAGAATTTGAGCTTTATAGAGGCAATTAATATCTTTGTATTTCTTTGAACCACTTGGTCAAATAAAATTACACTCTGATATGATCATGTTAGATATTAATAGATTCCATTAAAGAAAGCAAACCAGTGGTCTCATCATGCTTTTGCGAAGACTCCATTGATTGCCTTATACACCCAAATCTCTCGCTCTCTCTCTCTCTCTCTCTCTCTCTCTCTCTCTCTCTCGTTTGCTTTGTCCTTTGTTTGAAGTAGGCATCTGTAACAATTCTATTCTCTTGGAGACCCAATTTATGATAATTGATTATCGTGTACTCTTTTTCTCTGATTTAATCGCTAAGGAATCGGACGTTTGTGAACAAGTACAAAAGCTAATGGGACCCCTACAAATGTCTTTGATGCAACCAACTGGATTTACGTTGTATTATTCAAGCCTCTTTTTTTTTCACGAACATTTCAGCTATGCTTTTGATATATATATATATATATATGTATATAATTTAAAGGCAAAGAATTTGAGTGCTTCGATACTAAGACTCTTTTATTCATAAAATCAGCATCTTAGGATACCCAAAAATAATCAAGTTAGTGGCAAACCCACTTCATTAAATTAATCATTTACAATCACATCATCCATGTTGATAAATTCGTCTAAATAATTGAATCCGGTCATGTATGGCTGGTGAGATGTATTGCTATCAGAAGCCATTAGTCTTACATAGATCTCGCCTAGCTAGCTAGTCCCTTTTTCTGTGTATATATATATATAGATGGTGAAATCGGATAGACTCATAAATATCTACATCGTCGTAGATAAGACCAGGAGGGAGTAAGTGTCATGGCTCAGAATTTCGGGGGGCTTTCATGGATATTGAGATAACATTCATTATGATCATTGCAGTGAAAGTTTGGATCCGGATTCTCAATCTCTATCTTTCTTGATTTCAATCATCAATGGGATCACGAAAAAAGAAAAACGACAGCAACTCTCTCTGGGTTTTTGCATATTAGGAATCAACATAGTCCACGAACTTTTGGGTGATTGGGTCTTCCCGAAACACCATCTTAGACCTGTAATAGTGTTAATCATAGACAATGACTAGTAAGAGGCATTGTCACCTTTTTTACATACGTCTCAATTTAAACGACAGCTATATGATGACTAATAAAAATTAATTTTACATATCAAAGAATATAATAAGAAGAATTTAGGAATATAAGTAACCTAAAAAATATCGTCTATCCATTTAACTCTTTGAATGAACGTGAACAGACTCTATTAAGGCTTGCCACAAACTTGAATACATAGGAAAAAAGGAAGATAGAAATGGCGGAAATCATTGGAAACAGCGTAAGAGGGAGGAAAAGAAACGGCGACATAGTTGAAGACAGACAAAGGGTGTCAGTTAAACTAAAATAATAAAATAAACCATATTGTGCGGGGGATTTGGTTCGGATTCGTTCATTGCCGCATTATTCACTCTATCATGATTCCAGAGGATAACATTTATCGTATTTAAATCTGTCAAATAGTTCTTCCTGTTAGTGGAAAATAGACCGCACTAATTGTTTTCACCTTGGTCTTATCCTCTGATCATAAGCTCGATGTGGCGCATGGTTTAATTATGAGATCTATCTTCCAAGTATGGCTGATCATCGTAACGTGCATATATATGAGATGGTCTTCTCACTGTTGTCGATATATATATATATATATATATCTTAATGTGCCCGTGACAATAACAGCCAATTGCTTGTGTTGCCCGATCAATAACCCGCATCGATTGCACAGCTTAACTTCCTTCTCAAGTTATGTGGAGGAAGTCGGAGAATAGCGTATGAGGATTATTGGCAATCTAAGTGTGCTTGCGTTATGCAATCATTCTAACGTTGCATCGATCTCAACAAAAGAAAAGAATCCGTGACTTTCGATGGGGGAGAGGGAATATCCAGTTGTCCTTTGCGTGTACGTTGGAGCGGGTGAGTAGTGGGAGGTGACGATGAGAGCGTGTTCAGTGGGGTCTTTATCTCACTGTTCAATCTGGGAACCAATCTCCTTGCTCGCAAAGAACAGATAATTGGATGGCAGGAGTGGACGCGTAACAATCGATCATACAAGTGCACGGTAAATCGTGATGTATTCACGGCAGTCATGGCGAAACCCGATGGATGGCAAGAACCTGAATACCCACATTAATTACATCTCCTTGCAAACTGTACCTTCAAGGGAACTCCTCATTTTAGTTTCCCTTTTCTGGAAAAACAACGCAGGGGGTGGGTGGGGAAGAAAAGATGAGAAAGAGGGTTCCATATTCGTATACATACAACGCACTGTTTTGCGCAAGCTCAAACCGAGGGCGAGTGTTATGGAATTGTGGGGTCTTTTGCAATTTGGGAAGGAGGAGGATGAGAGGNCACAAGCTCAAATCGAGGGCGAGTATTATGGAATTGTGGAGTGTTTTGCAATTTGGGAAGGAGGAGGATGAGAGGATCAGGTTAGAGAAGGCTGTGTGTAGTGGGAGGCGAAAAAGCAAATGTTGTAGTGCATATGGTGGGTCTCTTGTTCTATTTCTTTCTATGTCTTCTCAATTATTCTATAGAAAATTATTTCTATATTCATTTGTGGGCATACAAGGGCCTCAATATGGTTATAATATATATGCATATACAGATGAGCTTCCCCGTCACATTTCTTGGCTAAACTCATAGACGATGATCCTGATCCCTCAGATGTTTGGAATTTTCTCGAACCAATTACCTCGAACGTGATTATCGACTCAACTCTCAATGCATGTCCTCCTCCCCTCGTGTTCCTATGCCAGTGCTGCTGCTGCTGCTGCTGCTGCTGCTGCTCATGGAGGGTGCTCGGTGCATGTGACATTGTAGAATTGGGTGTTGGGAACTTGGGAGAGTGGAGAAACCATTAATTGCACCTGCGGGGGTCGACTTCCAACTGTTTCTTCTTAAAGAGGGGATTGCTGCGATTTTGGTCTCTGATCTTTTCTTCCTCTCTCTCTCTCTTTTTTTGGGGGGTCATTTTTTTATTCCTAGATTTTTTAGGGCATATTTGGTCCTTAACCTTCTCATAATTATATATATTTAATTATTTTTGTCATTTTAATATTAAAAATCATGATCACTTGTAATAATAAATAATAAAATGATGATTTTAAAAAGAGAAGAAAATGTGAAGGTAGGGGAGACGGGAAGGTGTCCCCGCCAGCAACCCAGTTCCCGGTAATACTCACGATCTACTTTCCTCATCTTTTTTCCTCTCTCTTTTAACACTCTATTCTTTCATTTACCTCACCGAATGGAAAGTATCATACATTATTAATAAAATTCAATACATGTATCTTATTTTTATATGCCATGCCAACAGTCTCCATTCTTTCGTCTTCAGATATTTTCAGTTTCTATACATATCACTCATATATAATTAAATAGAGTTTTGATTTCTTGATTAAAAGCATGAATGATTGACCAGGCAAATGGATTATTAGCAGCATCCATTTGCACCTTTTCTTTTGTAAATATCATTACTTTATTATCTAGTATTATACAACATTATATTTTTAATATTAAAATTAAAAGAAAGAAAGAAAGAAGAACTTAAAAGTGTGCATCTAGTAATTGGGCTAGCTTTCTTTTCTTTTTCTTTTTCTTTTTTTTTCTGTTCTTTCTAGACTTCAACATATATACATAAATCTGTTGTGTGTAATGACAAATGACTAAATTTAATTTCTAAGAAAAGGCGTGTCTAGCTAGCCTGATCCGAAGATTATGGCATCCGAACATAAACTATTCCCAAACAATAGAGATATATGTATGCGTATATATTCGTTTACGACTACAATTAAGGGCAGAAGAGCTTTACGTACGTTGCATGTGTAACTCAGACGACATGGACAATTCACGAGGGTTTGGTTGTGAAAATTAATTGAAACGCAGGCAAGAGGGAATAACCTGAAAAAGGGGGAAGAAGCAGATTGAAAGCTGACCGGAAACAGATCGGGTTTCAATAGGGTTGCAGATTGAAGGGCGTATCAATCAATCTCGTGCATCACCTCAGCAAGCGCTCCCTTTCCTTTTCTTCCTATCTAGGCTCCCTATGAGTTCCCCATCGATCTGTATTCAAATTTGATTGTATAACTAAGGGTAAAAATTTCTCTAAACTATAAATTTTCAGTAGCATCCCTTACTTAGAATAAAAAAAAATAAATTGAATCACTTATTGTTTGAACCGACAATGAACCTAGTAAAATCGTCTCCTTGCATCATTGATTAGTGATCAGTTGCTTGTTTTTCAATTTTCCTTTTTTTTT
>CXYZ01013298.1:623253-635591 GCA_900006705.1 Sonneratia caseolaris | reverse complement strand
AATTTATTAGAATATTATATTATTAATATTATCTATTAAACATGCGATTCAACATATTGAACCACCGGTCCGACCCAAGAACCCATACCTTGACCGGTTCCTGGCCCAGTCCGGTTTTAAAAACTATGATCGAGAGCGAGGCTTGGCAATGGCCACGGGGTTCCGGCCTACAACTTCGACGTCACGGGAGGAGGATCACGAATTGAGAAGGGTGCGAAAGAAAGTGTAGTAGAAGAAGATGGTCCGAAGAATTTTTATTGAAGATCGAATTCGGCCGTTGTTGGTCTCTTATTAAAATCAACCTGGATCCGATAATTTCATTTTTCTCATTGCATATCCATCAGTGGACCCGCATCCTATAAAGAGCAATGTGACGACATAGTACACCAAACAAGAATGACCCACCTAAAAAACAGGGGAAAAAAGCAAATAATAATAGTAATTATAATGATAAGCAATATGTGTTACTATTAACACATGTTAATAAATTATTATTATTGTTATTATTGTTTCTAGGCCAATGTTAATATTTTTGTAATAGAAATAGAATAAAAATAAAATCCCTAATTGGAAAAGAGGGGGAAAAAAACCCCCACTCTCACGTTCTCGTCCCTCCGCCTCTATATGTAGCATCACAACCACCACCCCCTTTCTCAGCCTTCCTCCCTCCCCTGTCCTCAGTTCCATTCCTTCCGCTGGAAGCGCTCGGGATTTCTTGGGTTTTCAGGCTTTCCTATTGAGAATATAGATAAATACATATATTCTATATAGTCATATTGCTTTCTTCCGAGTGGGGAAGAAAAAAGCCATCTAATGGAGGCTAACAAAGGCCAGGATCTGACAACGTCGCCGCCGCCCTCAAGTGTCACCACGCACTCGCCATGGCATTCCCCGGTGCCATACCTCTTCGGCGGACTAGCAGCGATGCTGGGCCTCATAGCCTTTGCCCTCTTGATCCTTGCTTGCTCCTACTGGAAGCTCTCCGGCTACTTGGACGGTGCCCGGCGGGAGGATGGCAGCTCCGGCGAGGGCGACATAGAGTCCGGAACCGGTGAAGGTGGTAGCAATCCGGTGTTCGAGGAGAAGATACTGGTGATCATGGCAGGGGAGAAGAAGCCCACCTTCCTGGCCACACCCGTGTGCAGTCGGTCGTCCTCCTTCGCGGCTGGCAGCAACAATTGCAGGTGCGCTGTGGATAAGGCCGAGAGATCAGAGGTGGCGCTTGAGAACAGTACCGCGGCCAAAGAACATGGGAGAAGTGACCCGGAAGGCCAGTGAATAGGTCCGAGAGATGTTGTTTGTTAATTTTCTCCATCTTCGTACTGCTTCTTCTTTCTTCCGTAACTCGGTTCCCCTTTTTGTCTTCCTGCCTCTTCCTTACCTGATCCGGAAGATGTAAATACTTAACGAGGTTTTTGATTGCACTGGAAATTTAAGGGGTGAGCGAGAATTTCCCTATCGGCTCCATCACGTAGATTTAAGAATTGCAGGCTAAGGAGAGAAGCGGTATCCGTATACTTTTAATAAACAATGTTCCGAATTGTGAAACCCATCAGCTCATTATCAATGTCCGTAGTGCGTTTCTGATTACCCTTTAATTTCCTGGATGAAGTCCATACTGAGGTTTGATTACCCTTTTAGGTGATTAAAGGTGATAGATAAGAAGTGAAACTAATTGTGGTGATATCGCATTTAAGGGAGATTAAGACACCCTAAATTCAATTATGATTAACATAATTTATAATAGCCCTTTTATTTTCATCAATTTTCTTAATTTTATGTGTATGAGTCTCTTTGTAAATGAAAAAAAAAGTTATAGGATATTGTCACTATAAATTGGTCCTCACATCAACACCTTATTCACCTACCTATGATTAGGTTGTCTTATTTTCACCGATTTATTTATGTTGATTTCACATATGTAATAGCCCCTTAACTTGCACATATATAAATTTCAATGTGTATATATGTATATATGTATAGACGTCTACCGTTTTTCTCCTACTGTGAATCAATGGTGAAAGGCCGTGCTTTTATCTTCATTCGTCGGTGGGATATCATAAGTTTATCAGTCAAAACTGACCCCAATTTCAATTATCATTTATTGAAATCGTTGGAGATGGCTACGGTGAGCTTCAAACCCTACACAGACGTAATTTCCCCATTTTTTCGCGTCTCGTGTTCCGACTAGAAGCCGAGGGGGGCGTTGGATCTTGAAACCAATGGGCCTAGCGGAAGAAGCCAATCGGTGCGCTTACGTGTAGGATTCCAATGGAAATGGAGGGGCAGTCCACGTGTAGGGTCACTGTCTATGCGGCGGGTTGAAAACTGCAGCAACATATATAAGGAGAGCTCATGCTTCTTCTTTCTTCTTCTTAAATAATGGAAATCCAATAAAAATGGATGATTCAAATTGCAAATGATAAAACTCATAGCTAAGTGGGATAGGCATATTCATCATCCAAACAACTGATATCGCCCATTGATGTGGCACTGAACCTGGGATTATCGATGAGGAGAGGATGTATCTCCTTTTTTCTTCCTAATTTGCAAGATATGTGTCCATCCTCCCAAAACATGAGATGAGATGAGACCGTATCTTATGTTGAATTTTGGGGACCTGTCAATCTATGATCAGTAGTGGCTATACTATATATCAAACCCTCCTTTTTCTACACATACATGTACTGTTTCGAGAGTAGTTGAAGACTATTTGGTGCTATACGCTATTTGTTGCCCCCCATATTAGTGGCTCACATTCAGAATTCATGCAGCCGATCGACAATCATTGGGGAGACATTGTTACGTAATAATCCATGAAAAGAAAGCCACTGAGTGGGAATCTGACGATAATTAAGCTGTTGAAGAAAACATATTTAAATCTTATTGCGGTGATAGCCTCCAATCAAATCTACTAGCTATATTACTATGTATTACGCACTTGGAGCAGTGACACCCAACATTCTTTAATCTGAGGTATCGCAAAATTGAAAAAATAAATAAATTCCCAACTTTATTCCCCCCCCAATAACTCAAATATTACTCTAATGTATATCGCCACTTACGTTTAAATTTCTAAATTTTGATATGTAATACTTATCCCATCTGTTAATGGCAAAATTTTCCATGAATTCGGTAGGTATAGATCAATTGACCTCTCTTAAGATCAAAGGCTCTCCCTAGACTAGCATTAAAGTTGCCATTCTTATCCTCTCTTTAGTGTGGTAATCAAAGGCTGAGCGAGTTTTCGTAAATCCGCTCGTACACATGACTTTACAATTCACTAATAGAAACTGTTATTTACTGCTAAGAAAAGGAAGATCAAATCAAAGGGTCTCCCATGGAACATCCAAGAAAATTAGAGGACAATAGGGATCATGACTTTAGGTTTTGAAATGGATGCCTATAGGCCCTAAAGGTGGAGGACGCGGCTGCCAGAGGATGCTCTTCCCTTCCTTTTGAGGACGTTATATTCTAAAGGCTATGGAAATGCATAAGATCCTCTGTACGACCATTCGAACATATTACCCATCAACACAGAACCATGTACTCCATCAACACTTGTAACATCACTTCCTATGTACTATCAACCAAATATCTATTACGTGCTAAAGATGGAGGATTTGGTGCAATGAATCACATCGAATTATAACCAAAATGTTCTAAATTCAATTTTCATCACTATAGAAGATTCGATATCTTTTTATCTTCTCTTATGTACTCGTATGCTTCTCTGGTACGTAAGCCGATTTTGTAAGTCGAGAAGAAAAAAAAAACCTTCCATGCCAGATATACCCATCCCTCTCTCTCTCTCTCTCTTCAGTTCCTCCTGCTTTCTTTGTGAAGATCAGATGCCGTCTTTATGTTCTATCCAAATTCACCCTCTAGTCGATTCCTCGTTTAGATATCGTCATAAGTCAGGTCCACGAGATGATAACTTCAAGCGAACCATATGTTACATCGAGAGGAAGCATGTTCTGTGCGGCCATCTCACTCCTTTCACCCACTCGATTTAATGTTGGACTTATAACTACAGTTACACATTTTGCAATCGCTAGTGAGCTATCTATCACTTAGAAATATTTAAGTGAGACATTCTTTTTGAACTGAGGTACATACCTGTCGAGTAAAACAAACATCTCAAGGTAAGACTTCAACCAATGCGCATCATCGCCATAATGCGATTTCGACTTGCTGGCCACCACTTTGTACGTACTCTATGTGGTTATATCTCTCTCATGAGCAGTCTCTATTTTGTGCAAAGAACCTTGAATAAGCATGACAAAGAAGTGTCATAATAATTGAGAGAGAGAGAGAGAGAGAGAGAGTTCCATTAGGGTCAATATCAAACATTCTCCTATCCGAAATGCATATATGTAGGATCCATATATGCTGTAATAGCCTCAGATTTACCATTGGATAAGATTGCCTGGATAATTTTGATATTCCAAAAGATAAATAAAAGCAGACCATGGAGTCATTGATACGACAGAACGTACGACACCTGCAATCTAATCGTCGTCCATAGTACAATTGGAGAACCGCTAGTAATGACAGAGAGTTCAAGTACGAATATATTATATTTTTTTATTAATGATCCCGAGTCTTGATTACTAGTGTTAAGTAGATTTGGCTCATAACTATGATAATATGTGTTGTAAAAGGTGCAATCTTTAGATCCACGGGCTACAGTCTTCTGAAAATTCAGTACAAAGTATATGTTGCGTATAAACACAACCCTAACTACTTTACATTGAATGGAACATTCCAAGAGCACCAAATCTCGGCTTCATGTGTGGTTGGCATTTAATCGTCTTCGGATCGAAAAAAAGAATTCTTGTGGAACCTAATGGAATGATTGAGGTGTCAATAATTGAGCCTTGCTGAGACAGCTTACTTCACGCCTATCAGAAACATTCCAAGAATAATTTCTAGGGGTTTCATCTCACTGCTGCATGAAAAGGTCTGATAGTTACGGATCATTAAGTTCAACTTTCTTATCCGAAACGGGCAAAACTGTTGGTTAATAATAGACATTTAAAAAAGGAAGTTCAGTGAAGCAGTTTATTATAACTCTAGCTTCTGTTCTGAACATGATTTTCATTGATGGATATTCCTTTACTTCCCCAGCGCTCGTCCAAATTACTAGTAATCCAAAATGCATGCGTACATTTGTACCCATGTAAGTGTATTTTTCTTGCGCACTTAATTTGTACACATATGCCCAAAACTTAAATTTCAATACATTTGCAGCATGCCACCTAGATGTTCCGATAAGAAAGAATATGATTCCTTGGCCCGGCGGTACACGGTTGCCAAAACATCAGCTTTTGCTCGCCGGGCTTCAGCCACGATTCCCACTGAAGAAAAATTCCGACGGGAATTGATGTGTCTCATATCTTTCCCTAACGATGATACACTGACTTGATGGGACAAGTAATGGGTCCTTGTTGAAGCTCAATGACCAATTAACCTGGTGAATAAATAAAGCCAGTATGCTGCTGCTTTTCATGTAGAACTGATCCATAGATCAGTCGAAAAGAATGGCCTGATACAGGCAGAGTAGGTCCAATGGGAAGATGGCCCACATTCGTGCTGTTTTATATAAGCCATAGGGTAGCTATTTGCTAATTCCCTTCGTCATGCTTTACAAACTAAGGGGCCCAACCCACCATGTTGTTCAATGCCCTTGAGTTCTAAGACAGCCCATCTGCTTCTGCCTCTGGACTTCAAATCTGCATCAGACTCTGTTCCTCAGGTTCTTTGGAAAGCACGCTTCGTTGGATTTAATATCTAGTTTGTAATTACAAAACAAAAAATTAATGAAAGAGTTACACCTACACATCTTAGGATTGTAATTTTTTATTTTTTAGTCTTTTAAAATTAAAATATATATATCCTCCTTTTATTAATTTTTACGCAACGAATTCGTTATATAATATACAACGAATATGAACTCACTTTAATTGTGCCGCCTCCATTGGCAAGTGACTTTTGAATTGCATAATCGAAACCCTGAAATTCTAAGCCAGAGAAATTTATAATGCTGACAAAGACAGAGAAAAAACATATAATGATAACTGAATTAAAAATTTTGTAATTGTAGGTTGAGAGGGGTTACGACACACGAATTTGGCTGACCAACCAAGGGGGACATTTGACCTGTCATGGTGAGTCATCAATTTGGTGGTAGGGTGAGAAGGATCACTGCGCTCTGCTCTGGTGGGGCCCGACGGACACTGAGGAGCCCGCACGGCATAGCTGTGTGCAAACTGTGCACGTCAAGTTGACGTGTTGTGGGGGCCTCCCCTGATGTGTACTGCTCGTAACACTTGTCCCCTTCCTTTTTATTCTTTGATTATTATAATAGTTTTGGGTGATGTCTTTATCTTTACCAAGTTCAGTCCCAGTTGCCAGATGGGGCCGAATGTCGATAATTAATAGAAGTTTGCATCCCACCCGATTAATTAAATCGGGTAGGGTGATCCTGCGAGACATACAAAATCTTCATGTACGTAGCAAAACTAGTGACAGTGAACGAGGGTCTGACGCACGAGAGCAAAGCTATACATCAGACTCCGTGTGCTTCTTGCAGTCAAATTAAAAAGGCTATAGTTATTCGCACCAAGTACCCAGACGGTTACCGACTGTAGATGCGAAACAGATTCAGTATTTCTTCAGAGGGCGCACCTACCAAAGGTGAGGGTCGATGAACGGTAAATTTGTCCAGAGTGCATGATGGTACGTACTCTGATGTTCAATTTTGGCCGTAGAAGGCAAGCGTGCTGAGCCAGTAATAACTCATTATCTCTGTGAATTAATTAATTAATTATAAGAGTGGAAACACAAAGCTTAGTACTGACGGCCCGGCAGCGGGCAACCCAGGCAAAGCAGGAGGGGGCGGACGGACTAATCCGAGACGAGCGCGGCAACTGGGCTAGTGGCTGAATTTTGGGTGATCCGAGACGGATTGCGACCAGCTATTTACCTTGGCATCGAGAGCACTGGAATCGAATTGGACGCCAAAGTAGCCTTCGATCTCATCCGGGGATCGCCCGATTCCAATCGACTAATGGACACTCTTGTTTTCGGATTGCAGGACGTTGACCCGGAGTTTCAGGGAAGCTAACGCTTCAGCGGATGTGCTCGCAAGATTTGGGAGTAACAATACCCGTGACGGTTTCATGATTTTTGATTCAATTTACGCGGACAGAATTAGGAGTTGCACTCTCGGTAGTCCTTGTTATGACGGAATAACACTTCTGCCTTCCGCAGAAAAAATAAACAGACCGACACAATTGCAGTTTTGGTAAGAAATTAGCCCTGTCCATGACAAATTTAAATCTAAGTTAAATATATTGTAGAATTATTATTTTCTAAAAAAAATAAGAGAAATTAACGGTATTTAAACGGTTGTATACATTCCCTATATTGAATCAATTAGTTACAACTAATTGATAATGTTCACATGTCATTTAGGGGCTGATGTTGCCGTTGAATGGCTGAACATAAAAATAAACGATTTTCGGCCTCCATTTGCCCGAGCAAGTGGCTGAGCATTTGACTCGAATAGGAATAGGACTCCCTCGATAATTATTCTTTTGGGTTTGAAGACACAATTGTAATGCTTTGCTTAGGAGGAATACGTAGCTATCATATTATATATATATATGAGCCCATAAAAAACAACGTCGCATATATTGGATGCCAATAATTAACACTATGCACAAAAATATCACAAAATAACAAAAGACAGAGTCGCGGTTATGAACCCCGAGAACTACGTAGTAATAACAAAAATTATTGCCATTAACGCTAAACATTGCTGGCTAGGTTACCCTTAACACGACTCATCAAAAAGTCGGGACCACCCCGTACTGCTGATGATGGGCATCGCCGTAGGTGCAATCTTCGGGCTCGACCCCGGCCCTTTTGGCAAACCGGCCCTTGATCCTGGGCCGGGTCTCCGCATAGGCCTTGCGCGATGCGTATCGGATGGTTTTCTCGAACTTCCGGTTCTTTCTCTTCTCTCGATACCTAAGGACTCTGGCCTCACGGTCCATCCCGGTCAGCTGAGTCGCCTGGCTCGGTGATGCTGAGTTGGCGAGGTTTGAGTGCCCCGATGTCTGGAGCAGAGGGTACGAGATGTCCGATGTGTTGGAGTTTCCATCTGGAACCACTCCAACGTCTAGAGATGAGGATGAGACCTGAGGTAGGATGACAAAGCAAAGCCGAATTTAGATAACTCGAATCACATAAGATCTTATAAAAATTTCTCCCTGACATTAGTCTCGAAGATGATGGATGCACTTACGCTGTGGCTGAGTGAGCGCCCGAGGTAGCTGAAGGAGGAGATCCCATTGTTCGGTAGGCTGAAGGCGATGTCGAACCGGTCCTCCGACAACTGTTTCCCAGCGGGCAGCGGGACTGGCTTAGACTGAACCGGAACTAATCCGTCCGAACCGTTCCCCTGAAACCGGTCGATCGAATCTGGGTACCCGAAATCAAGAAATGGGTGCAGCTCGCCGTAGAAACCTCCTATGTCGGCTGCCTGCATAACCTTCGGGTTCGGATTAGCAATAAGCCAGTTGTCGGTCTCCTCCTTGGCGTCCAGAACATGGGCGCACTTGCCCCCGTTTAGCGCTCCTCCGGCGGCAGCTGCGGCACCTTCATCGCCGGGGAAGGCGAGGAGGCCAAGGGTGGATGTTTTCACGATGGACTCAGCGGAGTCGAAGAAGGGCTGGACGGGGAAGCGTTCGTGGCGCTGAGCGAGTGGATTGGCGGAGTGGATGTCGGAGTCGCAGGAGACGCAGAGGGCGGCCGCGTCGGCCTTGCAGGTGACGGCCGCGGGGGCATGTTCACAGACCTCGCACATCCACACGCGCTCATGGGGGCTCGTGGAGGATGTCCTGCTGTGAAGCTGTGTGTCGCAGCTGAAGCAGAGCGCCGCCGCGTCCACCCGGCAGAAAACCGCCGACGCAGCTGACTTGCACAAGTCGCAGGGCCTTGCCGCAACGCTCAACCCACTGCTGAATCCCATCGTTGTCAAAATTAAATCCTTCCCTTGGAATCGGAAGATTTAGGCAAGTGAGTCGTCTTTAGTATGTTGATGAACAGCTATCAAGCAAAAGGATAAAACAGAGACAGACAGCGAGACGGAGATCTGCTTCTTCCTGCTCCGTTTGCGAGTTCCTTCCTCAATAGTGAGGTGGGTTATGTGCGGAGTACTGATTTTTTAAGGCAGATGGTCTCAGACCTGGATGGGGCCCGGTATTTGATAGAACCCGATAACACGACAGTGTTATATTTTCCCGTTACAAGGACAAGAGTTGTGCCTATCTAAGCGCGGCAAAATGAGTGGCTTTATTCATAAAAAAAAAAAAAAAGTACAGTAAAATGAGGAGTAAAGATTAAGGGACCACATCAGATAAAAGAGCGTAAAAAGTTTTACTAATAATAATACTCGCACATGTCATGGGAAAGAAGCTCGGAGCTCTGTATCCATCGCGAAGCTAAGCGGAATGCTAGGGTCGGGTCGGGTCGAGTGTGATCTATTCCAGTCTGACAGAGAAAATCAGGGTGAGGACGAGTCAGGAAGCGACAAGTGGACCCGTATCAGCCACTTAAAAGATTTTCTTCATTTATTTTATTAGGTCGGGCAAGGCAAAAACTTGGACGACAGCAATTGTCATGTGTCCATACCGACGTGGACCCCAGCATGAGTGGATGAGCGCTCGGGGAGCAAGATAGCCAGCAGAGCAGACTCACGAAATCTTGGCGATGCCAAAATGCGACGAGGCGACCGGTTCGTGAGACTCGTATGAAAATTTACACTTTTATAATAAAAATTTGTGAGACTCGTATGAAAATTTTGGCTCAAGAAAGTAATAATTTGTAAAATTTCAAGTGTTTAGTTCTCCGATAATCAGTTCATTATATATTGGTCATGAATAGTTTTCAATTAGAATCACCCGGATAAATGAACTTGAACAAGATTCACTCACTCATGTTTAAATTAATTGTTAAAATTTATTAAATTTATAAATTAATTTTATTTATAAGATTTAAATATAATATTGTATGTAAATAAGCGTGAACCACCTTTCCAAACCTACTGAGAGACTATAGTTTTTAAAACCAGACCGAGTCGGGAACCGGTTAAGGTATGGATTCATGGGTCGGACCGGGGGTTCAATAGGTTGAATCGCATGTTTAATAAACAATATTAATAATATAATATTCCAATAAATTGATATAATATTATAATTTAATTATGATTTATAATCAAAATCATTAATATAGATATAATGTTAGTCTCAAATTCAACATAAAATATAAATGTAAGTCTAGTAAAATAAAATAAGTATATTATAATATGTTTTTATTTTTATTTTTTATTTTTAAATTGACCGGTTTACTCATCGGTTCAATTAAATTTATTGGTTTAAGTGAGAACATGACGGTTCAATTAAAATTGACCTCATTTAAATAATAATTGGATTTTTTGTGAGAATCGAATCGGGTGAGTGGCCGGTTCCCGATCGAACAGGCCGGCCCGGTCCGATTTTAAAAACTATGACTGAGACGGGTCGTACAGTATATTAGTTTAATTTAAAAAAGCACTTGGAATTTCATCATTGGTGCTCTCACCGGCACACACATATCCCCAGGTTCGTGCGTCATGCCGCCTAATAAAACCTATGTATGGGTGGATGTCAACACACGGTCCGGGGACAGACCGTCAGTCAGTGGTGCATAAATCTTTGACACGTCTAGCTTTTTGATAGGTTTATAATGATTTTCTGGTGCTTTTTTTTACATTAAAATTTTAATGTATTCCGATTAGTCAAGGTTAGATCTCTCGACAGCTCCTCAAATCATGATCTCGAGCGCCACTTTTTTCGAACCTCGAAGCCGATACTATGTTTAGCCCGGCATAATACCCAGACGATGCGTGTGGATCAGCCAGCATTCTCAGTGTGCTCTCGTGGGTAAACCGGCACACAACTAGGAGTCAAGATTCAGGATCCCTTTTTCTATTTAAACTCATTCTCAGCCTCCGAGTGTGCTGTGATTAACAACGGCAATAGCAACGACGCCGTCCGAAGGCTTAGCACTTCAAAGTTCATACAATAAGTAAGGAGAATGGTACAGGGTTTCCCACTGTTTTCTCTTGACGACTGGAATGGAGACGAGTGCAACGCAGCATGGGATGACCCGACTCAATAATTAGATCCAAGATCTTAAAAGGGTGTGTCTCATTCATTATATTATTAAATTATGATGTCAAATTAAATTATAGAAAAATTAATTTTTTAAAGAAAAATAAACTGAAATTTCAAATTCTTATATGTAAAAGTATTTCATATTATAAAAAATACGTAAAACTATGATATTATCATATTTTAATATATTATATAAAATTATTATAATACCTTTTCGCTCGGTCCTGCCTTTCTCCACGGCTGCTGCTTCCCTACTCTCATTGGATCAAGGCCGATGATGAGATTTAATGAACTAATTGTGGGCCGTTAATGTAATCTAAGAATTTTGTATCTCTCATATGTAAAGTAATTACAGGAAATCGAAAATGATCCAATAACATATTTTGACCTAGAAAAGATTATAATCCTCACTCTCCATCCAAATTATATAAAAATTGACAAAATTGGAGAGGATTTCACATCCTTAAAATAGTAAATTTCCCAATTTATAAAATTGGAATCCCGACTTTTCCATTTTTCATGTGTTTCGTTTGAGATCACTAAGTACTAACCTCACCAGAATTTAGGCAACTTGGAGATAAGTTGTTAATATGTTAAAAATGGTGTCCGTATGATATATTATGATTAATAATTAGTTTTAATTGATATAATAAATTAATTAATTATTATAGTATCTGATATTATTAATATAAAAAAATATAGGCAATACATGCAAAGTATTCTGGAGACGTACACATTTGTTATGATAACACAGGGCTGCTTAATTAGCATTTTCTCGTAATTATATATATATATATATATATTACGTAGAATTATATATTTTGTTTATTAAGAAAGATATGTGGGTGAACTGAACGGTCCTATGATGTTTTTATATCTGCTATAATCAGTGGTCGCTTATCTGTCCGGGAATACGTGGAATGCTGCATGGTATCTTGGAAATTTCGCATCATTTATTTATTTATTTAATAAGAATTATAGTGAGCGAAGTTCCAGAAGGCTGACAAAAGACCTTACAACCTCAGAATTTATGATAACATTTGCAATTTTTAAAGTAAAGGTATCTATTTTTATATCGATAATATTTGATATTATAATAATTAATTAATTTAT
>CXYZ01013298.1:585022-622943 GCA_900006705.1 Sonneratia caseolaris | reverse complement strand
AATTTATTATATATTATCAGTTTATTAATAATTGAGAAAGTGTGAAAAAGTACTGTCTTTGGATGATGGGAGATTAGGCCCTAATCCATTCGAAAAATCATGCGGTAGGGATGTAATTTTTTTAAAATTTTCTGCATAAAATATAACAATATCAAGCTCTTGCAACTATATAAGTTGCAAATAAATACTTATCACCTAGTAGTTGTCATAATTATGATATTTTAGAACAAATTAATTGATATTTTCTGAATAAATAGTTATGAAATAAAATAATATAAGATTTTCTCTTGGATTAGTTTTCCTTATTTTTCCTATTTACAAAAATAAAATCCCGATTTACCTAGACTTAGTAAGGGGGTGAATAAAAGTTCTGTTTCTTGAATTGGGCGGTGGCGTATGGAAGAAGGCGGCCTGGCCTCACTCCAGAAAAGTAATGCAAATGCTAAAAATAAGAAATTACACGTGGAAATGTTCATCGACCCTGCATGAAAAACAAGAAAACTAATTAAGATAAGCCAAATTGTGTTGAC
The DNA here is from genome assembly GCA_900006705.1 of Sonneratia caseolaris. Classification (NCBI taxonomy): domain Eukaryota; kingdom Viridiplantae; phylum Streptophyta; class Magnoliopsida; order Myrtales; family Lythraceae; genus Sonneratia; species Sonneratia caseolaris. The sequence continues at coordinate 622,413 of CXYZ01013298.1, read as the reverse complement.
ATTTGACTAATCACTATGATTAGCTGTGTAATCATTGAAGCTGATTAGAGTCGTGGGTTCGCCTTTATGATAGTGGGGGTGCAAAAAGTCGAAAACGACATCACATTGGCATTGTGGTCGTTGGACTCGTGGCAAAGGACGAGAGGGGGTAGTTCTCATCGCTGCGTACGCGAGGCTTCTTGCCCTTACTTAATGTGGCCAGGTTCGGAAAATTTTTGCTAATGAGGTAAGATCCAATTAAAACGTGATCTTGACTCTTGAGGTCTTTAAAAACTGAAGAGCGTTCTGTTCGCCATTGGTTTTTTTTTTTTTTTGTTTTGGCTAAGGTGGGGTGTTTTTTGAGGGCTACTACTAAAGCTAAACCAGCTTTTGGACCGACTTTTACGCGTGCGGACTTGACAACTTGCACGGATGAGTCAACCTTATCATTTTCACGTCCCTGTCCTAATATGTCCTAGTTAAATTATTCTAAAACATTATCAACACGGCACATAATACTCAGAAAAATAATTAAGCAAATTTAATTTACGCTAAAGGTATATGATATTTATTTCTTGCTGAAAAAAAATTGAGAAATAGTTTTTTTTTCCCAATTTAAATAAAGGGGGACCAGCTGAAATTGCAATTATTTTGCAAGTGGGCGTACACTTTTGGCTCTGGCTGTCTATTGTCGGTAAGGAGATGTCGGTTTTTCACCCCCGTCTTCTGTTCCTCAACCCCACCCCCGCAATTAAGTCGCCAGAGGGTAGTGCTGTGATTGGCGGGCAAAGGAATTTATGCGGGGCTATTGAGTGAGTGTGAGGGCAACCGTAAGCCCATGAAGCGGCGTTTCATACATTACATTAGACCTGAATCCCGCAGTATCAAGGTTCTCTCACGGTCCGACTCAGGAATATAGTTGAGAAATCGGAAGCTGATGTTATCGTTACCATCGACCGGTTGGGTGTGCAGATTGGATCGGCGAATCCAGGAATACCACTTCCGATGATTGCGTGGCTGGATCGGGACGGGAATGTCCTCTGAAACGGGAGGACTTCATCTTCTTGTGTGCACACCGCCCACGCGATTCTCTGTTTATTCATTAGCCATCCGTCCACTGGGCCTACGTATTAAATTGCCAAGACTCCAAGGCCACTTATTATATCACCTCATTTTGTGGACGGAGGCCCAAAGATTACATACAGACGGTCAACAAAGGCAGGAGATCATAAATTTCCTTTATTATAACATAATTATTGCGAGAAAAAGGGCTTGCTGTCAGAGGGGGAAAAAAAACCCACCAAAGTTTCCCACAAACTGGTGTTAGGTAAAATCGACGGTAGAGTTGTTACATCAACCGGCCCGGATTGTCCCTCACATGTATCTAACGTGGCTTCTATTGGGTTAAAAGATAATTATAAGTTGAGTTAGTAATATATGTTAATTAAACTGTAATCGACCCAAAATATTAACCTACTGAGCCGGCTCAAAACTGTTATAAAATCGAACCACACCAGTCCGAACAGTGAATTATAACCCTCCGCCTGCTAAGTGTTATAATCTCCTTCAATTTATTGAAAAATTAACGGTCACGAATGGATGAGATATCTAATTGAAACATTGTTCATCTAATTCGATCAAAGTACTACTCATCCAATCAAATTAAAAAATAATGGCATTTTAAAAAAAGAACATTGATCACAAAGTCAAACTGATCTGTTTATAAACTATTATAGGCCGGTTTATATTAGCCGGAATTGTGACTCGTAACTGAACCTAATAGACCCAACTATAACCAGATCTAATGTTCGGGTCCTTAAAGCCTAGAAAGAACGTTTTATGAATTATCCTCGTACGGTCTCGGTACAATTTCAGAAAACAACATGAATTCGGTCCCGTCGTTTGAAACGTGGCCAACACATGAAGTCAGCTCAAATTAAGTAGTGCATGTGGATTCAATTGACATCGGGCATGAATAATTGCTAAGAAAAAGAAAAATCGCCTCCCCCCTTCAGTTGACGACCTTCAACTATCGGAACTGAGTGGAATGCGTTCCGGGCATTTGGTTCTCCAGTAAAAGGGATATTATGATTAACTGGGACATTTTCCTCGCTTCGGTGGATCATCGATCGATATATCGTGGGAGTGTACTTATCATCATGAACAAAAAAAATTTACAAAGCCATTCGTCAAATAGTTACCCCCAAAGTTTTTAGCGATCAAACAAACACATTTTTAATACATGTCCGAGCTATCAAATTGGTGAAAATCATGTTTAATTGAAAATGTATCTCATCATAGTATAAAGAGTACGTTTCCATTAAAATTATTGTAAGTTCAACCATAGATTTAAATAGAAGATATTAGATCACCGATTATTTTAAGTATAGTGAATCGGTGATTACCGAGTTGACTATTTAATAATTAAAATATCTAGAGCACACACCTACTCCACGACCTGCATATTTTCTAGGTATTGTATATATTTTGACCAACATCATTCTAGATATTACTCACGAAGGATTTCAGATCAACGTGACTCACGTGTCGTAAGTTATTTTTAATTAAACATAGATGAATTCAGCAAACTTGCATACACACACACACATATATATATATATATGCGTGTGGGGTTGTCGGGACTCGGACATATGCATATGGAATGACTCGTTGCGACCTGTGGATGGGCCCATTACCTCCATCATCCACCATCCCTCTCTCACGAAATTGACTTCCGACAAGTTTACACTCTCTTTTTTATGTTGATACAATTACGGGATGAATATCTCCGTATTACTTCAATTTTTTTTCATGAAAATCGAAGTAATCTGCAATCGTCTTGTAAAAAGGAAATTGCAAATTGTCCTAAGAAGATTCGTGTGGGTTGACGACACGCCACCTCGATTGCCACAAAATCCATATCCCATTCAATAATACTATCCGAAAGATCATTCCCATTACAAGGAAATCCTCTAGTGGAGCACGCACGTTTGAGAAAAATTGACGTCTATCCACCAACTCAAAATTAAATTTATTGAGAGTGTAAATGAAAAAAAAAGTGTCTAGAATAGGAAAATTTATTCTTTTTAATTACGGATAAAAAAATAATTATGAATTAATTATAATATATTATACAAGTGAATACGGTATATTGCACTTAAAAAAATTAAAAGAAAATTCGGAGAAGATAAGGAAAGGGTCCGGGACCGGCCTTCCCCGAAACATACTTCCCTCGGTTGAGACAAAATTTTCTTTAATAATTGTACATTGGAAGTTAAATCGAGACCGACAGGTTGTTTGCAGATAACATGGAGCCATGATGATAAGTCAATTTTATATTATCACACTGAAATAATTTTCATAGTGGATGAAAGAAAGGAGGAAAGTTTAGCTAATAATAGTTAAATGAATAATTTTAATTTTTTATAATTTAAATTTGAGTTGGGGTGATAAATTTTATTAAATTTCAGATTTTATTTTAAATTAATTTTTTTAGGAATGATTTCATATTGGAGAGCACAAATTCCTTCAGTGCATGATGCCGCAGCCTTCTGCGCTAAGCTTCGGGGATTTTCCCGCTTACTTGGACATGCAAGCCATGACGTCATGCGATTCAACTTTTCCTTCGCCTGTCTTTTCGTATTTTAATTTTTCCACGCAAATAAAATAGGGGGATGATAGGTAGGTCCTACACCCTTTTTAGGGAGTAATCATACTCTAAATTTAAATTTAAATAAATCAATTATACCCCTATTTAAAACTTATAAAATTTTTAGATTAAATTTTATAAGTTCAAGCTCGAGAAGTCGATAGATAGAGGACCCATCACAGCAATAAATTATCACCTCACGAAATCTTTGTGCTATACAAGAAATTAAACTGTCATTTTAGATTTTGGCTGAAATTATAAAATGCCAATATAGTCTATTGCATCCAACGGATGCATAAATTAAAAGTTAAGCAAAATTTAACTTACAAAGTAATTGTACTCAAGATGTATGTAGGGAGACAAAAGATAGTGAATGCATATGAATTTGAGATCCAAAATTGAAACCAACCCAGATTTGGGTTAAGGATAATGTGACGGAGTTAACCATCTTTGCCCCCATAGTTGTCTGATAGTTTAAAGCTGCGAAATCCACATGCGTGACTGTGCTTGATCTTAGCCGAAGGACATGGCAGGTGAATGTGCCCCCACAAGTGCATCTGTCATACAAATAGAGAGAGTAATGCGCCTGTGGTGTGCAGAGGAGGCGGGGGCCACAATTCGAATAATTATTCAGCAGTTTCCTCCTCTCGTTCGAATCAATAGGGGGGGATTTAATCCAGCTCTGACCAACCAACCAGTCTCACACACCCTGAGGCCTGAACCGTTTGGATTCAGCTCCTCTAGCCTGACGGCTCTGCGTTCTCAATTCTCAGACGACAGGCTTGACTAGATCGAACGGCCCGGAGATTGAAATCATCGATTGGCGTAGGACCCATAATCAGTAATTGTCTACCGAAGAAAACAAATTCTCCGCCACTTAGAATGCAGTTATGTGCCCGACATTATTAATGGTAGCAACCAGTGAAAGTTAGGATTCCCTAATGAATATCTGTTGCCACGTTGGACTCTTCATGGTCATGATATTCACACGCACATTTATCTAAATCAGTAAATTTTGCTCTTCGTTTTTTGGTCATCTCCCTCCCTCACTTTTCCATATAGATCCATGGCTTTCTTTTTTGATAAGATCTGTAAAGTTGACACTTATCGACAATAAGTTGAATTATTGAGGTGGGCTCGTGTCTTCTATCTTCCCAAGTAAAATGTTAGATAAGTTGAGTCGAGTACTAAGTTATCTGCTAGTCTTGACTGCAAGTGCAAAATGCCGAACTTCATGGAATGGCCATTCAGGTCAAGGATAGAGCTTATGAAGTGTGGCAACTGTGTAATCTAAAGCAGTCGATTGCGAGCAAAGACCCCCACGTAAGAAACTTCCCCTCGCAGAGCCGTATCGCCATCTACATGAGATCCCCACCGACTAGAGTCTTTTGTACGGCCTGTGGTGTCGTCCAATCCCATCTTGCCACATAGGATGTGTCGCGACGGGTCAATCCCTTGTGGCAGTCATCCACAGGGCGTTTTCCAATCATGTGCTGGCAGCTGGACTGAGGGAGGGATGTTTCTATATATATGTATATTTATGTATAGTGTTTCAACTCTCAGAAACAATCTAATTTCACAGAACAAGCACATTCTTCATAAATAATTCACTATATGGTAAATTTGATATGTAATTTTTAATGAGATTGTCCAGATATTTACCTCACGTATAGATTTACTTAAATTAATGAACTTATGAAATATTCATGTGTCGGATGAATAAACTCTTCGCAAGATGACACATGGATATAGAGTAAGTGCTTAGTCAGACTGAAAATAATGGGAGAGACAGCAACACCAATGCAAGTCAAAACAAGGCAACCTCCGTTCAAGAACACGTTCCTCATTCCCTCTGCTTCATGGTTCCAAAGTTTCAAACCAACTGGTCATCCTCCAGTCCGAGTAGGTGGGCTGAATTGATATTGGACTGCTTCCAAACCTTTCATAAGAAAAAATTACAGAAAATTCAAAAAAAAAAAAAAGGTTGTGGAGGAGGAGGAGGAGGAGGAGAAAATGTGTCATCTAACCCCTCTTGATCTTTTCCAGGTGGCCAAGAGAAAGAAGAAGCTGCACGAGTTAACCCCCGACTCAGATTCCGTCTTTTAATTCCGCTCTTTCTTCGGCATCGACTCCAACCGCTCCGACTAAAGGAACATCTCCATGGTGCCCAAGTTCTAACGGGTATACATCGGAAGGGACGAAAGCAGCAACAATAGCAAGAACAACTGCAGGGTAGTCTTTGATATTGAGGTCATAATATGGGGCCCGGGAGCAACAACATAGGGAAGTACCGGTTCATTCGGATGATTGGGGAGGGGACATTCGCTAAAGTGAAGCTCGCAGTGGACGGCACGAACAATCAGTCTGTTGCGATTAAGATCATCGACAAACACATGGTCTTGGAGAGCAATCTCAAGAGTCAGGTCAGGTGATTTGAATTATAGTCCATCTCTTCGCTGTCACGGCTCCATCGTGCTTCTTGCTTGCTCGATGAATGTCTTCCCATTTTCAGTAGTTATAAGAACAGAGGACCGTAAATTCGCCCGGTTCTGCCAACGGAAGATGTTTTCTAGGGAACCTTTTTCTGTTCGTCCATGAGGTGAAACGCAACGTAACTATGTTTCAGGTGCAGCGGGAGATCATGACAATGAGGCTTCTGCATCACCCCAACATCATCCGGATACACGAGGTAAGTAACAACTAATACGGACGGAACTTCGTCCCACGATTTCGGGAGCTCAACAAAGCATAGATGCAGTTATCCTAAAGTTAAAAACAGCATTGTCTGCTGTGCAGGTTATTGGGACAAAAACGAAGATTTATATAGTCATGGAGTATTCTTCCGGAGGGCAACTCACGGACAAGCTGGTAAAAGACTTGGGGTCTCGGTCATCCCGAAACGGGGGCTTTACCATCCTCTTTCTGCAGCAACTCGAGAATAGTCTAATCTTTATTCGGTTTGCTGTTCAGTCTTGTGTGAAGAAACTGAATGAATCCAAGGCAAGAAAGCTGTTCCAGCAACTGATTGATGCGGTTGACTATTGCCATAACAGAGGAGTCTATCATAGAGACCTGAAGGTGAGCCTCTAGCTAACATTCTTCAAGAAGTTTCACTCAACAGTTCTCTTCGGAAAGGATTTAGATGCAAATGAACAGTAACCGATTTTCTTTTTGTTTTTATCTTGCTGGGGTTACAGCCTGAAAACTTGCTTTTGGATAGCAAAGGAAACCTGAAAGTCTCTGATTTCGGACTAAGTGCACTGCGGAAGGTACTAACTAAATACCTCGACATAGTCAGCCCTTTTTTTATTTTTTATTCATCCACAGCGTGAAGTTTGTCTGAATAGCGTCTGGTTTTAACAGCGGGGAGAAATGCTGTCCACAGCATGTGGGTCACCATGCTACGTGGCACCAGAGGTGAGAACGAAAAATTTTCATTATTCTCGGGTTTTGATGATTGAATATTTCGTTTCTTCCCAGGAAGCTCAAAATGAAAACAAGTGGCGGAAATAGAATTGATAAAACAACTTCATGCCCTCTATGCTATATTCTTCATCCACGGCAGCGCCATGCTTTTATGTTCATGTAGTTCTGCTATGTGTTACCAACAATGATTCGGTGGAAGGAACTTGAAAAGTTTGAAGATTAGTTTGGTTGTGTCGATGTAAAATGTGAAAGGGAATATATGAAATTGACCAAACCTAAGGCTGTTAAGTCGAGATTGTTTGAGAGGAAGTTCAGCTGAGGAGTTGCAAACTGTTTGGGTGTTAATGATATACTGATGACACGGCCTTTTGCATAAAACAGCTTCTGACCAACAGAGGGTATGATGGGGCTGCAGCTGATATTTGGTCTTGTGGGGTAATCCTCTTCGAGATGCTCTCAGGCTCTCTACCGTTTGATGACCGCAATCTCATCAACCTGTACAAGAAGGTACCCATTTCTTCTTCACACATAGAGTAAATAAAAACTTTCCTGGAGGTAAAACGTTCACCAGATATACTGATTGTTGTTCCTCAATGCAGATCTACAGAGCAGAATACACATTCCCGACGTGGTTTACCGAAAGCCAGAGGAACATAATATCGAGAATTCTCAACCCAAATCCAAAGACAGTACGCATCATATCAGATTTCATTTTTATGCTTGAATTTGAAACCAGATGGTAAGCTCTTGATTTGCAGAGAATAACAGCACCAGAGATAGTCGAGGATGCTTGGTTTCAGATCGACTATGTGCCTGCTTGCGCCCATGAATTTGAAGGAAAAGATTATGCTGATGAAGTTCATGCCGCTTTTGAGTCTGTTGAGGTAAACTATAACAGCAGAAGCAGGACATAGAATCCGAAATGAAGTTATTACTCTTAACTTTGAGTGAATATGAATCTATTTTAGCAGGAAACGGAAGCAGAGAAGAGGATTCCTAAGTCGTCGAGTTTCATAAATGCATTCCAGTTGATTGCGATGTCCCATGACCTCGACTTGTCAGGCCTGTTCGAAGAGCAGGTAAGTCCCCTGCAAGTTGCTGAAGTTTCAGTTTCAAAGATACATCATAAGTTATGGATTCCTAATGAATCCGATCTCCATTTACAGGATGAAGTCAATGAAAAAGTGATGCTCGTGTCTGACCACACAGTCGATGACACCATGACGAGGATCCAAGCTGCTGCAGCAGATGTGGACCTATCAATCGAGCGATCTAACAATAAGGTGTGTGAAACCTTGCAAGATAATCAGAATTTATTATCTCCTTGAGTCATTCTCCACTTTCCAACCAGTTTTTGCGCAAATCGCAGATGAAGATGCACCCATCTCAGAAAATGGCCAGGTGTTCTAGATCATACTTCAACTTATCGGCAGAGGTAAGAAAATCCAAATGCGACTGGAGAAATTTTTAAGAGAGTTGCCGGTTAAAGAATTAAGTCTCATGAGCATATTCCTCAATATCAGGTGATCGAGGTTGCTCCGCTGCACTGTGTCATAGAAATATCGAAATCTGCTGGGGAGCTAGCCACATATAAAAAGGTGTCTGTTTGTGTATATATGCTCGAGTCCCTTATATATGCTGATTACAATCCCGATCACGCGAGGTTTTTAGCTAAGTTGGCATATTCATGAACAGTTCTGCAAGAGCTTGTCGAGCCTCTTGAAGGACAGCTCAGGTGTTCCAGCACAAGCACAGCAATTCTAGAGTATTCGAGCCATAGGGTCCGAAGTCTCTATCCCAAGATGTAATGGCAGCAACGGCGATAAGCTTAATGATTAAAAAAAAAAAAAAGAACCCAGAATTTCAGGGTCCCCATCATGGGGAAACGGAAGGAGTGATCGCACATGGAGAAGATATTCCGACATATCCACCACAAGACGAAGACGGTGGCAGTTTAGTTACAAACACCAATCTTGTGATGAGTTGTGGTAATATCTAAGTTTCTTTTGTTCCTGTTCCACTCATAATCTGTAAAGGCAGCGACAGACCAGAAGTATAGAAACTCCATTGATTGCTCAGAAGAAAATAGGGAATTAAGCGGCTTCGTTTTTTTCACCATCTAAAATTCAGGAGTATGGTTCGAGTGGAGTTGATCCAACTAGGTAAAACTCTCACAATCACAAGAGTTGAACCTTTGTAATCCGCATCATTCAGGCAGAGAGGCTTCTCTGGTCCGTCTGAAGTTGAATTGTCGTGCTTATGTTTCTGCAACTTTCTTATCCTTCGGTGGAGAAGCTGGCCGCTCATCGAACCAATGGCCTCTAATATACTGCACCAACACGCTTATCGAACCATATTTGTTGATGCTAGCTAGCATAGTTTCTATATCAAGTAACTGATTATCTTCAAAAATGAGAATGCCAAGGGAAAGAGATTATTTCTACGAAAATTCTGCTCATCGAGTTTGTACAAGAAGTTGGTCCATGTAATGTTTTAGTGATCAACCTTATATGCATTTAAATGCATACCGATTGAGACGAACTGTTGCAATATAATACCAATATACCTTTGCTAAATATTATTATTTGAAATATGAAATTAGTCAAAGAAGATGTGTCCGTTCAACTAGGCCGGACTCGCGCGTACTCCTCGTCAGTCCTACTCTTCCTTTTCGACTTGGTAGTCTTGCTTCCGAACATAAAAGAGAGAAAATCAGGCCCCGTTTTCCCGTGCGACTTTCTAAGTAACGTAATAAATAAATGTGGTCTTGACGGAACCACGGCAATTAGTATCTGGTCAATAAGTTCAACATACATATGCGAGCAACATTAATTAACGTGGAGAATCGGAAGGGCAATTGGGACATCGAGAGAGCACCCTTGTCATTTTCCAAGAACTCATTAATGCAATGCACGAAGTGTCACCGTCCTCTTCAGCCGCATGCTATAAATTTGGCTGAGCAGTGAGGACTTCGTGGATGAGCAATCGACGGACAGAAGCTCGTAGCAGTACAAGTCCTTGAGGTATAGTTGCCAGTGCTCGCTAGGAGTCTCTTATTTCGCGCATGGCATGCTTCTTCGTTTTTGCACTTAAATGGATCCAAGATGTGTGCACTTTTGTGAGCCCTGTTGTTGCTGCTGCGCTGGCGGTGATTGGGGTGATGGTCTAATAATGGATCTGATCGACTTATGTCTATCTAATTAAAATTAATAAAAAGTTTGCGCTCACCTGCGTGTTCTGTCTTATTTATGTTGGTCCTAATTTATTTATGATCGAGCTATCAACTAATCTCTCGAGCTTGTTGCTTTCTGTTGTTCTTTGCCATCATATTCTGTTGTTGATCTTTGGGACTGTGATAGCTTCGTCGATAAATTTAGGCTGATGAGTTGACTTTTACCGGTTGAAGCAATCACTCAGTGAAAGACCGAATAGTAATGGTGTAGTAAAACTGACCGGGCGTTTTCTGTCCGTAGGACGAAGCTTTTGCCCTCACTAATCAATAATTTACGAAATGAAAAGAAGCGTTCACTGAGACTAAGCACGTCAGTCTCTTCTTTAAAGACCTCGCTCATGCAAGGTCTGGCCTTTCCCTTCCTATGAACAAACTGAGGCAGGTACATAAAACCTAGGCCATGTTGCGAAATGGTGGGGATTTATCAGGTTGTGCTCTTTCTCGATCGAAAACTAAGGTGTAGTTATAGGCATTCATCTTACAAACAGACATCATTTAATATTTGAAACTTTAAACAGTACATACATCCTTACTGCTGATAAAAAGTCCGCTATTCACTAAATTTACAGAACCTGGCAAATGATCCCTCTAAATGTTGATGCCAGAACCTAGTGTTTGAATGCCAAATTGTATGTTAAGCCAGTAAAATCTCCATCCTCACGCGGATCCCAATGTTAATTTGGTTTTCGAACATTCAGTCCTGGCGAGAACTTTCAAGCCTCTTAGATGATCTACAGCTGATCTGCATATAATGTTTAAAATATCCCCTCGTGATGAGCAGCTGGACCATAAAGTGGGTTCACTGGATCTCTCATCTGAAAGTCTTTGGACCACCAGTTGAAGCATTCATCGGATCCATCGGATGCCTCGAAATAGTCAAACTCCTGTTTCTCCAGTGACATAACCCCTTCATTTCTGTTATTTGCCATGGTTTCAAGTTCTGTCATATCGTTCCGAGTGTCTGAGAGCTGGTCAATGTTCGACATGATTATGTCACTCGTATGGTTGATAGGGGTCGACTCACCTGAGTACCACGATATGCTAGTCACAGGACCCAAGGCTAGTGATCTAGAGTTGTCATAGATAGCGTTAGAGTATGTTCCCAATTCAACCTGTGAATCCATATTGTCAACCTTCTCGGTTATCAGCTTCAGAGAAGCGTGTTCAAAGGCTGGCTGACTGGAAGTTACGGCGGGAGAGTAAAAATCGCCATTCAATTGACTTTCAGGATGAGAAGCAGACGTGCTGTCGTATTCTTGGCCCGGAGTGTGCAGATCTAGGATATGTTGTGGCACGAACTGAAAGCTCTGGATCATGTTTTCTTGGAGTAGAGGGTGAAGCTTAGACCAAAGGGCAGGGTTACTGTAGAAATAAGAGAGGGGGTTTTGAAGGCACTGGAGTTGCATATGGAGTTGGAGCCTTTCAAGTGCAGAACTGCTCAATTCTCGGTCTGATGGCTGTGGAGAGCCACCCTGTGGCCTGTTAGCCTCGAAATCCACGCCGGCTCGTCCTTTAGCATTACTTTGCTTACGCCTTCCCAGAAGTTTCTTCTTCAACCGGGTGTTCCAGTAGTTTTTTATGTCGTTGTCAGTTCTTCCGGGTAGCTGCGCCGCTATGATTGACCACCTGGAAGAAACTTCGGCATTAGTACCGCTAGCTTTTGTGATCAGTGATGTACTTCGTTCAGAGCTTGACACATGAACTAGCACCACACAAAGAAATATTTATCTCAAGAGAGTCATAACACGGCAATTTAACTTCATCTCTATGATTGGCTGATGTTCAAAGGTGTGTTGTGCATCTTAAATCGTTTCTAATCCGAAATCGAGCTGACGGCCTCGTTGCACTTCGAAGTAGTACGGTATTCTATGAGATTCGGGGAGAGATGGAAAGACCTGCTGCCAATACTAATGTAGAGGCTGCAAATGATGTTGTCTTCTTCCTCAGTGAAACCACCGTGCTTGATATTGGGTCTAAGATAATTCAGCCACCTCAACCTGCAACTCTTTCCGCATCTCTTCAGCCCTATACCACACCACGAACATGATGTTCAGCAGATTAATCGGGTATACATGTGGAGAAAGTTTAAATGCAGTGAAAATTTGTTGTTAACATCCATAATACGTTCCTATGTTGAAGGTTGGGGAAAGGCTTACCGATTTTACGAGGAAGGGCAATCCAATTGCCACCGGTTCCATATTTCTCGATGTGTGCCTTGAGCTTTGCATCCTCATCGGGAGACCAAGGTCCCCTCTTCACGTTGGCCTTGTCACAGCATGGAGCTCTTCCCATGATCTCTTTCAACCTGAGTCCAATACTAACAAAACCCTCTTCGTCCGATCTAGACTCGTCGATTTCTTTGGATACTAGGGGATACTGGTGCAGGAGAGGAAAGTGAGAGACAGAAGCAAAAGACTATGTTGTCAGGATAGATTCGTTCTGTTGGTGTGATTGAAGGAAGACTTGGATATATATATACAGGCAGGGATTAGCCGCGAAGAGTGGGTAACTTGTGATGTGATGCAAATTAGATGGGAAGGGCAAAAGGGCAAAAGTCAATGCAAAATGTTTCCTTTATCTCCATAGGTATATACAATTTTTGTGGACTATACATATAGTATTGTGGATAATTTGAAGGGAGAACAATAATAATGATTAAGTTTTATTTTACTGTGAATTTTATGATAAAAAATATTGAATATAACTATTATATTATAAAAATGTTTATTCTGTTTAAGTGAATTTCTGGCATTATCTCTAACAATTGTGAGAAATAAGAATAATTATTACTAATCAAACCCTCATTCTCCTTACTCTACCTTTATGGATTAGTTAGCTCATTTGTGGTTTAAAGATTGCAAGTAGACAAAGATAGGATAAGAAATTTCTTCCTCCCCACCCCCGCCCCAAAAATATTTTATAGCAAAGCTTTTTCCCAAGGAGACACTAATAATAAACTAATGTTTTATGCCAATTATAAAGGTAAATGATCAGGAGAAGCATCCGTCGTCTTGGTTTGTCGTCAACTGTTGTGAAGATGTTCCACCCCAATTACCAGTCGAGCCACCCTACTGAGATTTTTTTTTATTAGGATAATTATCTTTATTTTATGGATTACTATGAGCAGATGGCATGCCTGACAGAGCTGCAATTTTGATTCTATGAGATACTTGCAGGATGTGCATAAACCAGTGGTTCCAGGCACCGAACTTACTGAATCTTTACCATTCCTTTTTCCATCCTATCTGCTGGTCGAAGGCACCTTACAATTTGTCAAAACAGTTGTCGCAAACGAGCAGGTTATCTTTGCTTCCATTTTCTCTTGATTTTCTGTCCTTTGTGCGCTTTGTTCATCCTTGAAAGTAAGCATTTCTGATTAGGGGCCCCCAGAGGTGTTTCAAGTTGGCTAGCAGTTGAGAATAATGCAGAGGCATAAAAAGCAAAGGCTGCATTCATACAATATGTGTCTATATCTAAAAACAAAAATAAAAAAAAATTCTGAAAGTGCAAAACTCAAGAAAAGTCAAAGCGGAAAGGTAAAACGACGTGTTTAAACGGTAAGCAAGATAATTTAATAAATATAAATAAAATCACTGTAATTTATATAATATTTTATAGATATAATTTTATACCCTAATCCATTCGATATATATCTATTAATCCAAGAGAGGAGCAAGGAGAAAACAAAAAGGGAAAAGGGGTGTGTGAATGTCAAACCTTAGGGAGGAAACAATTACCATTCATTGACCTCTGTTCCTTATTTGTTTAGATATATATATTCTCCTATGAATTTCTTGACACCCGCAACCAACACAGATTTTTTAGGTTGTGTTGATATGACACGAAAAATTAGACCGTTCGAACACAAAATTTTCTTATTTTACACCGTCTGGGTCACATACAAATGGTATAAATAATTATTTTAATTTTATATTAATTTAAATAAAATAATCAAAAATAAATATTAAAAAATATATATATATAATCAATCACTTATTATTATTTTTTTATAAAATTTTTTATTATAATATTTTTCATACTTTTAAGGCCGGTATGAAAAATTGTAGCACGCTACTTTCTGCCAGCTCTACACACATAAATTTAGCTGAATATACCCCCACAGAGAAATTACAAGAGGAAACCATCAAATTTTCAAAAGGCACTCACTCCCACTTTACACTTTTTTTGGGTATTTAATTATCATAAAAATAATTTAAAATAGCAAATTGACTAGGGATCTTTCTGAGAATGATCAAGAAAACATGCTTCTGCTTGTCTCATTGAGAACGAGAAGAATCCGTTCATTGGCGCACTAAACTTGATTTCAACATCGTGCAGGACTCTTGAACCTCATAGACTTGAATTTATATTTATATTTTTTTTCTGTGTATATTATATGATAGATAAAAACTCAATGATTCTAACTAATTCGATATAATTATAGATATTATTTATTAGTAAAACATAGTATTTTACTTAAAGCCACATGATTAAGTAACCGACTATTTTTATTCTCATGTGTACGAGCCGGCAGAGTGTACTGTTGTCTTGTAAGAGGATAAGCTCTCGATGACCACGTACTCATCCTTGCTCTATATTAGATTAGGTACATTAATTTTACGAAATTATTGATGCTTTTCCCTTCTTTGATTAGCAATCTCTCCGTCCCTCCATTTTACTTGTCTCATTAGGGTTTATTTTTAATATAAAATTAAAATACCAAAATTTCATTCTCATTCATGAATATTCATCCCCAGCTATCATTCTTTTGATGGATTTTGCTCCTGACAGAGGTATATGCAATGCACGGTGACTTGCTATTCATATGAGTTGCCTTGTTTAATTCAAAATATAACAACAAATCATCTGCTTGTGGAATCTTTGATCTTACTCTTTATCTTGGGAAAGGAGGTTCTACCTTACACTTAATCAAAGGTTCGACTTTGATCAATGGGACTCTCTATGTCCTATTCCTCCTGCACCTCTTATAGACATTAATATTCTTTATAATCTTAAAAGGATAATCGAATTTAAATTCAGATATATGAATATCTCCTGAATTATTATGTAGTTACGTTATAAAATTCTTAAATGATAATTGGATTTTGATATGATAAGATCCCTGTTATTGTCACTAATGCACATTTTGAATTCAGTTGCATGAAAGATGGAGGAAAGAAAAAAAAGAAAAAAAGAGGGAGGAAGCTAGAAGACACAGTAGATGAGATCAGGCCATGGACTCTTGTAACCAAGATTAACTTTGATCCCTACAGGTATAGCATTCACTTTCTACGTCTGCAGTACTCTCTTTTCTTCTCTTTAATCTAATTTACAAATTACAGTTAATTTGTGCATCCCGAGGAATTGACTTTCAGACTTAATTCGCTCTATGCAGCTATTATCCACAAAGTTCAAAACTAAATAACATTTGATAATCCAAGTTTCATTTCTTGATAGATGGATAACTACTTACTGTTATCTACCCAATTAGGTGCCAGCTATCAACCCCCAAGCTTATGGAAAGGGAAAAAAAAGTGATAGGCATGATTGTAAATGGATTTCTTTATATTAGAAAGGAATATGCAATTTTTATTATTAAGTCAGTCATTTTTATATAATAACAAAAAGTTATATGCTAAAACATAATATGGCATGTTAGGTTTAATGTTGGAATTAGAATATCAATCATTACACTGAAAAACCTTCTTATTTGCATGAATTGAGATTACCAAAATTGCTTTCCTCTTATTACACGTGCCTATATGATCATTGACTTTCAGCAGAAAGTCTCTCTCTCTCTCTCTCTGGCTCGTCTTTTAGGTACGGAGCGAAGCATATGGTTTCTAGATGGAAGTAGAAAATGAAAAGGAAGGAAAAGAAAAGGAAAAAATTTATGGCGTCATGGAATTTGACTTGGTTGCATTTGCTTGACAGAAGGGAGTTGGTGATACGATTGTTCTCGCTCTCTATCTACCACTAGATGACTCCACTCATCAGTTGTTAAGAATTTTATATTTTGCTCTTCTTTCTTTCTTTCTTTTACATTTATTTCCATAATTGTTTTCATCGGTAATCTTGTTAAGGATCAATGGAGGATGAGGGTCGATCGTGATCAATAGATTCAAAAAATATACAGATTCATCGATGGTCTACATTTATTTCCATGCATGGACTTGACGATTGTGAGTAGGAAGAGTAAAGGACACAAAAGATTTCATCACTAATAGCAAAGTCGGTGCTATTGTATAATCTACACTGAACCCTCTTCTCAGCCGGCAACAAGGCACACTATCATCACTAAGAAAGAATATGAACATGATATGCTAAAAATTAGGTTTCATGGAACTTCGAGAAGAGGCCCTGCTTGTTCATAATGTTTCGGAAAGACCTCGATTGGGATATGGTTATGAGTTTCCAAGTAAATTGAAGAATTTGAACTCAAAACAGAAGACATGACAAGTCCCCGTTCGTGGATATATAATATTAGCCCAATGGTGGAGCTGATATTTGACACATCAGCGCTGCACAAGTCCCGTAAGTCTTTGATTTCGTTCTGGAGTAAGCTGTCATAATCCGATGCTCAATCATCGTTACTTGCATTCGTATGACCGCATGCTCCTACTGGGATTGAGCAAAGGAGGAGAAGAAAGTCAGCTGGGGATTTGACAAAGTAAGTCTGCTCAGAACATGGGCAGCTAAACTAATTCTTGGGGTCGGTTGAAATGGAACCCCACTGTCAATCATCACTCACCAAGAAATCTACTCTCTTCCCCCAAGTGCACCTGCACTTCACTAGGCCGTTGTCTAACGAAAGCAACAATTGCATCATCAGGCACTCTAACACCTCTTGTTTCTCATCTGGTCTAGTCCAATATATTGCTTAATAAATAAAATTG
Organism: Sonneratia caseolaris; assembly: GCA_900006705.1. Classification (NCBI taxonomy): domain Eukaryota; kingdom Viridiplantae; phylum Streptophyta; class Magnoliopsida; order Myrtales; family Lythraceae; genus Sonneratia; species Sonneratia caseolaris. The sequence continues at coordinate 605,231 of CXYZ01013298.1, read as the reverse complement.
CATCATCTAGAACTTTAGTCCCTCACCGGGCCCGATCTTGTTCTGATGAGAGTCTGACTTGCCAAAGACATTGCTTCCGGACCAGAACTTGAGGTACTTGAGTACGTATCAGCAGTTCCAATAGCTGAACGCTGACAGAGCTGCTGCTCGCACAGCTCATAGAAAATTCACTACTTGGCATTGTAATACCTCTTCACCAATTCGGGCATTTGAATGCATATGACCTATGATCTGTTGCAGAAGATATCAAGCAATAGGAACAGGAGAACACCAGGACGGGGAACCCATCACACCACAGTTGGGATGAAATGGCATTTGCGTTTGAACTCCCCAAGATGAGCCGAGCCCATAGGGGCTGAGATAGTAGACCCAGTAAAGCCCCATCCGAGCCCAGCCTGGTCCAAGAAGGGCCTAAAGACACCAAAGGTTATTTCTTTACTCCTTCCATATGATGATGTGGTACGCATTCTCGTTGAATCATCAAGGGGAATCGGGTGATCATTGGAGGCTAAGGCTACTTCAAGAATGTCACCAAATGGAACGAATGTACCTGAGGCTTATGGGCGGTGTTGATTATCTCTTGTTTGGTCACCGCAAATCTCTTGCAATATGCTCCCAACTGCTGACTAAACACTGAAATCTCCAAAAATTTCACCAACTTCAATTCACGGAGGAAGATATGGATGGTTCACCTGAGAATTAAGTTTCAGACAGGTCTTCTTCGACCATGCTCTCGATCAAGACTAAGTCACACACTCTTATTTAGTCAACTCAGTAATCAAGTAATAATTCAGTGACAATGAAACAAGCGCTCTGCAAGATTTCAAATTTGTCATGATTTTTGATATTAAAAATGTGAATAAACAGGTAAAATGATTAGTTTTTAATTTGATATTAATTTGTTTGTGGGTTCTATGCATTTTACAATTTCAATTCTATATTTCCACCTTGTACTTGAATCAATGGTGTTTCTCACATGGCTATGAGGAGCATCAACACGAGCAAGGCGCGGACCGATCAACGTTGGTATACATTACCCAAAGCAGGCCATATATATATATATATATATATGTGTGTGTGTGTGTGTATGTGCATCTTGCTGGTTGAAGGGACATAACCGAGTGGAGAAATGTTTTTTTAAAAAATGATTAAAATATTATTTAACTGACAGAATCGCACCTAATGGTCACAATTATAGTAGGTTTGTCCCTTTTTTATTATTATTTTGGCTACTCGCATTGCCTTTTCTTCAATTCTGGCACCCTTTGTCCTTCACATTGATGTTGACAGGATTAGAGGCGGCAAGGAAAATATGGTCTGATGCCAGCTTCTTCAGCATCACCGAGCCGAGCCATTCATTCGAATCCATAAAATACACGGCATCGATTTCGATATATTAAAAGATCTTTTTATTTTTCCTCAAGCTAATAAGCTCGCGGAAATTAAAGACCTTTTATGTATTGCGACTGACGTTTGTGAGTGCTCTGGCACTTGTCGTCTCTTTTCTTTGGACGTCAATTAAAAGAAAAATAAAAAAGGGAAATTCAATACTTGAGTCACGTGGCAAGTGGGTCCCCACCCCAAAATGAAATTCTCGCATGCGGCGAAACCTACGGTTAGGATTGCACGTAACTCGCCCTTCAAATGATCCACGCCGTAGGCATGGAGCCCCAATCAGCTGCAGCCGAGTCCAGCTAAAGACAGCATCCCACTGGATGAACTTGATCGGTATCCAGAGGATTCCGATGAACTGGGCCACTCTTGGCGCATAGCTCATGAGAAAACGTATTCCGAATCTTAAATGCATATGGTAAGACCTTAGAAGATTATCGACTGACAACTATTCTTCAAGGTCTCTAAATAAGGTGGGATTTCTTAAATAAATACGTTTTATTGGTGACAATGATGAATAATAGCAAGAAACGAAAAAAGAAACATAAAAAAATTATTGATAAAAATTGAATTAGAGTTGGTTAATTTCCAATAAAACTAATACACTATACTAATTCTTTTTTTTTTTCTCTCAGAAATTGTGCCGTTAATATCAAGACAAAGTGGCTGCTTCAGATAGTTGCGTACTTCGACTGTCGTAGGACGGGAACAGGGGATCCGCGCCACCAACCTAGCAGAGAGTCGTCGAAGCGGACTTGGATACAATCGAGAATGAGCAGGGGACACAAACGATCAATCCTTGCATCCAAACATCATCCGAGAAGTCCTGAAAAAACCCCAAAAAAAGGAAAAAAAAACTGCATAACTGCAAAGCTTGATTTTCTTCTCCGTTTCTCTCTCACCCAGAAGCGTAGCTCTTAGACTCTCGTACCGCAGGTTATTCCCCGCTCTCAGTCGCTCGACTCTTTGCCCTGGGTGTTTTTTTTTTTTTGACGTGTCGGGTTTGTTTCAGCTCCAAGATGCGAGCTGGGACTTGAACCTTGCTTCAATTGACGGATTCGTGGTGCTGTTTTGTCTGCTGCTGCTGTTTACTGGGTGTTGTTTTTATTTTTTTGTGGGTGGGTATTGGTGCGGAGCTGGACTAGAAGAAATTAGTGCTGTTTTTAGGTTTTTTTTTGTTAGTATACTGTGTGCGATTGGTGAAGTGTCCTAATGTGATGAGTCGAGCTTGAGTTGGTCAGTCGTGGCAGTGAAATCTGTGATTAATCAAGCTGAATCTGGTTCGTGACATTGATTAGATTTGTGGTGTAGATTCTATTGAATGACGACTCTGATGGCTAGGGTCTTTTCGATTGCGAGAATTTGATAATTGCGAAGTGACAGTAAGCTGATAACAATTTCCTCTGGGTTGATTATTAGTTTCTTTAAGCAGTTCGATTATTTTGCCTTAATCTAGGAGTCACGGGAGCTGGATTCAATACGTTGACTAGGCCTAAGGGGCATGCTCAAGTGAGTATTGTTAAAAAGGTTACGTCTTTCTGTGTTTTGCAGATCTAGAATAAATGCAGAGGCAGACTAGGTATATGGAGAGGAATAACTCTATAAATAATAGAGGTAAAAGAAGCTTAGAGAGTGAAGAGGAGCAACCAGAGCGAAAGCGGCCTGCTCTTGCCAGGTAAAGAATTTTGGGTTCCTTATAGCTGGCTTTGTTTTTGAAGAAGTGGTAATGACTGGCCCTTTCGGTTGATTGGCATGTCTCTTTTTCCCCTTACTGAGTCTAATGTTGACTGATGGACTGAGTCATCTTAACTGCAGTCACTCCTTTTGTGAAGTGTGGGATATGAGGTGCTCTGTATTTCGTAGCTGTTGGAGTCCATATACTATGGTTCAATTAAGCAATGCCTGAATCATTTTGCAATGTTTAAAGGAATATGTGTTTTTATCAATTAGATGGTTACTGGAGGTATTTTTTGAAAATTTTCTAGAATTCCATATGTTTTGCCTGAGAGTGCACTATTTCGGCCAGCCAGTTCTATATTATCTCTAAAGGGATCTCCTTTTTCTTCTGTCTTTTGGGATGTGTCTGTGTGTGTGAATATTTTGTGATTTCATACAATTTACACTATGATGCAGTGTCATTGTAGAAGCTCTCAAGGTGGACAGTTTGCAGAAATTGTGCTCTTCGTTGGAGCCCATCCTTCGTAGAGTTGTAAGATCTTTGATCTCTTATGTCTTCCCTTAAAAATCTATCTATTCAAATTACCTTTTGTTTTGGTCAACCTCCTGGCCATGAATGTCAAATATGTTGCATCAATGATATCTGCTAATATAGGTCTTGATCGTCCCTAATAGGTGTAATAGCCAGATATTTTTCTCTGAGTGCATCATTCTTCTTGCTGTGATGTAATTTGCACAGGTTAGTGAAGAAGTTGAACGTGCTTTGGCAAAGTTAGGTCCCCCAAGACTTAATGGAAGGTTAGTGGTGCAATTTTTTCCATTCATTATGTTCTGTTTGATATAAGAATCTCTGTCTTATCATCCCATGATATATTACTTCATGGCTTTATTTAATTAACTTATAATTGTCCTTTTAAAATTTCAGAGCTTCACCAAAGCAAATTGAAGGTCCAGATGGGAGAAACTTACAATTACAGTTCAGATCACGCTTGTCTCTTCCTCTCTTCACTGGTGGGAAGGTGGAAGGGGAGCAGGGTGCTGCAATCCATGTGGTTCTAATTGATGCAAACAATGGTCATGTTGTGACATATGGACCTGAAGCTTCAGTTAAGTTGGATGTTGTGGTACTTGAAGGTGATTTCAACACTGAGGAAGATGAAGGGTGGACTCAAGAAGAATTCGAGAGTCACGTGGTTAAAGAGCGCGAAGGAAAGAGGCCTCTGTTGACTGGGGACTTGCTAGTAACTCTGAAGGAAGGGGTGGGAACACTAGGAGAGTTGACATTCACAGATAACTCAAGTTGGATTAGGAGCAGAAAGTTCAGACTTGGCTTGAAGGTTGCATCTGGATTCTGTGAGGGTGTTCATATACGTGAAGCAAAGACTGAAGCCTTCACTGTCAAAGATCATCGAGGAGAATGTATGAGTCTCTGAGTTCCTTATTGACCAGCTGCTCCCTCAGTTTATTGCACAACCCGTTTCTGATCCATGTCTTTTTTACATGCTGCAGTGTATAAGAAACACTATCCACCTGTGCTTAATGATGAAGTGTGGAGATTGGAGAAGATTGGCAAGGATGGATCCTTCCACAAAAGGCTAAATAAACATGGAATATTTATAGTGGAAGATTTTCTTCGACTCCTTGTTAGAGATCAGCAGAAATTACGAAACGTAAGTTATATTCTGTTTGGAAGGCAGTTTCATTGTTTGTGGATTTTCTATTTTTGTTTTCCTGATGCATTATATTCTGAGTTTACTGTAATAGATCCTTGGTAGTGGCATGTCAAACAAGATGTGGGATGCCCTCTTGGAGCATGCGAAGACTTGTGTGCTTAGTGGGAAGCTTTATATTTACCATCCTGAAGATAATAGAAATGTTGGAGTGGTTTTCAACAATATCTACGAATTGAATGGATTTATCACTGGGGAGCAGTATCATCCTGCTGATTCTCTTTCTGACAGTCAAAAGGTGAGCAGATATAATTATTATATCCATATGTGAAATATAAATTTAGTTTTATGCTCATATCTGTACTCAGGATTTTTATGTTTCCTTTTTGTTAAACATACTTCGATTATATCAGATGTTTATGTTTGATAGCTGCAGCTCGATTGATGACAGAATATGTTTATACCTCAAGTGTTATTCATTTGGTAATGTGATAGTTAACTAGACATAATAAGTATGTATTATATTTCTGACTGTTACTATATATATCATTAATATATATGCTTCTACTCTCATTTGAGATTGTGAGAAGTAAATAAAAGTTTAAAGGAATGGCTCCCTGCATTTTGATTTTGTCTACGTGTTTAATATTTGGTTCACATACATGTGTTTAGTTATAGTTGATCCTTTTTCAATGGAATGGACCACAGCCTTATAGATCTGTTGATTTGCTTTTTATTATTGTAGGTTTATGTGGATGCCTTAGTGAAGAAAGCTTATGAAAATTGGAATCAAGTTGTAGAGTATGATGGCAAGTCACTGTTAAACTTCAAGCAGGTTAGGAGGTCAGCTCGAAATGAACCTCAGATAGGGGCTCTTGATTATTCCAATACCATCGATCATCAACTGCAATTATCACGATTGTCTGTTCCATTTTCATCAGACCAGCCTTCGGTAGATTCATGTTTGCCTGTTGGAGGTATTGTTGCTAAACATCAACGTCTTTGTTTCCTTGTTTCTTTCTTATGGTCCTGTATGAATTGTTTAATTTAACAAGAAAAAGGGGGAAAAAACAGAATAATTAAGTACAAAGTATCTGAATTACTCACTTTCTTCTTAATGTTAATTTTATGTTTCCATCAAAAGAATAAAAGGTTAATGATGGAGATGAGCTGAAGGGCAAATTGTGCCAGTAGGGGTAGGAGAAAGGAAGTGATGCTTGGCAGGTGCATAGATTCATTAAAAATCAGTGGGCTGCAATGCATTCATTCTATTTATCTTTATCTTTCTCGTGCCATGAACCCCATAAGACCATAAATATAGATAATTTTATGTGCGAGAAAATGCGTAAGTTGTCTCACCAAGAGCTACACGCTCTAGTGGATGCAACCCACAATTTTATGAACTCTTCAAAAAGCATAAGCGTATCATATGCAATTGAGCTAACCTAAGAGTTGTGTATCTTTAATTCTCTTGTAAAACAGACAACTTTTGCCCTTCCATTGCAAGCACATCTTCTTAAGTGAAATTTGTTGCTTATCATCATTTAGTCGTCATATATCACTCTCTTTGGCTTATGTTGAAGTGCTATGCCATTTTTTCTGAAACTTACATTTTTCCTAAGTTCTATATTAGCCTCTTGCCCCTCATCCAGATCAATTTGTTATTTTTTCTCCTGCAGGATATAATGAAGATATGAGCGCAAGATACTCAACTCAATCTCAGCTTGTCTCCCCAAATCCTCATTCTCAGTTCCCCAGCATTTCCTACATGCCACAAGATCAGCTAAGCAGCACTTCAAACCAATTGCCAAGCTCAAGGATGGGCAACAATGTGGGGCTAGCCCTTGGGCCCCCGCAGCAATTGGGCTTTCAGACCGCTGGCCCATCAATCCACTCATCGTCCAGCTTGAACCCATTTGAGGACTGGTCCAGTAACCGTGACAAGGTTGACATGGAGTTCTTGACTGAGGACGAGATCCGCATGAGGAGTCATGAAATGTTGGAGAATGAGGACATGCAGCACCTTCTCCGTCTCTTCAGCATGGGGGGCCATGCTTCGATCAGTGTTCCTGAGGATGGTTTTGGGCTCTCTTCTTACACACCATCCCCACAGCCATTTGATGAGGATCGGGCCCGCTCAGGTAAGGCCGTCGTAGGATGGCTCAAGATTAAGGCTGCGATGCGGTGGGGGTTCTTTATTCGGAAGAAGGCAGCTGAAAGGCGTGCCCAGCTCGTTGAGTTAGACGAATAGAGCATTACAGTTATGACTGTAACTGTGGGGGCTCTCTATTAACTGGAGCGAGCTCATGTGTCCAGGGGACTCCTCTCTCTGTTTCTCTGTGCTCCCAAGGGCTTCTAATGGAGATTTGGTAATTATTACATATCATGGAACTTCGAAGGAGTCTGATCGGCTTGCACAGATGTCTGTACAGTAAGGTCTTCTTACTTATTGTCGCAGCAATTGCCGTACCCTACCCTGCCATCTTGCATATGATGCTCATGGCTTCTTTATTATTCTCTCTTGGAACTCTCCAGCTACGTTCCATATTTGGTTTGTGCTAGAGGGGAGGTGATTGCCTGTAATATTTGCCTGGTCGGGGGATATTGTCATCACCCATCGTTGTTCGCAACTGCTGATCCCTAGGCATTTCTTCCACGTACTTTCTGACTTTTTGTGTGTGGGTGGGTAACTGTTTATGGGGTTATCTGGTCTTTCTTTTACTTCTCTCTCTCTCTCTCTCTCTCTTCTCCTGTTCCGTCAAATTCCTGTAATTTTATGTTGCATATGTTGGCTCAAAGCAAATTTGTGGGAACGGAAAAATTCATGATAGAAAGTAATGCACGAGTGGAAATAGGAGCAAGCACGAAGAGTCGAGTTCAAGAACTTGTGACACTGAGATGGGACAGAATGTTTACGTTCTAACTCAAATTTTCTCGGCAACAGCGAGTTGGCCACGCCATTGATCGGTCGGATTTGAAATTTGTTAGTGTTACGAGTCAAAATGCTCATGCCTTGTATTCATGATTTTTCCATTGATGATTGGCAAGTTGCTATTCGAAATAGCTGTATTGTGCCCTAATTTTTCACTATACAATTCGAGGACCAGCCAATTCTAGTATAATCATATATGCAACTGGAAAGCACGCATACGTCAAACGAATGAAAGAATTTCATTAATCAATTGACCGCTACGTACACATTCGTGATTGAATGATCTCTGGATGGATTCGAGCAACTCCTAACAACATCAAAAGAGTAACTATATAAACAAATGAATAAAATTGCCTCCGGCAAATGCTTCCATCTCTGTAGTGTGTGGTGCTCGTGTCCTGGCCGCATTCTAAGCAACACCGCACTCGGGGGGAAGACCTTGTGGGAACCGCTTGGAATCTTTGCAGTAATCGTAGATCATGTAGTTCTTACGCACCCAGTTGAGCCTCTCCTGATTAGTTGTGTCGAGTTGCTCGGAGAGCCATGGGTTAGCGATGCTGCTTGCTCCCGAGGATGAAGAAGAGCAAGAAGAGGTTGAAGTTGAAGAGGACCAGACACAGGCACTGTCGGCATTGAAGTTCCTGTAGGAAGCAGTGAAAGGAGCGTTGGACCAGTCCGTCTTGACGAGGCCGCCCCTCGTGGCCCAGTCGTCTGCATTCCACAGGCTCGAGTATATTCTCATGGGCTGGTTCTTCGGGAACGGGACTCCCATCGACTCCGCATTCTTGAACTCTCTGATTGGAGTCCCATCTACCGAGAATCTGTCAATCATCATATCAAATCAACAAGTCAGTTCTAACTTTCTAAGTTGATTTAGTTTTATCAAAGGAAAGCATACAGGATGGGATGGATCAGAATCTGTGTTTTCAGAAGATTTTTACACTTACATGATGCGCTGCGGGTTCCAGAGGATCGAGTAGGTGTGGAAGTCAGCAGTTGGATCGAACCAGAGATAGAACTGCTGCTCCCTGTTGCCTTTTCCCTGGCCGAACACATTAGTGTGGAGGATGTACGGATCGCCGCTTAGATTCCCCAAGAACTCGAAGTCTATCTCATCCCACGTCGACCCTTTCGAAGAAAGCTGCATACAGATACAGAGGAAAAGGCTAATGTCATCAGCTGCAGTGGCGAGGTTTATTCATGGGATGCAGTTGAAACATATGATCAGTCTAACACATGAAGATTTTAATTGCAGCACTCAAGGCCACTACTTACATAGTATGCGGTGACGGTGCCGGCGGAATTTCCAGGGACGAGCTTGAGCTGCATATCGATCTTCCCAAATAGGTACTCGTTCTTGGACTGGAACCCCGAGCCGGAGGCCTTGTCTAGGGAGAGAGTCAACAGCTCACCGTTTTCGAGTATCTTGGCCCTGCCATCCCCCCACGTGATGTCGAAATCTTGCTGGAAGTTGCCAGCGAAGGCAGCAACCATCAGAGAGCTAACTGCGAGGAGGAAGACAACGTTGAAGGCATCGACCGAACGAGCCATGAATGCTGTGGCTGCCGTAATTTGGTGATGGAATTGGTTGAATGAGAGAACTGCTTGAAGTATTTTAAGTGATTAGTGTTGTGATCTTGGGGGTTGTATGGAAGAGTCATATTTATATGGTTATGGTGAGAGACAATGTGAGGTGAAGAGGAAGCTGGAAGGAAGGTTGATCCAAAGGGTCAGGTCTGCCACCAGCTAGCTGGCTTGCCAGCTGGCTGTGAATGATAATATATATAATCGAGAATTAATTATTTTATAACTGTTCGATGGAAAAAGTGGTCAATTTTTGTTTAATCGTATTATAATATGTATAGCTGTCAAAAGGAGATCCAAATCCCATTACCAAACACCACCGACCATTTCTAGATGAAATGGACAACAAAGCCACGCGGTTTTCATCATGTTTAAATTCTTTACCTTAGATTTTTGTATGTTTTATATATCTTATATTGTGATAAGGGGAGATGGAACATATGTGTATAGAAGGTATTGAAATGAAAATTAAATTTATAAATTCTTGACCGTGAGATTAATAGCTATCAAACCTTTATACTTATAGCAAATTTTTATTTACTTTTGAAGAAATGCAACAGAGAGCAAGGATCATATGGGGGAAAAAAATAAAATTTAACTCTGACACGATTATAGCAAATATCCAAATAAAAAGATATTATTTGCTTGCATACGCGTCATTCATCAGAGGCGTAAAAGTTTCGGTTCCCCTGGTGACACTGACAGACAACACTCGGCGGTAGCAAAGAGAGAGAAGGCGTCTGGGTTTGTGGCGGTGCGGACTGCGGTGCACCGACCCGTTCGCTTTCCTGTTCCTAAAAGTGCAAAAGCGCGTTCTCTCTCACCGTCTCCGTCTGTCCTGATATGCCGTGTGANGACAACACTCGGCGGTAGCAAAGAGAGAGAAGGCGTCTGGGTTTGTGGCGGTGCGGACTGCGGTGCACCGACCCGTTCGCTTTCCGGTTCCTAAAAGTGCAAAAGCGCGTTCTCTCTCACCGTCTCCGTCTGTCCTGATATGCCGTGTGAGCCTTTCAAAGAATATTATTATCATTGAAGCCAACTGTCCACAGCCCGACTCGGGCGTGTCAACTTTCCTCTCCCTTTCCTACTCTCATCTCTAAGCTATAAATAGCAACCTGAAGTTGAACCTCCGCCAAGTTCATCAACAAAACCATCGAGTTCAAACAGGCTCAACTCAGTCCTCCTGAAAGCGAATAAACACCGTTCGCGTTGATCTTCTCCATGGCTTCTTCCTCTTCTTCTAAGCTCTTCGTCTTCTCTCTTCTGGTGGCCTTCCTCGTATCGGGCTGCCTGGGAAACTTCAACCAGGATTTCGACATCACCTGGGGAGACGGCAGGGCCAAGATTCTTGACAATGGGGAGCTACTGACTCTTTCACTGGACAAGGCCTCGGGCTCGGGGTTTCAGTCCAAGAACGAGTTCCTGTACGGGAAGATCGATATGCAGCTCAAGCTCGTCCCCGGCAACTCTGCCGGCACCGTCACTGCATACTATGTGAGTAGCAGCATTAGGTGCAGGCATATTCTTGTTGGCACGATTCAACCGCGTCAAAATCTATCCTGACACTGTCGCTAATACTTGCCCTCTTCTCCGTTTGTCTTTGCAGCTGTCCTCAAAAGGGTCCACATGGGACGAAATAGACTTCGAGTTCTTGGGAAATTTGAGCGGTGACCCCTACATCCTCCACACCAATGTTTTCAGCCAGGGAAAGGGCAACAGGGAGCAGCAGTTCTATCTCTGGTTTGACCCGACTGCTGATTTCCACACCTACTCCATCCTCTGGAACCCACAGCGCATTATGTAAGTAAAACTCTGTCGAAATACTCTGTCTCATATGCCCTAGCCCTACAATCTTTTTTTCTACTAGAGCAACTTAATATTGACATGTTATTTCTGATGTGTCAACAGATTCTCGGTAGATGGAACTCCAATCAGAGAGTTCAAGAACGCCGAGTCGATGGGAGTCCCATTCCCGAAGAACCAGCCAATGAGAATATACTCGAGCCTGTGGAACGCAGATGACTGGGCCACGAGAGGCGGCCTCATCAAGACGGACTGGTCGAATGCTCCCTTCACAGCTTCATACAGGAACTTCAATGCTGAGAAGGCCTGTGTCTGGTCTTCTTCATCCTCAGCCTCTTCTTGCTCGTCTACCTCAGGAGCAAGTAGCTCCGATAATCCTTGGATGTCTGAAGAGCTTGACACCACTAAACAGGGGAGGCTCAAGTGGGTACAGAAGAACTACATGATCTACAATTACTGCACTGATCTAAAGAGGTTCCCTCAAGGACTTCCCCCCGAGTGCAACATGGCTTGAAGAAGACGAAAGCAGAACGCTTGAAAGAGATTCTTTTTGTTTGTTTATTTGTATAATTGAATTGATGTAATCATGATTACTTCTGTATGTAGCAGTCAACTCGTAATGGAATTCTTTTATTTATTTGGATACACAAGTCAAGGCCGACGTGCATTTCAAAGGGATGTATTCATCCTTGCTTTCCAAAATTCAGTTTTTTCCAAGAATTGCCACAGAAAATATATGTGCAGCAGCAAAACCTGTCATATAGACATGTAGGCATGTCCCATATAGTCAAGTGACTGAATGAGTGAATCGTGAAGTGTATAGTCAATGATGTGCCACTCTGTTATAGGAAGATCAAAGGATGGACGGCAGACAAGTTTCGGTATGCTGCTGATAGTACTAATGGTAAAATTTGAGGGGAAGTGAAACACTTCTCCAGAGAACCCCAAAGTTGAATTCCCATCAGATTACGTGGAAGAGAAGGGAACTTATCTACGTTCTTAAGCAGCCCTTCTCTTGTTCTTTCTGCCTCTCCATCTAATTTTGTTGTTTTGAGTTTCAGTCTTTCAATATACGATCATACCTTCATGACTGAAGTTGTTCAGTGGGACTGGTGATGCTTTTTGGGAAGGATTGGGACATCTCCTATTCAAAGGGCTGTAGAAACAAACTGTATAACTGTATTGTTTCTGGGACTTACGGTTCTTTGAGAAGGCATAGCTTTCGTGGACAAGCAAATTATTTCTTGCAGCACAGATGCTGCTTCTGAGGCCATATTGTTATCCTCAGTTTTTTCTATGGACAGATAATAGATGTCTGTTTTGTCCGTTGACTTATTTCTTGTTGGTTTTTGATAGCCATTTTTTCCATCAACCAATCGTGTGGACGCGGCCATTTCCAAATTCCTGTTGTAAATACAACCGAGAATTTTGACTAGTGTTCTCCTAGATGGGACGACTTTGGGTGGGGCTCACACAAGCAAGCTGCTGTTATTCCACCTATGATTCATGGCGGAAATTACTTCCAGGGATAGAGATGACCGGGACATGTTTCTGCATACCATTTGGATCATTGGCATAGTGGAATCACTATGTTTCTAACGGGATAGTTACGAAGCTGAATGCAATGTTTATGGAATCTATCTCGAACTTTTTCTTCAAGTTCCATTTGGAGGGACAAAGGGATGATGGCGTTTTCCCAGACCAACGAATCCACTAACTTGAAAATGGTTCAGCACATTGAGAACATTGGTTGAGCAAACATGACCACTCTTTCTAGTCTTTACGCATGGTGGATTTTGCACATTGTGTCCCGACCCACTCCATTCTGTGATCAGGTTAACCATATGAACTTTAACATTAACGCGTTTTCTATTTGCCTCATCAAATATTACAGTCCAAAAATTACCATTCTTCAAGAAATTAAAGGGAGAAGGCAAAGGAGCGATTTACCAGTCCACAAGATGCAAACGAGTACTAGATACTGCAAAAATTGCATCCAATATGAATGAATGAAACAATTGAAACGAATAGATATGGGTCTACATATATGTGCCTCTGTTCTCTTCTTTCCTTCTTTTAAGTCATACTGCAATCGGGAGGAAAGCCTTGAGGGAACCTCTATGAATCGGTGCAGTAATTGTAGATCATGTAATTCTTCTGCACCACTTACCTAAGCCTCCCCTGCAGGTTCGTGGTGTCTAGCTCCTCAGACAGCCAAGGATTACCAGAGCTGCTTTCTCCCAACGTGGAAGAGGACCAGACACAGGCCTCATCGGCATTGAAATTCTGGTATGAGGCCGCAAACGGAGCATTAGACCTGTCTGTCTTGATGAGGCTGCCTCTCGTGGCCCAGTCACAGCTCGAGTATATTCACATTGGCTGGTTCTTCGGAACGGAACATCCATTGACTCACCTTTCTTGAACTCTCTGGATGATACTAATTATAGGAAGATTTTCAAGGAAGATACTCAACTCGTGCTGATGAATGAAGCAAATTTAATTAACTGATTGTGGTCATTATAGAAAAAGAAAATTGACTTAAAAAACTGAACGGTACGTGATTATGGTCATTAGAGAGAAACAATTGACTCAACTAACAACTACCGGCCTTCCATATATATACATAAAGGACGCCTGAACATCTCACATAAAAGTAGATTATTCCATTCAGCCAAAAAAGAAAAAGAGGAGGAACAATAGACATATTCCTTCAGACCCTTCTACAGGAGTTCCCTCAGATAATTTCAGCGAGAAAAAAAACAATGGCTGAGATTGATTTCGGCATCCTCCCACAAGAAATAGGGCTTGGGGAGAACTTCCCTCATGGTTTACAGGTGATGGCCGTCGACCCCAACCTGGTCTCTCTCCAAATCCTCACTGCTACGCTTCGGAAGAGCTCTTACACAGGTTTGTCGAATAAGCTCCCCCCTTATCTCAGATGAATGGCAGTTTTGTTCCTAATAGCCCGTAACGGAGCTAATATTGATACTACATGAATTTATTTATCAAGTGAATTCATATCTGATCTATGGATACTTACAATTGATCAGAGTAAAGCCCGATATCCTATTGGAAATCCTTAGCTATTTCACGTGGCTTAGTGATTGAATGGTTTGCCAGCCTGCAGGAAGATTGATATCAAGGTCTTTCTCTGTTCCTCACAGTGTTTAGCATTCAGCAATTAAATAGTTTTGTTGTGCCCATTCAACAGTTGAACCTTGGTGGTCACATAATGAAGGAACTTTCTTGATATCCAAGAAAATAGGCAAAACTTCTTGTTATATTGAGTTTGAATTTATGTTCAACAAAATTGACACACCACTGATATTCAAGCTCTTAATTAAACCCTAGAGGTTATATCATATCAAAAGACAGATTCTTTTTTTGACATGTTTATACTCAGGAGTCGAATTGATTTCAGCATTGGGCTAAAATATACAACAATGGCCGTTTTTTTTTTATGCTGAATGTATAACAATGACTCTTGAATCAGTGTGTGGATATCATCTCTCCGGCTTCCAGAACTTTGCTATGGGGTTCTCTGGAGTTTAGATTTGATTCTTGTGGTTTACTACCATGGAGCTTTTAGGGTTTAGGAGTTAGAAATTTGTTTGCAGCGTTTCAATTTTTTTAGAGGTTTTTTTTAATAGTGTAGGGTTTTAAGGTTTTGCACGATTAGGGCTCTATAATTAGGATTCATATATTTCTCCAAAATTGGCTTTTTACATAATCCTATTCATAATTGATGTTATTGAGATTTGTTTGTAAATTTAAAGCAAAGGTGTTGTGCAATCAATAATGCAATTGTAAATCCGCTAGTAAAAACCGAGGTAGATTATGGTTTTTTTGGATAATTAGTATTGGATTCTATTTATTCAAAATATTTACATTCTTTTAGAGATACCTATGGTTCAAAAAAATAGAACAGGATTTATTTGATTTTTAAGTTTAAAATATTTATGATATATATTAAATATAATTTTTTGGTAATATATTAAATATGATTATGCATCATAGGCCCTTTAGTCTATAGGTTTGAAAAAAATCATATTAAATAAGATTATTGACTAATAAACTGAACTAATTATTTCTCTTGATGCCTTCTGAGATTATTCGTTCATCTCACATTTATGAATTTTGTTAGTTTATGCTCAACATTGATGATTAGATCTCCCGGAATACAATTTGGATTCGGTATGTCGATCACAAGTACATTGTGACAGAGTTTTGAATTTGAATTTTTTTTCTTCGATGAGGGATAGGATTTACAGTAATTAACGTAGTTTAGCTAATCGAGATTGTTTCAATTCATCAGGCAATCGAATTCAATCTCAGTGCCACATCGGAGAGAGTTCAATTGAGTGCGGATTTTTCTATCCATGCATATTATGGTATGAAAAGAGTGGCAATGTGCTTTCGAATTATTGTGTATTATTGAGCATATTCATGAGCCTGGTTTGTCACAAATAAACTAACATTATAGCAGCTGATTTCCTTGAATGAATCAACAGAGAAATTCAAGCATTAACATGCTGAAATGGGGCCGCAGAAAGATACATTATTCTTGCAACATTATTAGTTTAAAATGCAGTCACAGAAGAAACAAGTGCGAGAACAGCCAAAGAGAGGTTGATCGGAGGCAACGGCTGCTATGACATCATTGTGACCGAATCGTATGGTCTCGACATGGATAGTTTCGAGTTTCTCCAATGTATTTTCCAAAGGACCAAAATTCCCGTAGTTGGTAAGGCTTCAGACCTACTGATCAATTATTACTATCTATAGATTTCCCTTTTTTGACGAGTATTTATCTATAAAGTAACTGTTTCTGTTTAGATTTGTATTAGAAAAAAGACACAATATCTCTCGATAATAATTTGGATAAGATATTGTATATGTTGACTTCATTCATCATAGTTTAGACGAGGGTTCCCTCCTTGAACCCGCTGGAGGGAAAGGCAAGGCTCGAGTAAAGGACGCACAGGTGACGGGACCAGATTATCGCGTCGCTGTGAAATTGGAGGATGTACATGGTGAACATGAAGCTGGCTCTGGTCCAGTCTTGGCGCAGGTGGTGGAGGAGGAAGAGGAGACGAAGAATGGAGGCTCTGAGGCGGAGAATACTATTGCTACTCTGAGCAAGAAGACCAGGTTGACTTGGAGTAAGGATCTCCAAGACAAGTTCGAGGAAGCCGTTGACTCGCTTGGAGGGCCCTATGGTAAGTTCCTTCCACATGCTTTCTTTTTATTATTATATTTCAAGACATATATGGGATGATATCGCAGTAAATCAGCTTAATTATTACTTAAATTAGTTGATATTTTGAAATCCAACCAAGAAGTTGCGATTCTCCTCTCAAAATGATCCAGCATCTAATGGAAAATTGCACGTTTGTCCTCCTTCGTGGTTACAGAAGCAAAACCCAAGAGGATAATGGAACTCATGAACGTGCGTGGCCTAAGGAGTGAATGTTTCAAGTCATCTCAGGTGAAATTATGGAAAATGTAATCATCTTATTATCGCTCGAAGATAAATCCACGTGATTTTTTTTCTCATTCTAAATAAATAAATATTGTATCTCNTTTTTCTCATTCTAAATAAATAAATATTGTATCCCCATCATCATCATCATCATCATCATCCTTAATTTATATATGTATATATGAACATGCACGTATATTACCCCGGCTGCTCTATTATCTGTGCATTCTTCCGGAAATACAGGCAGAAGTTAAAGAAGCTTTCTGAGGAGGGGCATCTGGGTGGAGACGTGGCTCGGCTCTGGCAGAGTGGCCTTGCCGTGGATCAAACCCACACCATTGCTCGCTGTGATCTTGCGGCCAACCCCGATCGAAGTGTGGGACTGTATGGCCAACCTCAACAGGGGGAGACAAATAATTACTTTCCCGTGCCGCCCCAAACTAGGATGCGAAATATGGCCAAACCGTTGTTTTCTCCCGGACTTGGAGGTGGTGGGACACTGCGGATTGATGATCCTCGAGCAATGTGGCCTAGTGCTAATCGAGTGATGGTTGGTTCCTCTGTTATTAATCCTTTCCTGCTGTTGTTTTCATCTCACCCAGATATGGCAGACTATGGCCAACTAGCAACCCATCCAATGGTTCAATACGGCCGCGCGCCTCAAATAATGCCTCTTGGAGATATACTGAAAAAAAAAATCTACATTTTCTATTAAAAATGTTTTCGTAATTGTGACCATCCAATCTATCGGATTAATTGAAAATCAATTAAAAGAAACCAAAGAGATAAAATATATTATTTTGTTGCTACTTGAACATGGTTTTTCTCGCTCTAGTTTAAGCTCACACGTCTGTTAGGTCCCAATATTACCAGGTACATCTCACCCGCTTATCGAGCTTCAACCATGTGCAATTCACGAGGGGGCTCGGGTCGGTAGACTCCTAAACATGATTATACATATGAATGATCTGTGGATGTGGTCTAGCTGAGTATCATTATGTTTTATATTGTGTAATTATTTGGATTTTTTTCCCCTTTTGTGCTAGAATTTGCAGGTCCAAGTACCAGCCATATGAGCAATGGATCGCTTGAACAAAGTGTATGGCCAAGTTCCAATCCTGTTGGTAATGGAATACTTCATGATCAATTTGCATCAGACCCTCCCTAGATAATGCCAAATGGAGGTATTGTTACAGCCTTTATCTTCAATATCCGTTTTCTGATAAGAAATCTTTTGTAACTTGGCATGCACTTGATTAATTTTCTCTCATGGGAATTTTACATATTACGTCATAGTATGGGCATGCCCTAGAAGTAATTTAGGATAAAAGAGCCGTAGAGGGTTCCTTTGCATGATTGCCAGATTTATTTGTTTATTGGTTTCCTTACTTTTTCTTTGGGCTAGAATTTGCAGGTCCAAGTAATTCTTGCAGTTTCGTGGAGGGTTGAATGCTTGATCAACTTGCAGGTCCCTGTCCCGTGGGGGCCGGAACACTTCAATTTGCAGGTCCAAGTTCTTCCAATCCTGTGGGCATTGGAAACGCCACTTCAAGATGCCACTATAAATGGAGACACGGTTGGTCATGACTATTAAAAACACTAGTATGGACCATCCACCCAGTTGATATCGAAGAACTGGAGTCCTTTTACTTTTATAGATATTTTGAAGTGTTAGAGAATGAATATGAAACGCTGACTTCCTGTTTTATGATTATGGATTTATAGGTACATTTTTCTTGGGTAAAAAGGGAGGTCGATAGGACAAATAGGATAACAAGATGCAGTTTTTAAACCATTCAATCATGGCATTTTCATGCTGTATGACCGTCCCTTGCATTACGGGGCCTTTCTTCCTGCCATGATCTTGTGTATTGGTCCAAGCTTAGGCTATTATTAAGAAAGATGGAGCGTCTTTCTTGTTCATTCTAGGGCTATGTATAATCCTTCGCAAAATTCAGGGATTATCAAATGGAATTTTGCTCCTTGGCTGGTACATGTTATATGATATAAGATCTATTGCGGCTGGCAATTCAACGCTCTTTAACGGCAAGATAACTTTTGGACCCTTTTCAGGCAATCCGATAATGTGATGGCCGGCACGAGATTCGTTGGTCCAAGCACAAATTTTCATGTTGGACCTGTGGTGGGCTCTCGGGCTGAGCCGAAAATTACCTGCTAAAATTTATACATCACTCGAGTAAAGATACTTTAATGCAGATATATATATCTGAGAAAAAAAAATAAAGTATATCGAGTCGTTCCATTTTCGATACATGTACAAGTTATAGATATATAGAATAATGATAAATATAGATATTTATACATGTATCTTGCAAGTGAACTTGTCTTCATTGAACCTGCCAACATTCTACTCCCAACTACTGCCGGTGGGTTGTCTACTTGAATATCGTGCATAAAATATTGCAGTCAACTGAAAGTGGCATTGAGGACCAGATGACATGGCTGACAAGTGTAATATCTCATTTATTTAAGTAAGATGTTACGATTAAATATTATAAATGGAGTAAATTTATATTATGATGATTTATTTTTTAATAAATTAACTTAAATTTAAATTAGTAAGATTAGTTAATTTTAAGGTTATAAGATGATTTGTCCTAAAAAAAGTGATATTTGGTAACTGAAAATTCACGAGATTAGTATATGGCATTGAGAAAAAAAGAGAGATGCAATTCATATTACTCCTAACTTGATACTAAAAGTTCATATTCAATTATTCTAAGTGGCAATTTTTACACCCTTGTAGACTCTATTCCTCCTCTTGTATTTTAGTTTATAGGTTTATCTTATAATGAAAAAAAATGCAATGATTTTTCTGATGAGTTCTACTGATAGTGATTCCTATGTGTGGCATGATGTATGTTTAGCTCTAATCACATGACATTTTCAGTTATGTTTTGAATTGATATGAAGTACCATACTTAAGAAATCGATTTTACAAAAATAAGTTTATTAGATATTATTTTTTGATATAAAAAATAAGTAAAGATATTTTATGAAAAGATATATATATTTAAAAATAAAAACAAATCCACATCACATTCATTACTGATCGATGGGACTCTACCGATCGACCCGTTGATATAAGCAATTAAAGAATTTTCGACCATAGGTCAACTCTAGTTTGTTCACGCCATCCTATAACAAGTCGAGCCCTCTGCAGGCCTACGACCTACGACTCTTCTCTTCTCTCATCCCAAAAAGAAGTTTAATTAATTTGCTTATGAGACGAGTTACATACAATAAGACAACTAATTCACTTCAAATTGTATTGCTTTTCCGGAACGTTGCACCGAGGCACTTTAATGCGAACATTACCGGTAAAGAGACTGGATCAGGACCAACAAGAGAGAGTGAAATGAGCCGTATCTATCGGAGACTCAAGGTGGTCCTGGTCAGTACGGAAGACGATTTAGAGTCATAATTTTTAAAATCGGACCGAGTCGGGAATCGGTGTAAGTATAGGTTCATAGGTTGAACCGATGGTTCCATAGGTTGAGCCGTATGATTAATAAATAATATTACTAAATTTAATAACATAATTTGAATATAATTTATAATAAAAATTATTAATATAACCATTATATTAAATAAAGTTTAATATAAAATATAAATATA
Source organism: Sonneratia caseolaris (assembly GCA_900006705.1). Lineage (NCBI taxonomy): Eukaryota > Viridiplantae > Streptophyta > Magnoliopsida > Myrtales > Lythraceae > Sonneratia > Sonneratia caseolaris. The sequence continues at coordinate 585,052 of CXYZ01013298.1, read as the reverse complement.
AGTTTAGTAAAATAAAATAGGTACATTACA
>CXYZ01013298.1:553951-576066 GCA_900006705.1 Sonneratia caseolaris | reverse complement strand
AACAATACCACCATCTCCTCACTTGATTCTCCCCCTTCCCTTCGAATTCAATGTGTCTCAACCATACCGGAGGGTGAGGGGAAAGAAACAAACGAATAGGCTCTCGGTCAGCTGATCGACCCGGTCCGACAATTCTATTTTCAATCCCATCCCCCCTCGGCGTAGTCAAACATTTGCAAATTATATCGTGGCACGCAAGTTCAATTGCCACGCAACTCGCAGCCGCCTCCAAACGCCATCTCTCTCGCCTTATATATACCCGTCATTCAACTACGTGATCTCCAAAAACCTTCCACCAACACATCTTCGTAAACCCTCCACTCACAAGCTCATTATTTGTCAATACAACACCTGCTCGACGTTCAAGACAGGCAGTGTGTAGGAAAGATCTCTCATTAGTATGGAGAGCTGGGCAGTCGTGAGACGCCTCCGGAGGGCTGTGAACAAGGTCCGGTTCCTACTCAACTTTAGGCTCCACAGATGGCTCTCCTCGGGTGTTCTAAGGGGCTCGGTCAGCCACCGACGCCTCAGCTTTGGTGACAGACCGGGGCTTTTCCTATGCACCGAAGATCTAGAGTCGAACGATGGTCCCTTGGCCTTGGGTTCTGGTCCTCCTTCGAGGCAGTTGTCGCTTCAAAGAACGATAAGCAGCCCGACTGACAGCGACCAGGAGTGCGATGATATCAACAGGAGGGCTGACATGTTCATCGCCAATTTCTATCGCCAACTTCAGCTGGAGAGACAGATTTCCCTCGAGCTACAATACTGCAGTGGAAACGGCTTCGGGTCAACGAAATCTCCGTAATCCAATCAAAGTTTTTGTTCAGTATCCACGCAAGAATCGGGGAGGATGTACTTGTACTGGCTTGGTGATGGCGTCTGCTATAATTTTTTTCAGGAGATATCATCACAGCTTGATTCTTTCTTTCACGTACCATTTTTTTTTGGGTCGAATTACTATTTCTGTGTGTACGCACATATGTTTCAATTTTGCACATTCTTGTACATGCAAAAATGAAAAATAAGAAAGGGAGGTTGATATAATAATAATGTTATTAATCTAATAATCAAGATATTATAAATTCAATTATTATTGTGTAACTCCTATAACTTTTTATCATCTTCTTACTTTTACCATTTTATTAGAGACTCATAAACATTTTATGTAATAAAAAAAATGGCAAACTCATGCCTACCAAAATCATATAATTTACTTATTTTTAATAACTGATTGTACATATTTTTCCCAATATAAAGATGGTCAAATTATATGCTAATGATAATCATACCCACTAGCCTTAGGTATAATTATATATATTGAGATAAATGATCTCATATAAACCAAATAATTAAAAAGTTGCAAATTAGCTACCACTATCGATCAATTTAGGCTTTTATGTGGAAATAAGTCTAATTCTTTATGTGTTTACAATAAATTCAAGATAGTGTCAGAATTAATAGGCTCACATTTTACTCAACTCGAATCCGAAAGTCCTGCTTGTGATCAGTTGATATTAAGCCTAGGTATAGAAGAAAATTGATTGGCTTATAACCAGTTATCTCTATCATCCGAGACCGAAAGAAAAATATCTAACTTATAAATAGTTGTTGAGAGCAAATGTTTAATGACACATGACAAAGTGTATTATATTGCCATATGAGAAGAGTGTTGAAATATATTCGCATCAAGCAAATAAAAAATATTTGTGAACTTATACTAAAATTGGATATCATCACATCTTTTTTTTAGTCTTTTATATGAAAATGAGTTTAATTTTTTATGAGTTTATAACGAATTCAATGATATTAACTATTCAAACTAAGAATTTATGACAATGATTAGTCATAGAAGGCTGTTGATATACGGATAGGTGTTGTCCAGCCATGTAGAAGCGGGCAAATACGAGCATATCTATATAACTTTGCTAAAACATCAAATATTTCTACATTCAAAAAAATATATTATAACATGATGTTACAATCAAGAACTTAGTCCAATGTCACAAATGGGCCGCGGCCCAATTGTAGAGACCAGAAGTCAAGCCCAATGGCTGACATAGAAGAGGGAAGGGGAACAACGACCGCTGTGAAACCGAGGACTACCTTAAACCCTAGACCAAGCGGGGTGATTTTCTGCTCCTCTGCTACAAAAGCTTTTCTTGTTCTCTTCAATGGCGGTAAGTTAGGCATGATTTACTGTTGGTTTTACCTGTGGTGCTGTTTATCTCTTATTGTATTTCTTTTGCATGTTCTCATGGCGGCTCTCTTGTGCTTGGTGANATATGAGAAGAGTGTTGAAATATATTCGCATCAAGCAAATAAAAAATATTTGTGAACTTATACTAAAATTGGATATCATCACATCTTTTTTTTAGTCTTTTATATGAAAATGAGTTTAATTTTTTATGAGTTTATAACGAATTCAATGATATTAACTATTCAAACTAAGAATTTATGACAATGATTAGTCATAGAAGGCTGTTGATATACGGATAGGTGTTGTCCAGCCATGTAGAAGCGGGCAAATACGAGCATATCTATAGAACTTTGCTAAAGCATCAAATATTTCTGCATTCAAAAAAATATATTATAACATGATCTTACAATCAAGAACTTAGTCCAATGTCACAAATGGGCCGCGGCCCAATTGTAGAGACCAGAAGTCAAGCCCAATGGCTGATATAGAAGAGGGGAGGGGAACAACGACCGCTGTGAAACCGAGGACTACCTTAAACCCTAGACCAAGCGGGGTGATTTTCTGCTCCTCTGCTACAAAAGCTTTTCTTGTTCTCTTCAATGGCGGTAAGTTATGCATGATTTACTGTTGGTTTTACCTGTGGTGCTGTTTATCTCTTATTGTATTTCTTTTGCATGTTCTCATGGCGGCTCTCTTGTGCTTGGTGAACTTTTAGGCCTCGGTATCAAGATTGTACATCAAATTTTGGTTGCGAGCTAGTTCTTTCTTCCATATAATGTAAATTGCGATCTTCATGCTTATCACTTTGTTCGGGTGTGTTTTGTGTCGGGTAATTGCAAGCTTGGTCTAATGGATGTTTGGTGTCTGAGAAGGTAATGCCCGGACTTGCCTTTAGCAGACAAAAATCAATGTTGGCTTCATCTCTACTAGGATAATCTATGTCAGAAAAAGAAAATCGAGATCTTGCTGTGATTTTGACCAAAACTGCTGCTTGCTTAGAGTCAGGAACTCTGGATAAGTCGATATGGAAATGCTGTTTTAACTTAAGCTCGGAATGCTGTAATTCATTTGTAAGTTGTATTTCTCATGGTGTTCATGGGTTGTCTTAATATTGGTTAATTGACTTGGCAGACAATACCAGTCAACCCAAAACCTTTCTTGAACAACTTGACTGGAAAGCCAGTGATTGTAAAGCTCAAGTGGGGAATGGAATACAAAGGTGAGGAATTCTTGCGCTTTCAGTTTTCAAACTAACTTTTAATGATATTTGAGGGTTTTTGAGGAATTACATGGTGTCTGTTCTACAGGTTTCCTTGTATCTGTGGATTCATACATGAACTTGCAGGTGAACTATTGAAACTTGTCCTTATNATACATGAACTTGCAGGTGAACTATTGAAACTTTTCCTTATTTTACTTGCTACCTGCACTTTTCCTCATTTACTTGCTACCTGCATTTGGCTTTACTCATTGGACTGTTATCAGGGTTCATTAGGCTAATGACAAGAAAATTCATTTCATCAGACATCTAACTCGTTTCAAGTCCTTCTGCAGTTAGCAAATGCTGAAGAATATATAGAAGGACAGTTCACTGGAAGCTTAGGGGAGATTTTAATCAGGTATTTTTGCAAAGTTGTGCATTTCTTTGTAGTATGCATGTATGATAAACTTCATGATCATTTAAATGGTGTTTACCATTCTTTTGATACATAAAAAGGAGTCGTATGATTATTACTCACTGCTATTACTCCTTTTTGAGGACATATCCAAGCGTCAAAGCTACTGAAAATTGGGTTTTAATTCCCTCTCCTTCTTCAGAAATAGTTGTTCCGTTCACCTTCCCTACAGTGTTCAGAGTTGGCAAGTTGCCTCAATTTTGTACTAGCATGTAAATTTGTGACCTGTTCAACATAAAGATACAAACATAGCTGAGACGGTAGAACTGGATATCCCTGTTTGCTGTTAATTTCTGTCGAGTAGTTACTACATTTTTGCATTTTAATTGTATTTTGCTGGCAACTCATCCCAAAATTTTGAGCCCGTTCCAATTTATATATAGAAGTTGGAGGATATTGAACTGTTGTCATGACGTTTATATCGAACTGTTGTCAGATGCAACAACATGCTATATCTTAGAGGTGTGCCTGAGGACGAAGACATAGAAGATGCTCAGTAACTCTTTCGAGCTACTAGCTGTTGACATTTCTTTGTCCTGAAACCAGAATTCAGGTTGGTCAATCGTAATGTGGTTTGTACTATATTGTAGATTCCGGTATATGAAGATCCTTAAGAATACAATCCCATTCTACTCTTATTAGTGTCTCCAAAAATGTTTGAAAATTTCAGAATATAACTAAATTGCTTGGCTTTGAAAAGAAAATCTGCATTCAGGTCATTTGACGAGTAACTATGCATTCCTTCTATGCTTGACTGAGCAGTTCGTTTGATGGAAACTGTGGAACTCCTCTGCTCGTGTTTCTATGAATGATTTTGGAGAGTTAAGAGGGTACTGATTTGTCAGTGACGCACGTCAAAGCTTTGATTTCTTACATCAAAGGCATCGGAAATTCGAATTAGGATATATGCCATATATCACTGATCTAAAAATATAATATGATGTGAATTTAAAATGCCTTCCCCATCGGAAATTCAATCCAACAGTAGGGTGTTAGATGCAAATGGCCATGGTGGATTTCCATGACTGAATGAGCCTGTCAAGAAGACTACAAAGGGCTTTCATTTGAGAACTTTTTCTTAATTTGGTCTCTCTTCTTGGCTCGAACTCCTGTGTGCTTTAAAGCTTTCATTTTTGTCCGGCCATGCATACCGACTAAAATTCGGATGGGCTATGATTAATCGATGTCTTAACTAAGTTGACCTAGTAAGGGATAGAATTCTCTCGTACGTGGGTGTTTTTCTCAATCCGAAAGACTCGGATTCCAAGATTTTCCTTGAAGGAAAACAACATCGAACTACCTTAACCAGGAATTAATGGCAAGCTTTCTCATAATTTTACGTGAATGAAAGAGCTTTGAAGATGCTGCAGTCTCTGAAGGGAAAAGAAAGATATTCAAATATCAGTACTATCTGTATCAATTTGATCTTAGCGTCATCATTTGTATTTGCAGCATTGTACAATAATCTTTCTCGAACGTGTACAAGATTAGTATCGCAACCCCCCAATTCAACGGTGATCTATCTAGTTAAGGAAATTCCTGACCGGTATTCAAGTTCTCTAGGATTAGAAAAATAATGGGCACAGATAATTTTTTGGGCATATTTCCCGATAAGAAAAGTAAAATGAATTGACAAACGACTGCCAACACACACCATTGATTGCCAGTGTTTATTCGACACCCTGTCTCGCGCATGCTTACACCGATCGAAGAGACAGAAAAGCCACACGACATCTGCAGAGCATCTCTTGCTTGTATACATGTACATTTATTTATGTATATATATATATATATAATATTTATATATACACCGATCATCCCACATTTACATAAACACGACGCAATCTACCCCAAGGACCACTCGTTAGCTCTCTCGATCTCTCTTCATCCGTAAAAGTATGAGCCTTGGAAGAATCACTAATGGCAGGAGCACGGAACCCCATCCGCAATCGTGTTCTGTCCCTATCGGATATTTAATTGGACAAGTGTGTGTGTGTTTATGGTTTGTATATAGACGTACTATATAAGATAGACGTACTATGCATATCTTATAGCATTTACGTACTGCCCTCGATGACGATATTCGGACCGGTTCCGACCCAACTGCTTGCTCAAAGAGAGAAATGTGATAGCGCCAATGGGCTCGTGAAGAACAGTAAAGTGTCGCTTTTTCTGAAGATGACCAAACCAAGGGCCTTTCACCTTTCATCGAGCTGTTCGATGTTCGTGAAGGCATCCCTCAAGAAGTTCTTTCATAATCAACACTAAATCACGAAACTGCATTCCTATATATATATATATATATATGTATGTATGTATTCAGCGGTGTGTGGCCGATGTCATCAAATCTTTATCGGAGGCTATTTATTGTAGGTGAAGCGGGCATGGAAGAACATATCATAAAATTAATCTCAAGATTTCATCATCATGATCGATGCTATACATTATACACGGTAATATATAATAAATACTAGACATAGACAGGTGATTGAGATATTCTAATATTTTTTTTAAAAATTAAAATTTGAAATTCGAATTTTTCTTCCCTTTTTTTTTTTTTTGTAGAACACATAATATAAACAAGAAGTTGATGGGCAGGAGGATGGGGGTGGGAATCAGTGAACAACCTCTCTGGTATAGTGGGATACTATATGCTTTGTATTCTGTGATGGGTCCATGCCACGTGGGAGAGGTGCGGTGGCAGGTGCACGGACTCCCCGCTCTCCTGTCCTATGAGAGATGGATTTAGTGTACCAAGTGAAACTCCCTTTTGCAGCTGCGTGTCTTTATTAGGTTTTTGAGCACGGTCTAAAATCTTTACTATTATAAATTTAAATCATCTTATAAAATCCGAGACAAAAATCTTATCTAACGGGAGACGTGCCCCCCGGTTGCCCACACTACTAATTTGAATTTGTGATATTTGATTCTAGGATGATTTCTCATCTCGACTCCTCTCGTCGTGTTCGTCCTCCGGTTGCCCACACTACTGATTAGCTCGGACGTTGTGTCGGCCACACCGAGAAAAAAAAAAAACTGGCAACTTTGGGCCTAAATATCCCAAGACAATGGACGCAAGTCCTACGAGGCATGTGATGTTACCACTCAGCACCTTTTTCTTAATTGCAATTTCGAACTACCGATTTCATTCGAGCGAGTAATAAATGGCCGAGCCAGCACCCCCCAACCTCCACACTCTCTTGGCCTCTTTAATGGCACAACCGCTTGCACTTCAATTTTAGTTGCTTGAACCACTCTGTCCTTTGATCATGTCTACAACATGTGGGGGAGAATCTGCGGTGGAAGAAGAGTAAAATATAAACGATAAAAAAAAAGTATCAAAATGAATTAGTGCTTGATAATTTAAGCATTTTAAATGAAGAAAATTTATAATTAAAAATGGTGAATTGTGCTAGAATATGTTTAACTCAAGATTAATCGAATCTCTACATTTTATGTGTTGCAGAGAGGAAAAAAAAAAAGAAAGAAATTTTTAGGCTGTGTACCCCCGTAGGGATTTTTCCGTCTGGGTTCTGACTATATATGGACGTGAACTGGTGGGGGTCGGGTGGGAGCGTTCGCCTACATTCCGGCCAAAACCTAAGATGCAATATTTGGCTTAAAACCAAGCGCAACCTCCATTTGCGTGCTAAATCCATTTCACCTGCAGACCTCTTTATTTATTTATTAATAATATAAACAATCAATTATTGACTAATAATGATCACCTGTACAAAAGGGACAGAGGTAAATTAAAGGATTCTATGATAAGCACAGCACCTTCATGCATGTCCAGCAAAAAAATCTGGCAGTACGTCATTGGAATCACATGAGTTGACAATCTGTTCCCCCCCTTGACTCACGGTACATGACCAGCACACACACGTCCGAAATCTCATCTTGGATCTCGATCGGTAATAGTGCTACAGATGTTAGACACGATATGGAGTGTTATTAATCGGTCGAGTGTACTTCAAATTAATGCATGCATACATTTGAAGCAGCGATGGCATCGGAGCTTGTCGTGATCAACAAAGACGACGATTAGGATACTGGGTGGATTAATAATATCCAATAGTAAGAAAATTTCAAACCATCCTCGGAATTTAGGGCAAGTTGCTAAATTGTTAATGCGTGGAGACATCTCCCGTAAAAGATTCACCTCGGTGTCTTCAACTGTTGTCACGCTTCTCCTAAAACTACTATAGATACCAGGTTGTCCTTTGCTCGAGATTATGAGTTACGTCTGTCGTCGAAGCATGCCTGCCCTGTTGCTATAACATAGTAATAAATACTTAAATCGATTGAGCTTAGCATATAGCTAATATGTCACGTAACTTGTAGTGGTTTGTATATCCTCAACCATGTTGAGGGGCTGGCTTCGAGTTGTCGTATCAATATATATATATATATATGCAAATCGAAGTGTAAAAAGCAATATAGATTAGAAAATTGGAGGGTTTCTTGTTTCAAAATCCCTCCCGCCTATTATGCACATGGGATTTTGGAGGGTAACTTCGAAATGCAACAAATGAAGAGATCCAGCGAAAGATGTGCAAAAGCAAGTTACATTTAATATACTACACGTGACCTCTTTCTTTGGAAAACAGCTTGTGTATACATACATACTCACAGTGAATTCCGTTGATTTATTGGGCTTAGATCTTCCAGAGCTTAAGGAGTAAAAATGAGCCGATAGAAGTCACCAGAAGAGCGGGCTTTGTGCACGTAACCTTCTAGTAAAAATGAGATGGTCTGTTGTCCTAATTATATCCGGTGAATAGAATTATCGATGCGATCATTAACGTTATTCATCGTCAAATTCAGAGAGAGCCCTTCACAGAGGTCATTACCTTTTACTGATCACCACTGTTGGGTACATGACTCATGAATTAAGTCCTTCACAAATTAACACTAGGCGGACAAAAAGGAAAGAAAGAAAAAAAAAACAACCCTCGAAATCCTCTGCAAATGGCAAAAGTGTTCGGCCCAAGAGATTAAAATTCACGTGCAGGTAGGTAGGGACTAATGAGTTTGTGACGCCCAAGTCGGGATCTCTACGGATGAGGAACCGTGGCGTTCGATCACTGTATGGATCGTGTTGACCAGGAAGACATTTAGCCTCAACATAGATCTAACACCGACGCATGAAATCAATTTTTATAATAATAAATTTAGAAGTCTTCAAAGTACTGTGGCTTAGCTGTTCAAGCCCTGCTTATCATTGTCATTAATTAGGATTTTCAATTATTTATAGTGGAAAAAAGAATTACTTGTCGCTGCAACCTGATAATAATAGTAACCTCTTTGATCGAAGAGTATCCACATAAAAACAGCAATTTAAGTTAACATAATTTGTTTTATTTTCTCAAAAATAGGATCATTAGGAAAATAAAAAGCTTTCCCTATCAGTGACAGTAATGAGGATGCATGTCTTAGGGCTAGCTTGAATTATTGATTATAGTTATAGCTGAATAATTCAAAGCTGGAAGGGCCCTGCCCTTATTTAGGTGTGGGCTTTATTTCATAATAATAATTACAATAATAATAATAATCATCATCATCATAAAATACACGTGTCCCCAACTCCCATCTTGTCAAGGGCATAAAATTTCGTGAAGTATATGCATATTTTACACTTACTAGTATTACATCTTAAACTGTTGCTGAAAGTAATTTCTAGTATTAAGGAAGAATGTATATATATACATTTAGTCTCTCTTTTTTCCTTGAGTGAATGTACACGTCAAAATAGGGGAAGAAATTAATTATAGAAAAAAATAATGGAAGAAAGAGAATTAAAACCAGAAACAAGAGGACGATAATGGATGAGTGTGTTCACTGTTTAGTATCTTGTCGAGGCAGATTTCAGACCCAACCCAACTGCATCTAGACGCAGCACTTAATTATAACATTAAAAAAAAGATTTAAATAGGTAAATAAAATACTACAAAAAAGAAAGGGAGAAAAAAACCATCTTCCTTTATCTGCGCTTTGACCCACCTCCTGCTGCCTCTCTCTCTCTCTCTCTCACTTATATCAATGCTGTCTCTGTTCCCCTGATTGCTCTCTGTGGAGACACAGGCAGAGCAGAGAGAGAGAGGTAAGAGCAGAGCAGAGCAGAGCACATGAAACAGAGGGGTGCAGCTTCTGAGGCAATGAGATACATCAGAACCAGCAGCCTCAAGCGGCTCCTCTGGCTGAGACGACGCAGCTTCGACGGGGACCTCAATGGCGTCCCCAGCCGGACAGGACATGGCGGCGAGGATCAGAAGAACCATTATGACAACGTCATTGACGCCGTGGGAGCAGCAGAGGACCCACAAAAGAGACCCACTTGGAAGTGCTTCTCTTACGAGGAGATTTACGTTGCCACCGATGGGTTCAGCCCAGGTTCGGATTCTTGAAAAGAAGACCCTTAAAAGAACAACGAGAAAGGCCGTAGATTAGCGCTTATTCCCTCTATCTGTCTTTATACAGTTTTTCCTGCCCACTTCTGGTGCTGATATGATCTCTTTTGTTCTTTTGTTCTTTTTTTGGATAATTTAGAGAGATTAGTGGGCAAAGGAGGCTATGCTGAAGTATACAAGGGGGTCTTGTTAAACGGGGAGGAGATTGCAATAAAGAGGCTGACGAGAGCCTTAAACGAAGAGAGGAAGGTGAAGGAATTCTTGACCGAGATCGGAACGATCGGTCACGTCAGTCACCCGAATGTGCTCTCCTTGCTCGGCTGCTGCATCGACAACGGTCTCTGCCTTATCTTCCAGTTCTCTTCAAGAGGCTCAATCGCCTCCCTTCTCCATGGTAACTAAGAACTAGGAACCATCTTTACCGATAAATTGCAGTACCCGATAGTCATGTGAAACTGCATTTGCATCCTCAGCTCTTTCTATGTCTTACATTTTCACCCTCGTGCTAATAATTGATCCCTCGGGCAGGATTCATAAATTACCCCCCATAAACCAATGAATCCAAAAAAAAAAAAAGTTGTTCTTATACAAGTAAATGCATAAATAATCCCTCTTGAATTATTCATAAAATTTGTAAATGTTCTATTATTTGAGCTAATTATCATGAATTATGATAACAGAAACGTTGCACGGGTTAGCTCTAACCCAAATTATTGGGATAAAGCCTTATGATAGTTGAAGAAGACACCTTGTAATTTATCCTTTTTTTTTTTTTAACTGTGCTAGTGCAATGGCACGAGGGGTGTAAGTGTATTTCGAGCACAAATCTGGCCATTCTCTAATATGTTTCCCCTTTTATTTGGTGGGCGAAAATTTCCCGGTTAGATGAGAAAATGCCCACAGTTGATTGGAGGACAAGGTACAAGATTGTGATTGGAGCAGCGAGGGGGCTGCACTACTTGCACAAAGGTTGTCAGAGGAGAATAATCCACAGAGACATCAAGTCCTCCAACATCCTCTTAACTGCTGATTTTGAGCCCCAGGTGAGTAAAATGTTTCGGTCCTTGCGAGAAATAGTTCTAGTCCTTGCGAATTCTGAACCTGTGCCAACCGGACACTCCCCATTGATTCGGTCATTAACGCGTAAAGATGACCCATTTTGGTGCTCAAACCGTGGCCTAATGTCGGTGATTGGTCTTGTTTGTGTGATAGATCTCGGATTTTGGATTGGCAAAATGGTTGCCATCCCAGTGGACCCACCATTCAATTGCTCCAATAGAAGGCACATTTGGGTATGTAATTCCACTCTCCTCAGCTGCTTGCGTCCATGAGTAATTGACGAGCAACTGGCAAGCATCCACTCAAATCAGTAATATCAAATTAAGATCCATCTAACTAAAAATTTAGTCATACCATACTTAATCTCCACTACAATATATTCCTGTTAGACATTACCAATCCACAATGATCTATACGAATTGGAAACAATAATTAATAAATCAAGAATGGCAATGATTGTTTACAACGTGATTTTGGCAGGCATTTGGCACCAGAATACTTCATGCATGGCATAGTGGATGAGAAGACAGATGTGTTTGCCTTTGGTGTTTTCTTATTGGAAATTATTTCCGGCAGGAAACCCGTTGATGGGTCTCACCAAAGCTTACACAGCTGGGTAAGCTCCAACCACAACCCTAATTCCCTCCCTCCCTTTTTTATTCATTGCTTGTCTTCTTAGCAAGGGGAAGTCTAGAATTCTGATTTCTTCGTGAGTTGGCTAATCTACTTGGGACTATATAAAGTCCGTATGGCCGGCCTCGTGACTGTACACCGACTTATCGGTGATGGTGTTGTTAGCACGTCATCAAATAAGTAATGGTGCAAAATTTTCATATCGTTCTTTTTCCTTTGCAAATCAGTTTGATATATTTAGAAGGGCTTACAAGAAAAAGATAATAATAAAATATATAAAATTTTACTAATAAAAATCAAATTTAAGATACTTTATCATATAATGTCAATTATACTAATTATTCTATTTTATTTTTGAAATTTTCGCTTTTTTTATTTGTGCCATTTATTGGGGATTGTCGGGGGATGAGTAGTGCTGTGAGTAAGTGGTGTTTATACGTTAGGCATTTTGGTTTCATGAGCTGATTTTCCGAGTTGTCATTGAAATGTACATATATTCCTCTGATCAGGCAAAGCCAATATTGAAACAAGGTGGGATCGAGAGGCTAGTCGATCCGAGGTTGGAGGGGGCCTACGACGTCGCACAGCTAAGGAGGCTTGCCTTCGCAGCGTCCCTTTGCATCCGGGCATCTGCCACGTGGCGGCCCACCATGAACGAGGTATTATTTTGTCCTTTTTCGCCCGACCCTTTTAGTATTTCTCATTTAATTTATCACCTTATTCTATTTTTCCGCAATTTCTCAAAAGCTGCAACGATTATACTAATCAGCAAATCAGATCCCTATTTCGACGCTAAAATAGTCCATATGGATGCGGCCAATCTGTCGACATCTATTAGAGGCTCTATGGACATAGGCAGCTGATGTTCCATACTACCTAACAAAAAAGATCTTATGTCCCTAAAATCAGGTTAATGAATGTTCAATCACACGTGGTTAAAGGATTATTGGGTGCTCAGTTAAAATCACCATTGGAGCAGTTACTATTCCCTATCTCCTTTTCATCTGAAATGTCTAAAAATTTAATTTTAAATTTAAGTAAGATAAACCTATTTAAAAATAAAAATTTCTGTATTATGATATTTATTTCTCTCGTGGTCATTTATCAATTTCACCTTGGGATAAGTGCCTATTTTCCTCCCCTTTATTGTATATGGATTTGGGAAAACTGTGGTTGGCCCATGAGATAACTAGGCAGATGAATCGATCACAGTCACATGGGTTCAATTTCATAGAGGGGCCATATCTGAGGACTTCAATGCAATTGAACCAGAGTGTCGGGTATCAATGCCATTCTGAATTGCGCAGATTTAAATCGCGGAATCCAGCGTGCCATTTCCAAATCATGCTGTGTTCTATCGTTCTGTCTTCACCGTTGGTTGATCTATTTAATCCGTCGAGCTGATACGTAGAATCCCCCAACTTGCTTGGTATTGCATATTCTAATAATAGGATATTTAATTGTAAATGCCAACTACAACAGAAGAGGATAGAAAAGAAAGAAAATCCCAATCGACATGACCCCTTGTGTTCGAGGCTATTAATCATAATGAGCTTGATTTTCTCATTCTCGACGATCTCGGGAGTCAATTCCAGCAATATATATATATATTTTGGTGGTTTTCATTCCATGGTGTGCCTTGCTCGTCAGGTATTAGAGGTCATGGAAGAAGAGAAGACCGACATAGAGAGGTGGTCGATGCCGGAGGAGGAGGAAGAAGATCAGGAAGAGTTCTGGGGTTTCGAGGACTTGGAATGCGAATGCGACAGCTCCTTCTCTTCATCGATTTCTCAGGAGGACTACACATCTATAGAGAGTTCCCAAAACTGAGAGGAGAAAAAATGAAAAAAAAAAAGGGGGTGTGACGTTAGGTACCCAAAATGTTCTTATTTCGAAAATCTCAAGTGATCTTAATTAGAAAAATCGATTAGATAGTAAATATAAATTTCAAGTATATTATATTCTCGTAAGGGTTTCTATTGTAGTACGTATAAACCAGTAGGAGTCGTCAGATGGAAGCTATGGTATTTCTGTCCCAGCAATGTAATCAGTTTCGTATGATCAGCATTATCAGATTTTGAATCGAGCCTATGGACTTAGTATCAAGATGCTTAATTTTTCGGTTGGATATTTAGAAATTCAATTAGCCTCGAGGGATAAGTAATTAATGGGGCGTGGTGCAACTAAGCTTGACGTGCCAATCACATGGGAGGAGTCCACCGTCGTCGAGTGGCCAAGAAAATTCAGCCCCTTGAAAGCAATTTCTTCTGTATGGGCTGTGCGCGCGCGTGTGTTAATGATTTGAACGCGTGACGGCAAATTAATGTCGGCAGAATCTGTTGTTGCAAGCAAAATTTAGTGTGACGTGTCACGTAAACTTGAGTCAAAATCATAGCCAGCGGAAAAAAAAAAAAGGGGCAGTGCCCCGTGAGTTTGAACTGCAGTTACTTGACTCAAGATCAAATCGACTATCATCCTGTAAATTTGCCTTGGTGGATAGAAATATATACACACATCGATTCCATTTGAAATCTCAATGTATAGATTTCGTCACTTTGGGTATATATATATATATAGACCCCAGCCTGTGGACATGCTGACGTCAATCATAATAATGTTTCAGTGTAGCCGTGTTAGCGTTCCATTAACTAATGGTTTCATGCAACAGCTGGCAACACAAAGATATGATGAAAACATCCCCGACTATATAAGTGAATTAAATAAGTTTGATTCTTTTTTCTTAGTAAGAGTTCGGTTATGAATAATACGAATGCAATATATATATACATATACATATATATTTGAAGAATCTAATCGGTTGGATGATTGATTATACCCTAATTTTAATTAATCGATACTTATTAAACTTATAGACATTAAACGGTGGCTAATAAAGGAACACATCAAGATCTCATAAATTTGGATGAGAATTAAAGATTAGCTGCGTAAAAATTCGTGAAAATATTAGGAAAACCACAAATATTGGCAATTTGTATACTTTTTGGCATAAATAATTTGTCGATGACGGTGATAAATTTGATTAGTATTTAGTGAAAAAAAAGTAATGTGAGAAATTTTTTATTCAAATGTGAGGAATATTTCTAAAGGGGCAAAACATAAGCCATGTGTACCTAAGCCGGAGTTTAAGGATTACATTAAGTACTCTGCTTGCTAGATATATATATATATATATATATATGAAGATATGCGTCTCTGTTTGTTTTGGCATGTTGAATTATCAATCCTTTTGATGCAAAAAGGTTTTAAATTATTCTAATAAATTTATTATAATAATAATTATTATTATTATGAAAATTATTTAGGAAAANAGTTAATTATTATTATTATTATGAAAATTATTTAGGAAAATAATATTCATTTGTCCATTTCATATAATTTGATTTGTACTTTCTCTCATCATTATGCGATGGAATGGGATCATTGAAGGATTTTATTATTATTATTATATGAACGATGACTGAGATACGATTCGGATGTATTTTTGCATATGAAACTAGAGTTTATGGGAGGTGGATTGGGATCTTCTAACCTAAGCTTGTGATGAAGATGAAGTCAGATTGAAGTTGTTCAACTCACATGCAGACTTTGTTATGACAATGCACATCCATAATACACAAGACAGACAGAGACAAGCGACATGCTTTACAGACTCCCAGTAATTTGGTTTTGGTACCAGAAACGAGAAGAAGAATTATTCAGGGTTTAGGTAATCAGTCGATGAATTATATATTAGTATTGTAATCTAAACCCAAAAGCCTTTTTTTTTTTCATTTCTTTTGTCAAGGAAATTGAATGATTAAGAATGCTTCGGATGAACAGGTGGGATGCTGTAGAAATGGAGGTGGCTGATGGAGTGGAGTTTGGTCACTCATCATGCCGACTTCTAATCTGTCCCTCTTATCTGAATTAATAGATAATACTATTCATTTGGCCGGGTTTCAAGCGAGTCCAGATAGGTCCAACTGTAAAGTCAAGTTAATTAAACGATCGATCAGGTGGATGGCCGATTGCAGGATCAAGTCCCCCTTTTGAGCTTGGTGTCTGGATTTATGAATAATATATATATATTTTTTGAAACAGCGCAGATCACGAGATGTAATGCTCAAATGACGAGCTCATTCGCTGAGATTTCAACAACATACACTCATTATGATATTGAAACACGAATGCTGAAACATAGGCATGAGCTCGCCACCGAAGCTGATTCATACGATAGTTGAATGTTTACCAAAACTAGGGCTGACAAAATTACCACTACATGCTTTTATGTGGCCCGAAGAATTGCGATGGGCTCGTCTGACAGCAGAGAAAATGGGCTTATTTTGATGTCAGGCGTTGCTCTTGCAGCTAGTAGAATTGATCACCGTTATTTAGAAGGGATAGTAAGCAAGCCATCTATCCACCATCTCGAAACACTCCTTGGGCTTGTACTCTGGGGCGACATGTCCTGCACCCTGTTCGACATACATATACCAAAAATGGCAAAAAGAAACGAAACAATACATCAGTAGCCTGCATCCAAGTGAGCTGAACCTTGTCGGATTCGATCTGGAAAGTAAAGTAAGAGCTTAATTGTGAGAGTGATTTTCCGGAATAGGTGTCACTGACCTTCACAGTCACATAGTCGAGAGTGAAATCATCGGAGATGTACTCCATCGTGTACCTGCAACAATCAGGAAGTTTTCGAGTTACTGTCGGAATTGCAGCACTTGCTTCTTTGTTTTTTCCTCTTTGCTTACAGAGGCTCTACATTAGAGGATCCGGGTGCGCACAGCTGAGACCTACCCTGCCACTTGCCCGTTGACAAACCAGGGTCTCCAGTCGGAGTAGAGGGTCAAGTCCAGAGAGTAGATCCAGTTTTGAGTGCCGATGTGGGTCACAGACATGTCATGGTCTCCACTGCACAGGAAACCCGAGTTATGAGAAGAAGGAATACACGCAGAATTCATCGAACAGAGAATATGGAACTCAGATGCAAAAGGGAAGATGAATGTAGATGCAGACTCCATGTCCCCACCTGTAGATGAGAGCTTTGAGTGCGGATTTGGTGAAATTTCTATGGTATGGGACACTGGTGGGGACAGTCTTTGTGTAAGCTAAGCTTGAGTTGCACCTTGTCCATACTGCTTTCGTCCCCTGAACATTGCGTAACATTTGAATTTTATCGATGAACCAAAAGCTTGAATTTGATCATCACTTTACTCATGAAATTAAGGTGAAACAGTAATCATATTCCGAAAACCCTGTTATCTATATGTGACTTAGTATACCTCTCGAACTCCAAGAGCTTTTCGTACTTCCTTATTGTTTGCCCAGATGCCAGAGAGAACATAGTTGTACTCCTACAAGAGAATAACCCGAAATGAGCACCAAAGCAACTTAATATGCCGAGCGGTCGACTAAAGCTCGAAAGATCAACGTCATTATCTTTGACAACATTAATGTTTCTCTATATCATAGAGTTGCAGATTGCTTGTTAGTATTCACTGAAATTCAGGCATTACCCGGCACCACAAAGCAGGATTAGCTTGTGCTGCAAGAAATCCTTCGTAGTTCTCCTCGAGTGATCTCCGGTTCCCCTTTATCGATTCGACGGGTCTCGAGGATGCAGTTTTGCAGGTTGGCTCCAGAACTTGCATCAGATTTATTTCAAGAATCATCTGCATTGCAGAAAATGATGCAGCAAATGCAGTAATGAATTAATCACGCTGGACATGGAACAAAATGGACATATTCCGAAGATATTATCTACAGGAATCACAATAAGCAGCAAAAGTTTTCATAAGTTACATTATCAATCTCGGCGATATATTCCACGCATTCGGTAGAATTCAAGTAAATGTAATTCCCGCCACAGGCTTCTTTAGCCTCCTGCAATCACGAAGAACCGGTAAGATCTATCTATGTCTTTATCACCACCGTGAAAGGGGAAACAGAGAAGGGTACTCTGGGTTGCAACGAAGAGAACAAAGATTTTGACAGGTCGACCTTGTATAGTTCATCGGATATGAGGGTCAACCGATGCGCGAACGGAACTCTTGAGTTGTCGTCGATGTAATTATCGGTCTTTGGGTTTCCAAGCATATATCCCTACCATTGATTTGACAGAAATATATCGGTATCAGTCTCAAAAGTATGCAACTCCTGTTCTTACAGGATTCACGGATGGTGCACGTTGAAATTCATGGAAATAATCGAATTGATCTAACATCCAAGATAATACCTTTAGATTCAAATATGGCTCCAGTCCAGCACTATTACCTGCGAAAGTCACGGCAAACACATACTATATTAGCGGAAGCTCTGCAAAACGAATTATTGCTGGTAGTCACCTGACAAGTTTCGGACTTGCAGAGAGCAATATTTGAATCCATTCACGTATGCGGAAGACAAATTTGGCCAGGCAACTGTAGAAGGAGAATCGATTCACCGTTGATTATCTTTTCGACGATCATCGGAAGGGGAATGCCCGAGTAAGAATCGCCGCCGACGTAGAGAATGTTGTTCAAGTACTGGGAATGATTCAACAACCACTGCACTTGCATAACGACAACGTAAATGACATCGACTCACGTCCGAGTTATTTCGTGCTTACAGACAGTGCTCGATTCTCTAATAGGAAGTTACCTTTCTGAGGAACTCGTAAGTTTGCTCAGCTGATTTGTAGTCATCGATGGCATAGTTGTCCGCTGTCGTCGAGTATGAGAATCCCGTTCCAATCGGCGCGTCTACGTATATTATGCTCAATCCCTGCAGAAGACGAATGGGAATGAACACTGCTGAACTACAGAGAGGATGATGATCCGTCACAAATTACTAGCAGCCCATAGGATCTAAATTAGCTTGTTTATCAGAAACAATCTTTATATATAACCCGTTTCTCAATTTTGAACAGGAACTCTTGTCGAGGGAGCATAGTACCGCAGTCCATGTAAACGGATTAAGGTGCAGGGATGGAAGGCTCCCGTTGTAGCCTACGTAAGTGAATTCCACCGGACCTACACAGAAATGGATATAAATCAATCATTTATCTAGGATTTATTTATTTATTTATTTAAAAAAGACACAAGAATAGAGGGTTTTATGCAATTAAAATGTCGGTAGCAACGGAATTTATAATTATTGTACATAAGATTTTCTTAATGCTACTTATTCATGGTAGAATTTTTAGACATGCCAATAAATTATGCCTTTCCATAGCTCAAATATATCTGAGATTTCCATAGTTAAGGATAATTTCCCAAGAGTAAAACGAGTCCAGAATCTCTGAATAAAGTAAAGTCCACTGTGAAAATGTGTATTTATTTATTTTTCCACAGAGAAAATAACCTTTTTTTTTATAGTAATTATTTTTCACTGGCCCAGCTAAATGGGCCAGGAGTTTTTGGGATGTTTTGATGGGCCTCAGCAGAGAGCCCTTCAGACAGATTGACCAGCAAAGTCAACCCATGAATGGCAGCTATAACTAACATATGCTTTTTTCCAGTCTGGTATTAATTTTTATTTTAATTTTCCTTTCTCCTAGCTCTTTCCATGTCACTTATCCTTGGAAGTGACGTGTCATTATCCCAATTTTCCTATTACCATTTTTAGACTGACTTTTGATTGGTTGACGACCACGTGCAGTCTCTCCCTCCTCTCACATTTCACATAATGAGACAAGAGTGCTGACTCTGACGGTCTACCGATGTTCTCCTCGGTAAGTGGCCTCACCGCTGACCGTGTGTGAGACCAGCAAGTGACCCTGTAGCTTAGTAAAGAAAATGACGTGAAGAAGATTGAATACCGCTTTCGTAGAGGAAAGCCGAGAGAACCGAGCAGCCCGGCCCGCCGGTGAGCCAGAGCATTATTGGGTCTTGAGCGGGCGTTCTCTGTGACTCCACGAAGTAGTAAAACAGCTGCGACTCCTCCAGATCACCGACACCGATGTACCTGTCCAGAGCACGAATTACAATTTTACGATGTCGTCTTTCGGCTGTCACAATTCGACCGCCCCTCACAAATGACAACTCAGGATGAGCGTCCGAAGACCCAAAGCAACACGGACATGCATTTTGTACATGTTGTAACAGATATTATTCCAACTAATATTGTATTATAAAATTTTATGGAAATTATATATTGTGATTTTTCATATTAAATTTATATAATATTATGCATATTCACTTTCAAATTTAGTTAATTTACTGTAACTTATAAATATATTAATTTTTTATATTATTTAATAAATTATTTAGAATAATAAATATTTTATTCTAGTATATTTGGCCACATTACCACTATATATTTCTATTATATCTCACATCTTCCTTTATATTATTTAAATTTTATACATGATATCCAAGTGAGGCAATCTTCAGGAATACGTTATACATAATATGCTAACAAAGTGATATGATATTTAAGCAAATTGATGATGTAATACCAAAGTCACCGATTTACCCCCTTACAGCTTTTGAAGTCAAAGAAGAAAAGTCTGTGGCTGATTTATTAGACTTCTCAATATAAGAAATTTCAAGTTAATGTTGATTTTTTTACCAATAAAATCAAAGATACTCCATTCAATTTTTTTATTATTGTCGAGATAAGAAATTACGCTATTATCATCAACCTTACCAAATGCTCAAAGCGAATGTGACATTATATTATATAAGATTTCTTTTCGATTATATAAAAGGATAATAAGTTTAGAATAAAATAGGAATTATACAATAAAAATTAAGTTTACAATATTCTTATTTTTAAGTTGAGGATATACTACTATATTAAATCTTTTTTTTATTACTAATGAGAATTTAGTCACTATCGTCACTATCACCATCACCTATTTTCATTATATCTATACTAATTTTTTTTATAATATTTTAAATTTCAACACATGCGAGAATACTGGAAAATTTTACACGGAATGCTTGTCGAGGGGGAAAATGAAAAATGAAATCCAAATTTGGGAGCCTCATGAGACATCGAATCGAGCAAAATGAACTCTCGCTCTCTCGGTATCCTCGATTGACCCAGATCCACAATTTAGCAGCAGGATGAACTTCTCCTATGTGAAGCTGAAAGGCGGTTTTGGGGCATTGCAAGAACATAGAGAGCGTGAAAAAAGCCTTACCCAGTTTCGAGGTAGAATGGGAGCTCCCCATCGTAGCCCGGCAGCTCCTTCACGACTTTCGTCGACGAGACGATGCCAGAGAAAGCCAATAGGAGGAGAACACCCAGACAACATTGCCTCCGTCCCGTACAACCCGCCATCGGAGGAGTGAGAGGAAGGTAGAGGTGCAGAAGGCGGGATGGGATGAAGACGAGCGTGTAAACATGTACATGATTTAAAACATTACACTGGAAGATGTAGTAAACATTGTGGGACTGTGACAGGAAGGAAGGGAAGTTCCCGTCTGGCCCTCAGGTGCCGTACTGGTTTTTCTGGTGAAGAAGGTTAGCTGGGTTAGTTAATCATTGCGGGCAATTGACTAACAAATGGTTCTTTGCTGAAGAAGCTACCAAGATTTATTTTGCCCATTCTGTTTTCAGGAATGAATGATCCATTAAGAGATTCCAATTATTTAGGGGAAAAAAAACCGTTCAGTGAACCCCCTATTTTGATTATTTTACATAATTTTCAATCCATTTCAGTCTGCTCTCGGTGATTATCAGTTTTCCCTCGTCGATCTTACCTCCTCAGTAAAGACCCATAACTAACAGTTCAAATTACACCGACGTCCCCTTGGAAACACAAAATCATCACCGCCGTCGAGGAGGGAATAGGGATGGGAACTACAACTCGGTTTCCGACCGGCTAAGCCCAACCCGTTTTGTTATGAAGCTGTTTTCTTGGTCGAGGGTTGGAATCTCATGTGGACAGTCGGTTGAATTTTGTTTTTGCTACCGGAAGAGGTGTGGAACATTTGGGAATTTGAATAACAACAAGTTCGCCATTTTTCGGTGTAACTGACTTTCTTTTATTTTTTGAAGTGCCATTTTGACCTACTGATCCTCCAGCAATTTCAACGTTCCAATTTCTTTTTCCTTTTTTGCTGGATAAGACCAACGCGTTAGGATCATAGTTTTTAAAACCGGACTGGGCCGGCCGGTTCGACTGGTTCGACCGGGAACCGG
>CXYZ01013298.1:519234-531549 GCA_900006705.1 Sonneratia caseolaris | reverse complement strand
CTGCCACCGGCCAGGCCTCCATTATTATGAAGAACGAGGACGGCTTCCATTATCGTGCATGGGGTCCGCCACAGGTTAAAAGTCAAGGTCTCAGAATGCACTCAAGTGAATAATTTGACAGAAGTATGAGGTTAACAATCACCATGCAACCTCAACCCGAAACAGATCCATCGATTTGAGGTCAATTAAAACATGCGTGAATGCTCAACATCGTCGCAAGTTGCTATGGACAGAGCCTTTGATTGGTCTGTCCGATGAAACTTACGTAAAAGTGGAACAATGGTAAAAAAGTATGTTTCCTTTTTCTTCAATGAGCTTCTCTGCTGTCATAATTTCATCGCAACCTAACTAAAGTGCTTTTCTCCTGTTTCTGATATGTTTAATACGTATCCACCTTGTGAAGCCACGAAGCCACATTTGCACCACCACCCGAGGCGATCTCGGTCGGGCCTTCCTCTCCAACGTGCGCCCCACCGTCTTGTTCTCTGACAACCTATGCCCAAGACAACTCCTTTTCTTCACAGACAGCCCCCAACCAATTTCTTCGATTCAAATTTCTCCAAAATGTAATTTATTGGATTATAGGCATAGTAGAGACATTTTTTTTTTGGAATAAATTGAAGTGGAGGACGTGTAGAGCAACGATGGGCGGGGGAGGTGGTGGTTGAGGTTAGGGTTTCCAATCAGTTAATGGTATATCTTGAAAATTTGATCAATGGCTGGGGTAAAAGAGTAATTATACAAGTTTAAAATTTAAAAAAAAATGATATTTTTGCCATGCCGTCACGAGCGATCCACGCAGCAAATGACATAGTGGACAATTAATCGACGCATAGAATATATTCAATAGTGTGCCATCCAAGTCAGTAATTTACGATCCGACAAACATGTCACGGACAGAAATATATATGATTAAAAAATGGTAAATACATAACACTCTCTCATTAATTTCCACCTAAATAAATTGAAGTTTATACTTTCTTAGTTTTATTACGCATCTTTTAACACAAAAAGTGCTACGCTACATTATTTTTCTTTTTTTTTATATAATAATTTTCTTATTCATTTAATACCTTTTACGAAAAGGTATTTATTTTATGCAATGGTGTTACCATCTCAGCACTATCCCATGATGATCCTATCAAATAAAAGTTTAATATATATCAAGTAATACCCTATAGTTTTTCACACCGGATTGGACTAGTAATCGATCAAGGTATACGTTCATGGGTTAAACTATGGATTCAGTGAATCGAATTATATATTTAATAATTAATATTAACATTATAATATTATCAATAAATTGAAATAATATCATAATTTAACAAATGATGTATGATAAAAATTCTTAATATAACTATTATGCTAACTTTAAATTAATATTAAAATATAAATATAAGTTTAATAAAGTAAATTAAGTACATTATTTTTTAAAATTTTAAGTCGATCGGTTTTGCTACTGATTCAATTGAGATCACCGGTTTGATCGAGAAATAGCCGGTTCAATCAAAGTTGGTTGCATTTAAAATTTAATTAATTCTAGGAATTGGATTGGACAAGTGCCAGGTTTTTGGTCGAATTAATCAAACCAACCAGTCCAGTTTTTTAAACTATAAATACTACATTAAATATCCTTATTTTCTTTTTTTAATCTAATAGTTAATTTTTTATGATGTGCTAGAATTCTATGTGGGCTATTTAATTGTTTTTAGTTTTTAAATTATTAATATATTAATTTTTGTCAGGTTATGCATATTTGTAGTAGGAAACAAATAAATACATCGAATAATTAAGGAATGGAATCCTATTCAATTATATTTTGACTATTACCCTTGATATAGTATCCATAAATAAATCAATCTGCGGCCTTTCGTTTTGGGAAAGAACTATGAGAAATAACACTCCTAATACGATTTACCATCTAAAATCAACAAAAGTCAAAGGGACTGAAAATCAAATATAACAACGAAATAATTTTGTATTTTAATTTCGTCACTATCTTACTTACCGAATTTTATAAATTCTCTCGAATTTGCAATTTCTTTTTATTGTTCAGAATTTTTATACGCACATTTTCCATAATATGTATATTTATTTTTTTCTAAATTATTTTATTTTGTGAATTATTCATGAATTTTTCTAAACTTATTAAATTTATGCAAGTTTTTAATAGAGAGAGAGAGAGAGAGATGCCACGCAACTTTCGAAATTAAATTTTGAACAGACAATAAATAGTGTGCTAGAAAAGTTTAACACGCCTTCCATTGATAGAAGGAAATCCAATTCATACATCGCTGAGAAGAAAAAAAGAAATAGAGAAATGGGGAATTATGGACATGAAATTGTCTAATGGAATCGCACACGTTGACAGGCATACCAGAAATCAGTGTCCTGCTCTTTTTCTTTTTCTTTTTCCTTTTATATGGTCCCTGGACATGTCCTCACTCGTTGTCCTCGATTACCAACTTATCTCATTCGACTTCATCAGCGATCATCTCTTCTAACCATCCCGATTTGTCGAATGGCCAAAATGTACGCCACCTTCTTACTTGGACGTGTTAGATGACACTCATTACTTGTTATGCCATTTTTTTTTATTTTTAAAGACGCATCTAAATTTAAAAATTTGAGATTATTAATCATAAAGATAATTTTAATCCTGTATTCACCACATAATTTATAGAGAATGATTTCATTTGTGGATTTATTTCCATTTTGCGAGGATGTATAAGTGTCAAACAGATCCGCATATGAGGTTGAAAATGGTCATGACATGGGTTCAAGGGGTGCAACTCGGGATTTGTTGAGATAGTCTGCAAGTGGATTCAAGAAAGTATTTAGAAAATGTCCCTTTTTTTATATAAATTTATACGAATTGGTGCATATTACATATATATATATATATATTTTCTTTCTGGTGAATGACACGACATAAACATGCATTAGTCAAATTTTTATTGACTTGCCAATGTTATTACATGCTGAAAAATGGACCATTGATGAGAGCTATAAAACGAGGAGCGTCCAGAGGAGAGGGAATCACTTTAGAAACCACAGAAGTCACTGAAAACCTCATCGCTGCCCATTTCTTCATCCTCTGCTCTTGGCTCTCGATATAAAAAGGGGAGGAGGAGAATTCCATTTCAATGGCCTCAAATCTCTCTCTCTGACCATTCACTGAGTAGAGAGAGCCCGCCATCGATGATCCACTCCACTGCCTCTTGGCTTCCTCTCCCCTGTTGAGATCTCCCAAAACAGGGGCTCTTCTTCCCCCACACTGCTTCTGCTCAGTCTGCTAACCTGATAATCCATCCTTGCCTCGTTTTCTGAGAAATTGTCATGGAGAAGATGGAAGCAAACACTATCGGCTTGGAGGCGGTCAAGAATGAGAGCGTTGATCTGGTAATTTCACAATATTTCTCCCTCTTTATTTGCTCGAATTCTTTAATGGTTCTTTTGATTTTCACTACCACAGTCTAATTAGATCTCTCACGGGCAGTGTTTGTTTCCTGGACTTTCATGGGTTTCGCTTTCTTTCTTAATAATATTATATTTTGATTTTTTTTCAATTATAAAAAAATTCTTAAAAGAGATGAAAATAATAAAAGAATAAAAAGTTAGGTATTATTATGAACCCCAAACCCCTTTTTGAGAAAGGTGTCTTTTTTTCATTTGTATAATGGTTTGTTATCGAGATATTTGCAATATGATATGATAAATACTTTTAAAGGAGAAATAGTGAAAAGGGGAATAAATTAACTTGTTATGGTAAGGGAATATGGGTGGCGACAAATGTCTAAACCATTGATCCTAAGAGAGTTAGGCCCTCTACTTATATATGGTAAACTACTTAATGTTACACCCATTTTGATTTTGACCAAAGAGCTGAATTGAAGGAATTAAGAAGGGGATAGATGCACTCTTCGTGCATCAATTGCATGTTTACAATTACATTATGTTAAATTTCACATTCCCGTTTTGGTATGAGCCAATTGAATGTGTTCGGTTGCTTGATTGATCGATAAATAACTCTTGAGCCTTCGAATTACTCTGTCTCGGGCTTTCTGTGGTGCGGCTTCTTCCTACCGACGAACCCCTTTTACCTGTCGTGCGCTCTAGCCTCCACGCGTCAACGTTTCGATCCTTCAAACGCAAAAGACCCAGAAACCCTTTTCATTCCGCTGAGAATCGCTGTGCTCTCTCTCGTTGGCCCCAAACTTTCATAAGAAAAACACGACTGACCATCCCTCCGTCAGGTTTCCGGCAAGCTAAAAGGAAACGTGATTCTGAGAGCCAGCTTGTTGAGTGTTGAAGAGAATGGTGTCGTGGTAGATTGACAAGAAGAAATTTTTTTTAGTCATTAATAATAGTATTCAATACTATAAGAATAGAAAACATACTATTCATCTTTTAGATACAAAAAAAGTTTGTGAAAGAAAGTGTGAAGTAGAAGTCCTCATAAGTGCTATCTTAATATGTCTTACTATCTGTCCCAAAATTTTTACATGCTTTTCACTTTTATTTTTTTTTCTAATCTATTCCTTTTTTGGATGAAATTTTCCATTCTTTTTAATTACATGTTATTCCTATTCTACCTAAAAAAATATGATGAAAATAACATTAAAACTTTTTTGATAATAATGATCTAATAATAAAAGGGTTCACTGAAGTGCTACTTTAACCAAACCCTTATTTTGTTGGGTAGTGAGCGAATAAGAAGTACTTTTCCGTGGTACCTTTTAGCCCTTTTCAGTCCGTGAAGACGGCCGTGTTCGTTTTATCAACCTCGCGTTTCTTGACTTTGGTTGCCCCTTCCCCTATTTGATACTTCCTGGTTAATTCTTCTTATTTTTCGTTTTTTGGTTTTTCTTTGCTCTTTGTTCTCTTGCAAATAAAATAAAATTTGTCTTAAGATATAGGGTGGACATTGATGTGGACAGGAATCTTCGTCCTTTGGACAGATTGCACGAGGTTTCACATTCAGAATCCATCATTCATACGTGTAGAGAAATAGTTCAACAAGAATTGGAATTCTTCCGTGCCCACTGCTATGGTCCCTGTCAAAAAGTGTCATTAGTTCAGGACGCAGGCTCTCTCGATGAAAATAGATTCTTTGGTGGACCCGGGTCAGGAAAATACATGAAATGGTGTTTTACAGATAATATACAAATCATATCAACACTTACAATATTCATGTAGTTTAGATAGGTGTATTCCGGCCCGTAGTCGGCTTGTTAGGAGACCTGAGTCTGCGTTGTACTGCATGAAACGATGATAATGCAGAAGTATTTGGATTCATGCAGTACTTCCTGCTCCTGCAAATTGAATATTTCTTCGGAGAAAAAGAAAGAAATGAATGATGGAGCAGGAGCGATAAAAAGTTCGGGGGATGTGTGTTGAGTGATCCGAAGATTGGTGGGCAGTCAGTTGAATAAAAGGGAGGGGGAGGGGCAAACTGCAATTTTAGGAAAATGGTTTTGGGTCCACGACATGTTATCGGGGATCTCAACTTAGCAGAGTGTGCTCTGCGCGGTCGTCCACTCCATTCACTTGGCGGAAGGGCGGAGCTGGTGCAGTGCAGTGGGGCGACCTCCGCCCGACAGCTTCGTTTTTCGTCGCTTTTATTTTGATTTATTTTATAAAAAAAAATTATATTGGGGTTCGGTGTTGGTCAACTTAATACGATCAAATGTGGATTTAAATTAACTATAATTCATCAAGGATGAGTCTCATCAATAGCCTGAATGCCATGCTCATTGATGCTTCCAATAATTTTAACAACAGGAAAAGGTGCCGATTGAGGAGGTGTTCGATCTGTTGAAATCTTCCAGAGAAGGTTTGACCGCTTCAGAAGGAGATCGGCGGCTCGAAATCTTCGGATACAACAAGTTGGAAGAGAAAAAGGTACGCTATGGTTCTGCAGCATAAACTTGTCCTGAGGATGCCGAGCTCGTTAAGTTAGTTATGTTCGCACGTTCAGCCAGCACGAGTGATTCATTAGATGGCTCATACAGGACATAATAAATTCAGTTCTTCTCCACATAGAGTCATGACAACTATGCTAAGCCTGCTTCCTAACCCATTCAACTCAACTCTCGTCTCATTTCTCTTTTAACAAAATTTGCTTGCTCGGCATTGAATGATTAGGAAAGTAAATTTCTCAAGTTCCTGGGGTTCATGTGGAATCCCTTGTCATGGGTCATGGAAGCTGCAGCTATAATGGCTATCGCGCTTGCAAATGGCGATGGGAAGCCTCCTGATTGGCAAGACTTTGTGGGTATTGTATGTTTGCTCGTAATCAACTCTACCATCTCCTTCATAGAGGAGAACAATGCTGGTAATGCTGCCGCGGCTCTGATGGCCAATCTTGCTCCAAAGACAAAGGTAACAACACAATGTTTACACATAAACATTCCATCTTGCTCGTTCTCTCTATTATTTCCCCACCCCCCCCTATAGGTATAACTATAGTAAGCGGTGTCAACTATTGTTTCATCCAATTCCTGTTTTTCACACCCAACCCCAAGGACAAGAACATCTGAGTCCAGTGGAGAGTCACCATTTGGACTGAACATGTTCTCAATACATTTAAATTGTTGCCACAAGCTTAGTTAAATGTCTGTGGATCAATCAGTCTACCTGGAATGTATTGAATTCAGCTAGTGTATTAATTATTTGTAAAGTTGAACTGCGGTTCGTAAGTTGAATCCGAATTTAGTGAAGAAAATAAATTTTGCTGGTCACTCTTCGTGAGATCAGGTTCTGAGGGATNATTGAAGAAAAGAAAATTTGCTCGTCACTCTTCGTGAGATCAGGTTCTGAGGGATGGGAAGTGGGGCGAACAAGAGGCAGCCATTTTGGTTCCGGGAGACATCATCAGTATCAAGCTTGGAGACATCATTCCGGCAGATGCTCGTCTCCTCGAGGGAGATCCCCTGAAGGTAGATCAATCCGCGCTCACTGGTGAATCCCTCCCTGTGACTAAGAACCCCACAGAAGAAGTCTACTCGGGGTCAACCTGCAAGCAGGGTGAGATTGAGGCAGTTGTGATTGCCACCGGGGTCCACACATTCTTCGGCAAGGCAGCTCACCTTGTCGACAGCACAAACCAAGTCGGCCACTTCCAGAAGGTTCTAACTGCAATTGGGAACTTCTGTATATGCTCCATTGCTGTGGGAATGTTGATCGAGATCATTGTCATGTACCCGATCCAGCACCGAAAGTATCGGGATGGGATTAATAATCTCTTGGTGCTCCTGATTGGAGGGATCCCGATTGCTATGCCCACGGTCCTGTCTGTCACAATGGCCATTGGGTCCCACAGGCTATCCCAGCAAGGAGCTATCACAAAGAGGATGACTGCCATAGAGGAGATGGCAGGAATGGACGTCCTCTGCAGTGATAAAACGGGTACTCTGACCCTGAACAAGTTGACCGTCGATAGAAGCTTGATCGAAGTTTTCGTGAAGGGAATAGACAAGGAGCATGTGGTCCTCCTTGCAGCTCGGGCTTCTAGGACTGAGAATCAGGATGCTATCGATGCTGCCATTGTTGGGATGCTCGCTGATCCTAAGGAGGTAATTAATCTGTGAATTATCTCAATCAACTTTCAAAATTGTTTTGGAAGTCAAGGACTCAGGACAACTATATTGTTATTGTAAAACAGATACTCCTGTAAGAAATACTGGACTTTGCTCTACCTATGCATGAAATGGATGCATTGTGACTTACAAATTCTTATGATCAAATGCAGTCTATATTAAATGTCACTTATATGTTTCATATAAATCAGGCACGTGCGGGAATTAGAGAGGTGCATTTCTTTCCATTTAATCCCGTGGACAAGAGAACTGCTCTGACTTACATTGACTCCAACGGGAACTGGCAGCGTGCAAGCAAAGGGGCCCCTGAGCAAGTAAGCACCATTCAATTGCTTTTCTTGGATTTAAATTCAGCTTGTAGATTTATTTCTTTTCTTTCAGTTCTCCCTCTAAAATCTTATATACATATATGTATGATATATCTATCTATGTTGCTACAGATTCTGAATCTTTGTAATGCGCGAGCGGATATGAAGAAGAAGGTTCATGCTATCATTGATAAGTTTGCTGAGCGTGGGTTGCGTTCATTGGCAGTTGCTAGACAGGTTTTTCATACTGACCAAGCACCTGTATAGTAAAAAATCATTTTATTTGTTTCAGTAAGGCTGAGATCTTGAAAATTGACTGTTGCTGGGATATGCAATAGGAAGTGCCTGAGAAAACTAAAGAAAGCCCCGGTGCCCCATGGCAATTTGTGGGCCTGCTCTCTCTCTTCGATCCTCCAAGGCATGACAGTGCGGAAACAATTCGCAGAGCTCTTAATCTCGGGGTGAATGTGAAGATGATTACTGGTATTTCACATATAATTCACTGTCATATGCCTCGTCGTTAACTTTTAATATATGAATAACTTAATTGTCCTTCTTGTTGAATATTCAGGTGATCAGCTTGCCATTGCCAAGGAGACTGGAAGGAGACTTGGCATGGGAACTAACATGTATCCTTCTGCTTCCTTGCTTGGACAAGACAAGGATGCTAGCATAGCTACCCTTCCTGTGGAAGAACTCATCGAGAAGGCAGATGGGTTTGCTGGCGTCTTCCCAGGTCTTTACCTTCTGTTCTAGGAAATTTTTACCCAAGCATGCATTGTTTCTTCTCCTATTGATTCTGTACCATTTTTCCCAAAATCATAACTAAGTTTTTTCCAATTGCTGGGAAATAGTTCCTGTGGATCCCAATTTTCTGTGAAAAAATCATGGAAACAATGGAATTTTTCACTTACCTGTTATTATAGATGAAGTCTTACTCTTGTCTTCCTACACATAGAGCACAAGTATGAGATTGTGAAGAAACTGCAAGAAAGGAAACACATATGCGGAATGACAGGGGATGGAGTTAATGATGCCCCTGCACTGAAGAAGGCAGACATTGGAATTGCAGTTGCCGATGCTACTGACGCTGCTCGAAGTGCTTCTGACATAGTTCTCACAGAACCCGGTCTCAGTGTTATCATCAGTGCAGTGCTAACTAGCCGGGCAATATTCCAGAGAATGAAGAATTATACAGTGCGTTGCAGACTCTCTCACTAAATTTGTTTACCCTTTTTGCAAGAGTTTATGACTGTTCCCTGTGTGGTGAATTTATGGATTTTCTTTATTTTTATTTGCAGATATATGCCGTCTCTATTACTATCCGTATTGTGGTAAGTAGCCATCAAAAGTACTCTTGCAATCTGTTTCATGAAGATGGATTTTTACTGTGAAAAGTAATGTCTCCAATGAGATAACCTTCTCAGCCATTGATATTCCTTTGATAACGCTTCACTATTTTTTCCAGTTTGGTTTCATGCTCATTGCTCTTATATGGAAGTTTGACTTCTCGCCATTCATGGTTTTGATCATTGCCATACTGAATGATGGTGAGCAAGCTTTCCTTGCTCTGTCCACCAACAATATTAGTTCTTGGTACTCATAATTTCAGATGATTTTTACATGAAAGCATATTTACATTTTCAAGGTACAATCATGACTATCTCAAAGGATCGTGTGAAGCCATCTCCGATGCCTGACAGCTGGAAACTGAAGGAGATCTTTGCTACTGGGGTTGTGCTCGGGGGTTACCTTGCCCTGATGACTGTTGTTTTCTTCTGGGCAATGAGTGAGACTGACTTCTTCTCTGTAAGAAAGCATCCCTCCCTTTCCGCTAAATATGTTCTGAATTGTTTTCATGTTTTGTTTTTATTTTAAGTTATTCATGTGCATGACTCTCAACAAATCTAGGAAAAATTCCAAGTGAGATCTCTCAGAAACAGTCGGGAAGAAATGATGGCCGCTCTGTACCTACAAGTGAGTATTGTCAGTCAAGCATTGATCTTTGTGACCCGATCGCGAAGCTGGTCCTATGTCGAACGACCAGGTCTGCTTTTAGTCACTGCCTTCGTTATTGCACAACTGGTATGAATCTCCTGAGCCATATCTACTTTATGACAATCATTGGAAAACATGAGATTATCTGATCCCTTTTTTTCACTCTCTTGGGAATGAAGATCGCGACAGTGATAGCCGTTTATGCCAACTGGTCATTCGCGGAGATCAAAGGCTGTGGCTGGGGATGGGCAGGTGTGATCTGGCTCTACAGCGTTGTGTTCTATGTGCCATTGGATCTCTTCAAGTTTGCAATCCGATACATTCTTAGTGGAAAGGCTTGGCTCAACTTACTCGACAACAAGGTATGCATCTTTTGCATAGAACAAGTCTCATGATTCTTTAAGTTCTAACATCGAGTATTAATCCCTCATTTCTTTCTTGACTTTGTTTAGACTGCTTTCACGACCAAGAAAGACTATGGTAAGGAGGAGAGGGAAGCTCAGTGGGCCCACGCGCAGAGAACCCTTCATGGGCTTCAGCCACCTGAAGCATCGACGCTCTTCAATGACAAGAACAGTTACAGGGAGCTGTCAGAGATTGCCGAGCAGGCCAAGAGACGCGCAGAAATTGCAAGGTATTGGAACACTTTCAATTCGCTCCGTCACCGGTGCCGGGATTCATTCCTTTATCATAGATGAGGATGGAAATCTTAAAAAACCGATTTAGTTTCTGATACCAATCTCCATGAGAGGAACCCCCTACCTGACTCGTTTATGGGTTACTTGCAGGCTTAGGGAGCTACATACACTTAAGGGACATGTTGAGTCCGTGGTGAAGCTGAAGGGACTGGATATTGATACAATCCAGCAGCACTACACAGTGTGAAGCATGTCATGATATCTTCATCCTGTGACATGGCAACTTAGTATGAGCCAAAATGGCTCCGAACTTGGCAACTTAGTTTAAGTGGAGAAGATGGGATGGATCTGTCCCCCTCCATCACCCTCCAACCAGTTTATTAGGTAAAAGTGGTGGTGTAATTGTCTCTCAATGTCTGAACGCTCTAGTTGTCATTTTGCTAGCATGAAATATGCATGCAGTTCAACTTCCTTGACAGTAATTGATCTCTCCAGACATATTGTCAGTTTGAGAGAGGAAACAATGGGCCGACGGCCGCTGCATTTAGAACTCTGCGGCTCCGTATAACTGGCTGGGCTTTTTCCGGTAAACATGAGCCTGAATCAGTCCAGCCCGATGCGAGAACTCGAAGCCTTGAATATTTGGAAGCAGTTTTTGGTTAATGAAATTCAGGAGGAACAGGGTGGAAACCTCGCTCGATATGCGAGAAACTAATGAGTGCTTAGCATATATATGATGCGAAAATGGGCTTCGGAGAGGCTATCGACTAAATGTTGAGAGAGATATCTCTCAGGGCTCTTTCATGGGCAAACTCCAAAATAATGGCAGTATTCCATCAACTAATTAATTTAAGATGTCAAATTCGGTTCTCATCATCCCTAAAACCCCACGGATATCTGAAACGGATGTCAAATTCTATGTCAAGAATTTCATCTGAAACCTAGTCCCCTTGACATCGTGACCTCAATTAGTTAAGCTAAGGCCCACCATCTTTTTGGGATTCCTGACTCATACCTCCAAATGTCAATTGGATGTAGTCACTCAAGAGTTTATTGCATGTTCATGTACAAGTGTATATATATATATATATATATGTATATGTAAGTATGTTATTAAGTATATGTATATGCTGGTAAGGACAAGGAGGCTAAAAGTAGCACATGCCCGTCACTACTGCAACAAAGATGACACATATGTACATATTTATGTATGTATGTGATGGTTTCTAACGTATTCTACTGTCAAACCCCAACACGCAATAATTGTTGTCTCCTCTTTACAACAAGTTTCCTGCAACTTTTATCAGTTACTTGCAGATGCCTCCTCCATTCCTTGAATTAACTGTTCCAAATCTCCATCAACAGCTGGATAGACCATCTTTCCTTATCCAATTAGAGTGCTGAACTTTAGATCTGTCTCTGCTCTTGCAGCTACTGTATGTCTTAAGTTATTATGTTCGATCAGGCTCTTAGAGAGCGAAACTGATCAGATATATCACTCGCCATATGCTCAATCCCTGCACACATATGTATTATCATGGGATGGCCTCTCTCGAGTTTGAGGGATTTGAGAAACTGCTTTTCTCGTATAGCACATAATGCGAAGGAATCAACCATTTGAGAAAATTCAGGGAAATTCTTTAGATTTTTCTTGTGATCGGAGAAGAACAAGAAGAGCATAAGAAATCGGGATCCAAGAAGGTGAAAATGGACAGTAGAGCAGCAAATGTTGACAGGAGGAACAATAATGGAGGGGGGGGGGGGGGGGGG
>CXYZ01013298.1:490002-519035 GCA_900006705.1 Sonneratia caseolaris | reverse complement strand
GGGGGGGGGGGTTGGTTGGTGTGGCGGGGCGGCAAAAAAGAGAATAATAAGCAGCAGATAGTTTAATACGGATGCACCAAAACAACATGGGGTTAGGGATATCATTGTTAAATGAAGGGGAACGCATTGGATCCAGGGAAGAAGGAGAGAGGGAAGATAAGCCCTCCCTTTTTGGTCCAGAGACAGAGAGATTTCATCTGTTCGCCAAAACTCCAATCTTGTGTTTCTTTGTGTGGTTAGCTCAAAATATAATGGAATTAAAGAACTTTCACTTGGAGTCTGATGCGGTGAATGTGATGAGTACTGAGCTGTCAGAAGTGCAGGATTTGAGGTCTTAAGATTGATTCTTTCATAGAATCTTTCATCTGTGAATGATTGATCCCTTCTGATTGGATGCATCTATATGTGATCTTCTTTTACATATGATGCCTACCCAAAAGAGCTTCATATATATATGTAAGTATGTATGTATATCATATGATGCATCATCGGGCCAGATCTCCAATCCATCCTTCAAAATCTTCAACATAAATTTCAGTGGTACATGCTATTAATTTCTCTCTTCTTTTACTTGTTAACGCCTGTATGGTCACGCAAATTTCCATAAAATATATTTACTGCGCCCAAGCATGATTTATCTTGCCTACAGTCCAAGCCATGGACTCCTCTGCAAGATCTCATGCATACCAGCTACAACGATGACAATTTCATTTGGAGCCTCAGCTGTGAAGACGCACCCAGTAAGTCTCAGCTTTCGTACATGATTGACGAAATGCTTTTTCAAGGTGGTAATTCGATAAAAATGGCATTTCAAGTACTGTCAATGGATAATTCATAGAAGGGGTCACTGTAAAAAAGAGAGAGAGAGAGAGAGAGAACTTAGAGGTTATCGCCAAAAAGACAAACTTCATAGGGGGACATTGTATCTAGTACAGTAAGTTTTTTTTTTTACCTTTCCTTATATTTCAGATTTTAACTCCTAACATTGTCCAAGGAAGCAAATCGGACTGCACGTGACCAATCATACGTGACATAGAAATATAAAAAAGAAATAAAGATATCATCCCTCGAAGTTCCTTCATAAACACTTGTCAGTGGAAAAGAAATGCTTGTTTCCTTGTTGTGGATCTCGAAACCTAGTTTTTGACCCATATCATATAATATTAAGACGCATTTCACTTGCTCCATCCTGTCAAAAGCTAATCTGATCGATGCCTCTACATACATGTATAAACTATACGTACCTCGAAATCATTTTAGAATAATAGTATTCCATTAACTTAGATTAAAAAGAAGATAAATGTTAACCCTAATGTACATTGGATCGATGCTTGAAATCACAACGGATTTTTAATTGATAGCTATATGCATGTAACCATTTTTGAAACCAACAAATTTTATAGGGTCCAATACTTTGAAAAAGCGTATGAAGATTATCGAGTAGTATAAAAATATCAAAGAAGCATGTCATTCATCAAGTCACACTTCATATATATATATATATATATATAAAAGTTAATGTCATATAGCATACACTACATATGAATGTGTATGTGAGCTTGGGGTGGGTACACATTTCCCACATGGGTCCACATCTTATCAAGATTCTCAGAATGCGACCGTCCAATTTAGAAAGATCCATGGATGCCACTGCGCTTGTGGCTGTATTGGCTTCTGAGTATGCGGGTCCAATCAATAGGGGAGACAACTTAATTCCCTCTTGATTGATTTTGGCATCTGGGGCCCACCATTTAACTCCAAGAGTAAACTTTGACCAAGCGAGATCACTCATTTTTCTCACTCATAGGCAAATAAAATAGTAGAATGAATCTGATCAATGATAGTCAAGATTCAGACTTTTTAACCTTCGGTCAAGACGATTTGCATTGAACCAAAGCCTCTTTCTTCCCTTTGTAATTTACTGCATTGCATGGAATTACAAAATTATTTGGTTTACGGCAAATCCTTAAAGCTAATTAGAGAAACAAATTACAGAATGTAATGTGATATAACATGTAGATGTGAAAAACTAAATATAACAAGAGAAAAAGGGTGAAAATAACATGAATATATGGTGGTAAAAAAACTAAAATCTTGAAAGTATTATTATGATATTTGAACTCAAGAAATACATGTGACAACCAATCTATTTATAAACTCAAAAAATTAACTAAATAAAAAATTGACATATTTAAAATATCAAAATTTATTCAAATCATAATATATTAATTAATATAAATAGTATATATTATCCTATTCTTAAATATTTAATTTTCTAATATAATAAATATTATCTATTATAGTAGGTATTGTCTTTTAACCTTTCACGGGAACATTGGAAGAGAAATTTGAGCCTATAATGTTCTTTTATTTTGTGAAGAGCAACCTACAAATCGGAGTCTCCCTTGTCTTCAGAACTTGTGTACGGATCACCTTTCGCACTTGTTCCCAAAAAAAAAAACCCAGTGAAGATGAAAATAATTCTCTGAATATATGTGGTTGTAGCTTTCTGTCATGTGGACATGAAAATCAACCATCAGGGCTCCCAGAGGTCTCATAGCTCTTTGAAAGTGACAAATCAGCCAGAGAAGACAACGTTTGTACCTGCAATAACAATAGTGGATGGTCGGCAGCTTGACGTGCCTCGATGGATCGGTGCTCTTTTGTTGGTATTAAGAGATATGCATCAGCAGAGTGGAGATGGCCAGTTGTGTTACTGTATTTTCTTTTGTGCGTACCCTTTTTTATTCAAACCGTACGTGAAACTAGTTATAGATCTTCATATTCTGATCATGTGCAATTCCACAATCTTAGAAACATCTTGTTCCACACAATTCTTTTGTTCCCCCCACAATATAAATGCACTCTTATTCCTCACAGTATCTCATCCCGCATTGATAACTCGAAACATCATCTGATATGAGTAAACTAGAGATATTTACTGAGTGTCTGAGGATGGAGGAGTGTGGTGGTCCCCTTGCAATAGATTCTATTGTTGAAAGTCATTGCTGGTCTCCTTTGTCTGAATCCATGCCTGAAAAGGTTGCTTCCCAAGAGACATAAACATTATTGGCCCAGAATGATTCCAGGCTTCAAGACAGCCTACTTTTATCATACCTATCAACTACATCTGTAATCGTAACTGTTCCATGGGAACCCCGTGAGAGAGATTTGATGTAATAACATTTCTTTTAATTTATAATTAAGGGGTTATGAATTTGACTTTTATAAGTAGAAATTTTTTTTCTCCTATTCTTTTTAAACACACGAGGTCTCCCCGAAAATGCATGATAGAAGATGGTAATGTCTCATGAAAGGATTAATCTTGTGTGTATGTATTCTATTATTGGAAACTCTATTCCATGGGGATAATAGTAGAGCAAGTGAAACACAAGGCAAGGCATGCCGACATAACCACATTAGAATATCCACAAAATGCAATGATAGTCTATAATAATGCCCCGGGCATGTGGATGGGTTTGGTATGGATTTCCCCGGATCAGAACTGGCCTCGAGTTTGAATATCCCTTATATACATACACACACACACACATATATATATATATATATGTACAGATCTCCTTATGCACGAGGAAAGGAAGAAAAATAAGAGAGGACGTTTTGTATATGTATATTTCTAGGGAACATGTGGGGTTTTTTTTTTTTTTTACCCTGAATGATCAAAACTCTTTAAAATGATAAATTTATTTGTTAATAAGATTTAAATCTGAAAATTGATGTATAAAAGGAGAGAATATTGTAATATTCTCAATATTCTGTTAGCGTTTGAAGACGGAGTGAAAATTTTCCCTTTTCCCCATTTAGATGCTAATGAAGCAACTGAGGTTGAAGATTCTCAGGATTTGACTGTTCATCCTTCACGCCATGAACATAAATCGAGTACTCTCTGACAGCAAGTTTGGGTTGAATTCTCGAGTTTGACTTTTCGATCTCAGCTGTCGACCGGCAACCGGAGAAATTCAGGAGAAATTATGAGAGGTTTAGGAGAAACTGCTACGCAGGGGTCGGAGAAGCTATGTGTGGTGAATACTGTTAATTCACCACTTGCTGAAATTAAGACAAGAGCACTGTGTTCGCATCAGTCTCTTGCGTTCAAATGAACAAGATTGCTGCAGTCAGCCTGGAAACGAGATCTCCGGCACAGCATGATGGATGTAGCTAAGTTGCTATGCGTAGGGATATCATTAAAATAAAAACACACACACAGTTGACTATAAAATTGAAATAAGAGAAGCCGGGAGAATACAAGGGCACTGTTTTTTAGGCCCCATTGCAAGAAACATTTACAAATAGCAATCTTCATTAAATTTGATCGGTTTATTAAGAAATAAGATTACCCTAATTGTAAAATTTTTCAATTTAAATCAAAAATCTCATTTTAGAAAGAGGTATTGAATCATTTCAATCAATTTATATCGGGTTATTTGACTTGTTTACGTTGTTATATTTCCTCGTGACTCCCCCACCGATCCTCCTCAATGATGTCGTCCAGGGTCGTCTACCCTGGCAGTGTGCATAGATGCACTTCAAGGTCCACTTTGCTAATGGTGAGGTATTATGTGACAGGATGGCATTATGTTCGAGTCTTACCGGATAACGTGCATGCCGCCAATAATCGAATGCCGATAATTGGGATGCACCTTTTAATCCATTCAAGCCACCATCATTCCTTTTGTCCATGGGAAGATGCAAGGCTCTTAATGACTACGAGTACGAGCAATAGAGTAAGTATATCGCCAGAAGACTGCATCCCCACTTGACATGATAAACAATTCGAGAAGTTCCACTAGGTGAGCTTTGGAAACAAATTGGAGTGGTCCGTAGTAACCGTAAACGACACCATACGTAGTGAGGTTGGTCTGTCGGGGTAGACCGTCAGCGATGATTTTGCAATGGTAGGTTTTCAATCATTCCATCACTAGATAAATTTCCTGGCCGTAGGGATTTATCCAAGTGGCTTGGATTACTCTGTACCATTTAACCTTTTAATAACAAAATCCAAGAAAACTACCATCTCTTTCAACAGCTTTCTCAATCTCCATGGCCTCCCTCCGCCATCACAGCCTGTCAAAGCCCCCAGTGCATAGAACACGGCCATGTCTTAAGTCAATTAAATAGTAGGCCGAAGAGTATTCTAACTGAAACTTCCTCTGCTGTTTCCACAGAGCAAATAACTTTACTATACTATAATCCGTCCGATCCCTTTAAGCCTGCCTGAAGGGAGACACAGACCCTCTGCTGTTCTGTTCTCCATTACAGAACAGACCCGCTCTTTGGCTTCTCCAAAGTCCAACCACACAACAGCAGTGAATTGTTTTCCCTTTAATTGCTCCGCCTTGGAGAGCATTTATTGTCCTGTGATGAGTGGGTGATTTGTCAGGCACTTTGATTTTGTTCTCGGGGATTGTGGGTCTAATCTACAGGAGGGGAAGTTTCTGCTTATGGAGGATGATGAGATTGGCACGAGTAAGGAGAAAGAAGATGGTCGCTGAGCTTCCTTACAGGCAATTCCATCGATCTGTTCAGCTTCCACTTCTGCAGGTAATTGGATCAAGTTAACTGAGTGCACTTATTTTCGCTATTATCTTTTGCTGCATGACTGTGTACACATGTACTGTGGATTTTAAGTGCAAAAATCAAAGGGCGGAGAATTCCGAAATGCCCATGATTCCGTGTCACTGTATTGCTTCAATTCACTTTCGAGCCCGGTTTCAGAGCCTTCTTTAGTTTGGAAATTCTCCATTTTAACACTTTTTCCAAGAACACAGAAAACGGGTGAATTTGTCATTTTTGGTTTATGTGTTTTCTTTCAAGAGTGAAGGGAGAAAACTGGAAAAATGTTCTCGTAGCGAATGGGGTAATGGCACTGTAGAATTTGCCTCTTTTTTCTTGGTTTAAACAACTGACTATATTAGAATCTTTCCTTGGTTCCAATTATCGTCTTCTCTTTCAGATATGGGAACCAAATTTGAATATGCGTCCGATTGGCTGGTGAATTCAGCGATAATAAGCAGCAACAACAGCAGGAATCGAAGAACGAAATCATTATCTTTTAACTGTGTGAATGATTGGGGTAAACCACGGAAGAAAGAGCTGATCGCAGAGAGAAGAATGGAGAAGACGGGAGCTCACAGGCTACAGAGAGAGGATCAAGCGGGCGACCAAATGGACAAACGTGAAGACACTCAAAACATGGAGTCCATCAGGAAGACAATGCAGATGCATGAGGATGTCTTCAAACAACAGGCAAATGAACGAAAACCCATGTGATTAGTCTCAGCAATATGCTCCAAGATTGCTGCTTTGAACAGCAAATCACGCATTTTGGCTTTTCCTATTTTCCAGGAAACTGCTTCCATCTGTTTTCTGATCGTAAAGTTTACGTGGAGGTTTTCAAGCTTTCGTTTCCCTTCTATTAAATCGAGAGTGAAACCGGTGAATTATTTTGCAACCCAAAAGGCATTAAATGAATGCATTTCCAAACCAGAATCTGGGTATGTTCTATCCACGCCAATTTGGATTCTCATGATCTTTTGCACAGTTAAAAGTTAAGCTTATGGATTTTCGGTAAGATTTTCACAAAAAAGAAAAGACTATTCCGTCTGCAGATGTTATTCATACCATACTTCTTCAACTCGCTGTCCTTCTCTTCCACACCTGAATTTCCTCTGGTACTGTATACCTGTCGCGGCTTATTACTAACTATAACGTAACCCTTCTTTAAACCATTTCGCTTGGGCATCATGTTGCAGGTTAGGGAACTCCATAGACTGTACTCTGTTCAGAAGACGCTAATGGGAGAGGTCAAGAAACAAATTGAACAAAGCAGAGTTTGGAGCCCGCAGACAACTGCAACTTCGACAATGACCAACATGAACTCGATCCACATGTCCCATCAAGCTTTCCCATGCCCAGGAAATCATCCGAGCTCGAGAAATTTCGATCTCGGGAGGCCCGTCAAGGGAGACGTCTCGAGCCATGGAAGAGAACTTGGCGATGGTTGCTCAATGGAGGAACATGAAGTCGAGCTCAGCTTGAGCATCGGAGGGAGAATGAGCGGGGTGAAGCAGAAGATGGAGGTGGAAAAGAAGTTCATATCATCTCCGTCGCATGAGTCCGATCGAAGCGGTCCTGCTGCTGAAAATAGTGCCTCGACCGAGGCATGCGATCGGAAAAAGAAATGGCCACACTGGCTTTTTCACGTTTGAGGTTTTATATGGGGACAACTGGATGTTGCCTCCAATCATGATGGACATTCTTCGCCCGAGCAATATTTGATAAGATTCAACGAATATCAGTCTCGAGTTTACCATCAGCTTCTACTGATTCTCAATTCACGTCGTTGAGGATCACCTTACTTCAGATTTCGTAGATAGAACTTCTGTGCGGTCGCTCAACTATAACACCATGTTGACGGACAAATTCTCATTTTCCGGTGTATAAATTACNGTTCAACTATAACACCATGTTGATAGACAAATTCTCATTTTCCGGTGTATAAATTACCTTCCTGGACATCGATACACCACTCGATTGAACGTTAAGCCTGTGAATAGAGAGGGAAATGAAGACNCCCCCGGACATCGATACACCACTCGATTGAACGTTTAAGCCTGTGAATAGAGAGGGAAATGAAGACTCTTTCTGCTGCTCATATAGGGCGGATCAAAGCAAAAATGAGACCAAGAAGATCGTGATTTCAATCAAACAACATAATATCACCCTGCATTGTGTTACGGAGAATGCAACGCA
This sequence comes from Sonneratia caseolaris, assembly GCA_900006705.1. NCBI lineage: Eukaryota > Viridiplantae > Streptophyta > Magnoliopsida > Myrtales > Lythraceae > Sonneratia > Sonneratia caseolaris. The sequence goes on along the minus strand of CXYZ01013298.1, from coordinate 511,262 downwards.
ATGAGGGATCAACGCAAACTAAGACCGCGCTCGTGGATTCAATGGCCGAAGCAGAAACGGACGAGATTCTGCCGCATGAAAGCCAACGCATTAGACTTTTCAACTGCACAATACAGCTGTGTGACATGTTCAGGAGATACCTGGAAAAAGACTGAATGAAATTGGAACATCCGGTAGTGCCGAAGATTAGTATTATACAGTAAAGAAGCAATAACCGGAAAAATATACAAAAAAGAAAATCAAACTTTTTTATTGTGTTTACCAAAGCAGGTATCAATAGTCATGAGCTGACTCTCTTACCCCGTTCTATACACACTTTCATCTTCACGACAACTAAACACAATCTAAGTTGTAGGCCCGTGCTTCCTACTAAAAGTTACAAGGAAACAAAATTTATCCAAACAGGAGAAAAAAGCCGGAATAAGATCAAACCGCAAACTCACAACAACAAACCTTGAACAAAAGAATAAACCCAACCAAGCAGCTAGCCCAGCAACCTGATCAAATGAAGAGAGAAACAAATGCTAATACCAGTTCCAAGAGATGGGAAAAGAATCCACTTCTGTTCACCAACTACATGGGAAAAATATTTTCCCTCAAGGCAGAGGCATCTAAAAGACCAAAGCTTACTGTCCCCTCGACTCTGGAGGTACAACTCCCCAACTGCAGAAACAAAGGGAGCAAAACGATCAGTCAATTGAATGCAAAACACTATCATTCATTTAGTTGTACAGAAATTTTACTGTTTCAGTTGTGGTCAGGATATTCTTCAAACAGTTTTCTGTCTAGTTTCTGATCTACATAAATCTTCAAGTGTTTTTCATTCATACCTCAACAGGTAAAATAACAAGAAACTTACAAATCTGCCTTTTCAGTCTTAATCTAACAAGAAACAAAAGAAATTATTATGGATTTTCCCAGAAACTGTTCTCTCCATCCAGAACAATTCAAAAAGAGAGAGTTTGATTAATGTGTTTTCCTGAGTGCTCCGATTTCCTGGAGACTGTAAAGGAAATGGGAAAAGTTCCCAAGAGCCAAATGCTGCAACAGAGTGATTCCCAGGATAAAATAGTTACCTATTTGGAAGAAATTGTCTTGCACATGCAATAAGTTTGCATAAGAGCTGAAGATGGAAAAAGTTGTGGCTACCAAACAATATTCAAAATAAGAGAAGTGCCATCTTCAGCTTGTTCTGTCTCCATTTAGGCAACTTATAGAAAGCTCCCTTTGTCATTCCAAACTTCTCCTTAAACTCTGCAGAAGAAAGATAAGTCTGCACACCAAAAGCAGAATCAGAGCAAACCATAGTTCAGGGGAAAAAGTTCTGATTTAGATGAAAACAGAATAAATCATAATCTGATTAGGAAATTTACCTCCCGCTTGGTGACATCTATGTCTGTTACGGGATCAGTTGAGGTTGTTTTGAGTCGTTCATAGGGGTACAATGTTAGCCCTTCCTCATCCTCCGCTTCACCCTCCTTCACGTCTTCCTGAATAGTAGGGGCATCTATACGTCTGCTCATAGAATTCTCTTTGGAATTTGAGTCCCAGGTGGATTTGACCTCCTCTGGACTCTTTGGACTCACTGTATATATGAAGCTTGATTGTTGGATGTATGTCTAACGAGGTATAAGCTCAAGACATTCCAAATGACCTTTCCAATTGAAATTTGTATTTAGGGTTTTTAAGTTGACGATTACCTTTAATAGATCGGGGTATTATAACTTGTCGCACTGGGGGTGATTTCTCAAAAGTGGCACCTAGAGCAGAAATAGCCGAAGATTTGGAAGCCACTTTTCCTGAGTCAGGGGTCACAGATTTTGGGTAGGGCTTCCTCACCAAAGCTGGAGGAGTCGATAGATTTCTAGCACTCGGGTTCTCAAAATTAGCAGCTAATGCATTGAAAGCTGGAGATCTTCCCCTCACACGAACTCGCTCAGGGCTAAAAGACATGCTCCTTGATCGCTGAGAAGATTTGTCAGGCACGCTTGATCTTCCTCCATATGAAACAGGTGTTCTTCGTTTAGGTTTCTGATCATCAGAAACAGAAGCTCAATAAGAAATATTCAGTTAACAAAAAAGCTCAATAACAAATTTGACATAAGATTAGGTGAAATATAGAAATGATGAATAATATTTATTGCTAAGCCTCTAGTCTGATAATCTCATATAAACTGAAATGCAGTATGAGCTAGATTACAGAAGAAAAGAAGACTTACATCTACTATTTGAGTAACACCATGTTTCACTATAGTAAGTTTCCTCTGGAATGAGTTTCCATGCAGCTGCAGAAAGGCAGAGAACAAGTAGAACCTACTTTTCTAAGATGTCTTGTGTAATGCAAATCCTTAAAATTAAAATACTAGCAAGGACATGCTTGCATCTTCACAATTCATATTTTTTACTCTTCAAAATATAAGAATTTTGGAGCTACTTACTGCAGATTTCGCAGGGTCCCATGCGAAGAAGCGTGTAAAGAAAGGAGGCTCACTTCCTTCAGCGATTATGTATATTGGAGCATCTGGAGGAAGTCTCTCTAGCAGAAAGTCGTACTCAAGAAATTTCTAACGAAATCAATAAGAAAAAGATACAAATGAGCAGTCAAATTCAGGAATTAATCTTATTAAGTTATTATATCCCAGAATAATACGTTGAATCTCTACCTCCCCAATAGTTAATGCATGAGCTCTCATCTTGGAGTCAACTTGCTGACCAACCCAGATATATATTTCGGAATAGCAATCGAGGATAAATATGTCTTCTGTCATCAAATCATCTTGTGTGAAGTTGTATATTTCTGTCACCTGTGATAAGATTTTTAGTATGAGCAAAAGACACAAAATGTTTATAAGCACTCAAACGCAAAGACTGAGAAACCAGGAAACATTGTGAGTACCTTCAGATCTCCTGCCCAAAATGGGATGAGAAAAAAGACCAATGTGTTAGCACAACTCAGATTTTCACTGAGGCAGAAACCCAAGTAAAAGAGGATTCACCAAGAAGAAGAAAGAGATACCTTTTGAGAAGGTACAAGAAAACAAGTGTGGATCACCCTCAGCATCCCGAGCAATCTTCTGAGATGGGTATTCAGATTTTCCTCCTAGCAACTCCCAGAAGTGTTCTGACTCAGCTCCTTCCTTTTGTGTTTTACACTGTACATTTGGCTGCATGAAAAGGAGACTTGGTCAGGCAAAACAAGCAGCAGAAGAAGTGCTTGATAAACTCAACCAAAAACATTCATACTGTACATATAATACATGAGAGTTTATTTTTTCTAAAAATTATTCAGACCTTTATGAGATCAAGCTGCCTCAGAAGGAGTTCCTGGTCCTCCGAAGTTGTGAGGTTACCAGACCATGTGAAGACAGTGGAGCCACTATGTAGTATGTAACAGTACGAGGAATTCAAAGATGAAGCAACCTAAGAATCAGAGCAGAGAAAAGCATGCTAGTTATATTGATAACAAAATTTTGAATTTTAATACTGTCTCAAAAAAAGCAGATGAAAGTACGACATACTGCTTCAACTTGAATTGCTTGCATGTTATCAGGACCTGTGCCCTGAATTCTAAATAAAGCAGTACCATCCTCCTTATATGTCTCATCAGGAATTTCTTTCTCTGCTAGATAACTCTTATATCCATCAGCAAGTCCTCCCTGAAGTATCATGGAAATGATCAGATTCCATATCCCCAGTAACTTAAAAACTACAAAATAGAAAGTGATTAAATATGATTTCATTAGCTTAGCAAACCTTGAAAATGATGAAGCTCTGAAAGATGACAAAAAACTGAATAGGTTCCTTCCCTTCATATATCCTGGCCTATGAATGAAGAGCAATGCATCATTAGTTAATATTACTGACTCAGCGAGGGTAACTAAAGGTTCCACGTGGATATGAAAAGAAATGAGAAGCACATCTACCTGAGCAGCAAGAAATTTCAAAGACTCTATCATCTTGTTAACTTGTGAAATGGCTGAATTTCTCTCTTCCTGTTTTTATAATGAATAACACAGTAAAATATGAAAAGAAGTGGGAAAAAATATGCTGTATTTGTGATGTTTTAGAATTTCTTACATCAATGCTCTTCTTCCCAAACCACGTGCCTATGAGGTATTCCTCTTTATCTTCTCCTGCGTAAGAATACTGAAAGATATAGCAATCTCCACTGTAGAACTTTGATTGATCAGAGGATGGAAGTAGAATCTTCTCCCGTCCATTTACTCGCCAAACCTGAACAGGATAGCGTTATTCGCCCATAGCTATACTATACACAGCTTATATAAGGCACTGCTTTCATCTGATAACTTTTTACTTTTAGATGGGTAAATAATAAGCAGCTCCTCCATATTGGGCTTGGTCTCACAATTTTACACTTTGAGATTAAGTGTCTTAACCTTTTACATATTATCTGATACCACAGAATGATAGAACAGTGTCACCCCAACATTTTTTTTTTTAAATTCTACTATATCCAATACTTCATTTTAGCACATGGGCATTGTCCAATGTCCCTCTGAGGGAATTTTACTTGGCATAACTAAAAGCAACATACATGAAATTTATGCTTATACTCCGTTTTACACTTGCAAAGAGCAATTATTACTGAAAATTAGATTATGCATCAAACATGAATAGATCAATATGAAGCACCTGAAGATTTCCAGTGCAGTCGATATACGGTTGAGGTTCTTCTTTAACAGGAGTTGCTTTCATCAGACCTTTAACATTGACTCCTTGACGTTTTAGAAGTGCTAGCAAAATAGCATGGGAGGGATGCTCAGTTCATAATAGGTTGTGTGCTAGACATCAAAATTGATGAAATGAAATTATAGCATTTTTCAAACCTGCAACCTTGCTTCTTCCATCCTCAGAAACTGCCACATCAGCAGTTTGGGGCCACAAAGCAAACTTTGATCGGAAGACAACCGTCTCAAATCCTTCAATTACACGGATTATATGTGATGGTGGGCGATCAGGAATACTAACTAACTCCTGTTTAGTCATGAATAAGAAGAGATGAAAATTGGAAAATCATGCTAATGATATTCAATATATATACACATAATGCATAAGAATTAGACATCCAAAAGCAAGCTAAAATTAAATTACTTCTGCAGCAGCACTTGCACTCTTCCTGTCCTCGAGAGAGGTGGTTCTCCCCATCCACACAAACACCTCTGATCCACAGTCGAGAAGATAGCATTTGCTAGTATTTAGCAACTCTCTTGTTAATACTTCGGCCTCAACAGTTTCAGCCTTCCCCTTCTCGACACTTTAAATAGAGTTTCCATCAGAGCATCAAAAAAATTTAATTTAAGTTTCTTTTTAACTAATATTTGTGTTGGGGAATTTCATGGAAAATTAAATGGCAAAAGAATATTATGTTTACCATAGTAGCTTAGTAGAAAAAGAACCAACAGCCTTATTGTCTTCTCCAGCTGCTTTTCTTGGAAGAGGAGCAAAGCCACCAAAAAAGCTCCAAAATTCCCCAGTTTCAGCATCAGCCATTAGTCTCCCATCCTCTATGTTAAAAACCAAAAAATTAGACATGTCCTACTTTCACCCAAAATAGGCAAAAAATTTTAAAAATTTAAAAAAAGCATTTCCATCTACTAGCTCAAAGTTATAAATCAGTTCATTCACAATTTGTTACCATGACATTACAAGGCTATCGGTTCAAGTCATTGAACTTGTCTCATTTGTATTATATAAAGCTCAGACTTTACATGCTGAGCCAGAATAAGTATATTTAACCAGCTTAATGTTCTACTTAAATTAGCAAGCAGTTTTCCAAAAATACAAGTGCACATATATATGAAGTCACTCACCAATTGCAGCTATGTCACATTTTCCATCATGGTAAGTATCTTTAATGTACTGAACAACTTCCAGTGCTTTGGCTCTCTCTTGAATAGATGAATTTGACCCATTGAATTGAAAAATCTTCGACTTCGTGTCCAAGATAAATATGTCATCGTGATTGAGAGAAGACCGTGCAAAAGGAACCTATCATGCAAACATAACACATGAAACAAGCATAAAACAAATATTCTACAATCACAGAATTAGAGTTTTTTGCAGACTAGCCTCTTTCACATGGACAACATGCTTCCCTTGGCAAACAAATAGTCGTATCTTGTGCTCTTCAGCCTCAGCATGTTTAAAACCAGATGCAACCCCACCTTCTTGTGGTATTATACATGGCTTAAAATAAGATAAGAACTTCTCAGTTTCATGACCTTGTACTTCCCTATACTGGACTGCACGTCCTCCTAGGGCTGCATCTAATTCGACTGTCTTGATAGCTGCAGTTCCCGCTTCATCCTATCCAAACAGAGAGTTTCTATGTCATCACATGCAAAGTCACAGCAAATAAAACTATGCCTCAACCTAGCGCCTTTTAGAATTTTATAAGCGTTTGCAAGTACTCTAATGCATTCTCACAGAAGCAGTTCTTAAGGTTCATGAGCTTGCCTCACAATGGCATTTAAAGTCCAAGTTCAATAAATACTAATAGCAGCCCCATATACATTAACTTTCAGATCAGTTGGTAAGTTGTTTAACAGAATGATAAAGTAAAGCCTAATACAATTAGATATCAATGTCTCTACAGACTTACCTGTGAAGTTGCCTTACCAAGCCAATAGTGAATATCATGACGCAAGGCCCCATTCTTTAGTGCAGTAGTCTGAAAGAGAAAGAACAATATCTTACTCACCAGTACAATATGCACACAGAAACATGCATAAGAAAAATGGTAGTAAAGAGCAGAATGTAGCTTCAAATGTTGTCTCTATAAAAAATATTGGATAATTGAACAAAAACAGATAGCAAGTAATTTGATTAGCAGTGAAATCTAAAGGTCAGGAGTATCTTTGATCTATGATACCAAAACATCCTAAGTTAAAGCTGCTACCACATGGGGAGGAAGCTGTTCCTTTGAGTGAGGGATATCTATAACAATCCATAACTTATGAAAATTCTGTCTATGCAGCTAGATTTTTTTTTTTTTTTTTGGTATACACTGAATTACCATCATGAAGACCAATTAAACTGAGAACTGAGTTGAATCATCTTCCTATTGCTTCAGTGATCTTTCACATAAAACATTGAATATAGAGAATAATATAAAATTAAGCAGATAAAGAAAAAGGAAAAGAGATGGTATCTATGACATACCACCAAAATAACATAGGAATCGCCTGTGAAAAATTTCCCATGTGATGACTTGGGGATGGGAACTGGATGGAAGTTTTCAATGCGCCATATCTCAATTCCACTAATGCAAGGGTCAAGGAGATAAAACTGAATGGCTCAATCTGTTAGCTAATATGATGTAGAGCTCAATAATAATCTGTTGACTTTCCAATGTATGCAGCACAGCCTAGCCAAATTCGTATGCAGCAGTTTTGAGGGAAACTGGTAAACTAATGTTCCCTTCATGTTTCAAATAATTTTTCAAGATGGATTTCCAAAAGCACATCCTAAAGCAATTAGGAAAAGGATACGCCTTCTGTCCAGCACCTTGGAAAGCTGGATCCAAGTCCCTCATTGATACTGCCATACTGATTTATTTCAGACAGTTGCCTTTATCTGTCTCTATGAGTCTCACTTCAAGTGAAGAGGAATATCACCTGTAGCATTTTCAAGTTTCGCACCATAATATAACAATAAATATGATAAGAAGACTAATGCGACGAGAATCCACCCAGAAATTAGAACAATTAAATCCCAGTTCCTACTAATGAAGAATGTCCTAACAGAAATTTATATTCAGTGGTGCCTATATTTTTCCAACTTTTGGCAGCATGCACAATAAATTAAAGCTACAGCACCCATAATGTCAAATTATCCTGCTTCAGGAATACAAGTGAAATGAACATGAGCAAATTAAACATTCTGCCAGGGAAAAAAAAACCATACTTCCAATAATCTACCTGCCCACAGGCACACCATGCAGTAAAACTCACTTAGAGAAAATAACTTCTAGACAATCAACATTTTGCCTTAGAAACAATGGGCAAAAATCTAAAACAGAAAGCTAATCAGACCAAACAAATGCACCCGGTAAGGGCAGTCAGTCTGCTAATCAATCAAAGGATGTCATTCTGAAACCATACATAGACAAATCCACAGAAACAAGCACAACTTTGAAGAAAATAAGGTGGTCTATCTAGAAAATGCTTAAAATTATGAGCAGCGTCTACTTTCACATAAATTTCAACAAGCCCGGTTCTGCTAATTTTAACAGCTCCTATTTTTCAATCATGTGAAATGTTCAAGAAAAATTGCCCCCCTAAAATAAACAAAGTAATGGAAAATTTTCCAGCTTCCTCATGAGACCTCATCTTCCAGTAACATCAGAAGTACAAAGCTCTAATCCTATTTCAATAACATCCTCAGTTGCCCATGAATCCTCATTTTCCAACTCTTGCTTTGTAAAATAAACTGCTTTGAAAATTGCAAGCACTCTACAAAATTCTGAAACATTTATTGTTTGGAATTTCTCCCATCAAGGTCTTAGTTCAGGGAAAAAACAAAATAAAAGACCGCATAGCATCGAACGCCATGAAATAAAAACTGATCCCGTAGATTTTTCAGTTCCACGCTCCTCACTACCAAACCGCCACCCCCTACCATCCAACCCCACACCGCAACGCCGCCACCACACCCAACCAGCCCCCACCCCGGGGAACACACACACACACACACACACACACCCCAAAAAAAAAAACCTGATCGGATAACAAGTACTAGTCCCCACATATATGCCAGCTCACGAACACCAAGAGAGGTATAACAGAAAACTAATTTCACTCATCTCGACAAATATATATATACATATATAAATGAATGATTTTTCTGCTCCCCACAGTATAGAAAAACGCCCAAATTGGGGCGTGTCTTCTTGGATTCAGCGAACGCCAACATCAAATTCAGCAAACCAGCCAACCAGCAAAGAAGAACAGAGAGGGCCATAAACAGATGCATAATTAAGGAAGCAGCGGAGCAACAAAGCGATGCATAGTCTAGTAAAGGACCCAACATCGAAATCAGCTTACTGGAAGGAAGATCCAATCTTGAGCTGAGCTGAAGAAAACCAATCGAATCTAGTGTGAATTCCCTTTGAAAGAAAGCTGAGCGAGAAAAGTGGGGGAGATGGAGGAGAGGAGCAAAGGAAAGTCGGGCCTTAAGAAAGAGAGAGAAGACAACCCCGAATAGCTAGCAGAGAGAGAAGAAAACTTAGAAAAGTGAAAAAGCGGAGGGAGACTGTGTCACAGTGGTCTTATCTCGGATAATATTAAATTAATAAAAATTGTTCTAAATAATTGATTTATTGACTTATTTACTATATATAATTCGATTAATTTTTTCATATAACATGTTAACATTATCGAACAACTTCTCGACGGACCATTTAAGAGGGATAGAAAATTTATATGCGTTATTGAAATTATTTTAGTCTATATTTTTAATTATGGATTATTAATGAAGTTTAAGTAATTGGATCATAATAGCATAAAAAAAAGACACCAAACATTGGACTGTAATAATTAGTATTAATTAATCTAATTTTCCCTAATGATATTTGGACAGTCCCTCTTTTTTTCTCGGTCAGTGTGCGAATTTGGAGTCTAATTTACATGATCTTTCTCGTTTGCCAAAATTTCCTAATTTATTTTGCTTTTTTTTCTCCTTCTCATCGGACTAATTTCCTGCTTTTACCTTCTCCCGCTTCCCAATTTTCGAAAATTTCTAAAAGATTGACCAGAAAAATCCCATGGTCGAATTTGTATTTATACTGATAGAGCATTCATGAATTTTCTTTTTTTTTTTCTGAATGGAATGGAGCCATATTATTTCATGTAATTTTATATTATCTTTCGCGATCATTTGATGAGTGAGAGTAATATTGTTTCATGTATATATATATATTAACCATAATTATGTGGATGTAAATAGTGATTTAATTGTTTTACATTTGTTAAATTGTCGGACCAAATTGTGGGCACTTAAATACATTGTGGTGAATTTATGATAGCACAAAATAAAGGTATAAACGATTTGTCTAAACTTTTACTATTTTTTATCCTTCTACATTTAAAAAAAATTATTTCCCAACCTTGACTTTTTCATTTCCTTATATAATCCTAAGTTGAATTAGATTTTATATCATAAATCATATCACTGTTTTAAAATATTTCGCATAAAGTAGTGATTTTAATTTGCGATTATCCGGATATTTGTTAATAATCATATAAAATGGGGTTTTTTTGTTATTCATTGTAATTTTTTTTATTTTGCTATTGTGGGCGNTCATAAATCATATCACTGTTTTAAAATATTTCGTATAAAGTGGTAATTTTAATTTACAACTATCCGCATATTTGTTAATAATCATATAAAATGGGTTTTTTTGTTATTCATTCTATTTTTTTTTATTTTGCTATTGTGGGCGTAGCAATAATTGAACAACATACAACGTGAGAGATGGAAGAGGGGTTGGGGTCTGATGGGGTACATTGAATGGATGGTTAATGGGCTGACTTCTACTGATCAGCTAGTGAGGGGGAAATATTAATGGAGAAAAGAAAGAAGAAAATCTCGGTACAGTATTCTGTTAACTTCAAGATCAAGAAGCCCAATGCTGGATTTCTGTCAGAGCACCCTCTGCACATCCTAATTTCCTAAGCCGATTGGCATTGTCAATGTCATTGCCTCACTGTCTGATGACATAAGAGAACAGGACGAGGGGAGAGAATAAATAGAAAAAAAGAAAAGAAAGTCGGCCAGAGGGCATTGTTCATGCATCCCATGAACTCCCACGGCAGGCTGCAGGCCCCGTGTTTTCTAAAATTTTCCTTTCTTGCCTTCTTTGGTGGAAGCATTCATTCCATTGCCATTCTGGGGTGTTCGCCTTGGGTGAGGATTTACACATCTTTTTTACACGTGGAAGCTAGATAGATAGTATCATCCGGACCGATCTCGGCACCCTCGATTCCGTAGAAATAACCGGGCACCTTTATGCATCGAATAATTTTTGGGCCCGTAATAGTGTGCACCTACTTAGTAGTAAGGGGTTGCCTTCGTTGAATATTTTCCACGTTTTTCCATTTATAAAAACGAAGGAAATTTCTATGGGCCACCTGGGGGGCCGCAGATTCTTTTCTCGAGGGGGAATATTCTTTGCTCTCCAGCTCGTGGTTAGGAGTAGGCCTGTAAGATGAGGGAGCGAGCGTAAAGAGAGCTTCATTGATGCCGATCTAGGTCTGTCTCATACCAATTACCAAGGGTAGGGTCGAAGGGATTTCTTAAAGGGATCTCTTGGTTCAACTCAGAGACAATACAGGGAAAAATAATTGTTTGAGCAAAAAAAAACCAGGAAAACAAAAATTATGCTTATGAGCTTTATGGTAGGCACTGACAGATTTAGAATTTCTTAATTCCATACCCATAAAAAAAAAAAGAACACCACCTACGTTATATTATGGCCTTTATAATTCAGATAATTTAAACAGACCCGTTTAGGGAGAAATTTAGACCTCGGGATTGGGTTGGCCCTGCCAGTGTTGGGCCTTCCCGAGAAGAGAACCTCCATTGAAATTTTTGTCTTGAAAATAATTCGAAAATATCTCAAAAATCCCTTCTAAAAGTATTTTCTCGTTAGTCCAGACATTTTCCGGAGGCGTTAAGCTATCTTCCGATTGATTATCCCTCAAAAAGCCCGTCGGAAATTTCCGAGGATTGAGGAGAATCTGTCCTTTTTTTTAAATTAATGATTTCTATTAAGAAAAAATAATTTATTTGGTTCTCAATATGTTCTATTTTTATTAATTCTTATCACTTTAATGCTTCCGTTCCAAAAGACATCACCTCGAAATTTAAATAGAAAAGGAAACGAAGAGGCGAAGGAGTGAGATGAAGATTGAGGGGGGTGTGACCGTAGCTGTTGATCGCTGACTCCATTGGAGGAGTGGTACCCACCGGACATGGTCCCACCCCAGCGACCCCAATCAAGGGGGCTCCACCCGCTCAATTTCGATTTCCATTCTTCATCATGGATGGATCCCAAATTGAGGGGTGGAGCCATGGCAGCCGGCCACCACCCTTCCATTTAGAGCTGGCAGTTTTTGTCCCTACCCGACCCTGACATGATATAGCTGTGCTTGGGTCAAGGGTAATCGTGCCGGGCCAGTACGGCCCAATAACTCAAATATTTTTTTTTTGTTTTTAAAAAACCATTTACATTAAGATTGCATCTAATATATTCTGTCTTCATCAACAAAATTTAGGGAGTAAAAAGGGGAAAGATGTGTTAATTAACTTGAATTTGGTTTTTAATAATAATTTGAAGTTATTTTTTAAAATGAAAGTTGTTAATGGGGCCGGGCGGGCTACCCGATAAGTACTCAGGCCATGCTCAGGCGTAGCTTTATTGGGAAGACTCCTTATTGGGTCGTGCTGGCCCGGCCCGTTAAGACCAGCCCGGCATGATTTGGCGGCCCTACTTTCCGTCCATCAGGGTCACCGGCGACTGCGTGTTTCCTCCTTTTTTTTCAGAGATTTTTTAATTTAAAAAACATTTCTAACATGAATTTTATTGTTTGGACGGAAATTTCAACGACGATGGATAAAGTAACGAAAATATGGAGGGTTAGATATAAAATAATAACAATAAAAAACAAACGTTCAGTACGAAATTGAAAAAAATAGTTAAAGGTTGAGAAACAGATCAGTCATTTTCCCTTACGTAAGTGAGCAAGTCAAATTCTTTGATTGTCTCGCTGAACACCGTAGGTTCTCTCCAAAATTCCGAACAGATAGATAAAAATTTCCCCCCAATTTATGGAAGCTCGGGCCCTGCAAGTTCTAAAAGAAAAGGGTTCCGCTCCTTGGCAGCCACTGGTAGCATCATGGGCATCAATCAATTGTGAAACCAGCCAACGACCACACTGAATGAATCCCTTAAAACGCTGTCCAAAACAACCCAACAAAAATTCAATTTGCTGCACGTTTTCTTGTCTATCTGTCAGCATGTACCATTCGCCCAATGCTTTTTCCCCGTTCTGGTCTACAAACTAAATACCATTTAATCTCACGTGTTTCAACTCTTACATTATACTTCATTTGTAACACTCTATCTCCAGATCTTAGTTATGGAAAAGCTGAATAAGACCACTTGAACTAATGTAGCAAGCAACCCATGTTGGTTGCTGATGAAAAAATTTAGATAACTTTTTTTTTCACTTTCATTTGAAGAAGATTTGCACAAATCGTCTTAGATGTAATCATGTCCATTGACTTTGTCAGATTTTTGTCCTTAGAGAGCGGTATGATAGCTTAATAAATTCGACTGTCTGCTTTCCGAGTCCAGAGCAATGCTGACCTTTAGACGATGACCCTTCCCAGTGTATCCGTACTTCGTCCAATTAAATCGGGTAGGGCCCATTTGAATTATTGACTGACACAACCACTGGTTGTTGCTACACTCCAACTATCTTTCCCTCCTCCCTATGTCATCTTGGATTCAAGGCCCACTGTAGACTCACCGAAGACGAGTGACAGCTTACTCTGCTGCAACCTCTATTAATGTCCCAATCCCATCCTCCGATCAACCCACCCACAAAGATATCCTCTCCACCATCAGGTTACATTCCAAGCCTCCCCAGCAAGTCCTGATCTTGTTGTCACTTCTTCCTCTTCCCTTACCCGGCGCTGCGCTAAGCTCGGTGAAGGTCGAGGACTCCCCACCTGCCTCGCCGAGTAGCATTGGCAATGCCTTCGGAGAAGGGCACGGGCACACCTTCTTCCTTCATTGTTGTTGTTCGAGCCCTGCAATGGAGTGCTTATTGCCTGATCATCCTGCTCTCCTTCGGCATCTTGTTTGTTGAGTTCCTCGGATTGCTCTCCTCAGACACCGGCTATCTGAAGGTGACCTTTTACTCTTGAATAAAATTACACATACTGTAGCCTAAACTAGTCTGGATATATGTAAATTTCTCAGGTGAAGATTCATGCTAAGCGACTTTTGCCCGTAAATACATAGTGCTTCGAATACTCGCCCTTCTTCCTTAACGTGTAATCCATGTACCCCTATGTGTTCTTGGTTCTCGAATTCCAGATCTTCGATCGAGAGCCTCAAGTCCCATGTTACTTCATCTTCGGGGACTCGCTCGCGGATGACGGCAACAACAACAACCTCACAACACTGGCCAAATCGAATTACCCACCTTACGGGGTGGACTTCCCCGAGGGTCCAACCGGGCGGTTCACCAATGGGCGCCTCATGGTCGATTTTATAGGTATCCCAGTTCATTGCAAGTTTCACCTCGTGCATTTTAGGGGAATTAATCTAAAAAAGCGCCCTGTCTTCTAAAATTTCCTACATTCATTTTCAACCGAGATCTCATGTTATGTCATTGACTCCATGAAATGTTATATCATGTTAGCTTCATTAGTTTTATAGTTCTCCTGTTGTTATTTGCTATTGTAATAGGCCATAAGGTGCACCGTGACAATATCTCAACAAATTCCTTGAAAGTTGGAAAATAAAAATAAACCATAGTAGAAATTAAATTTAAAATAAAATAAGTTCAGAAATAAATTCAAGGGAAACTAAATAGAGTAAAAAATCTTTAAAATATAGAAACAATTCTAGAAAAAAAAAAAGAAGAAAAAGTTTTACTGAGATTTATTAATTTTTTATTTCAGATTTTTTTTATTGTCATAATTCCTTAGGATAATTAATGTCGTGGCCCATTATTTTCCGATAATGTATAATATCTCATGTCATTGCTTATATGATTAATCTCGAGGTACATAAGGGTGTGTTTCTGCTCGCATACATGCAGCTCAATTTCTGGATTTTGATGAGTTTATTCCGCCGTTCGCAAATTTAACGGGAAAAGATATTCTGAAAGGAGTCAATTATGCGTCCGCTTCGTCAGGGATTCGGGATGAAACCGGAACGCAAGCGGTACATGAAAGCTCAACAAACTTCACCATGTCCTTGATATATGTGTGTATATGTCGGCAATCGCAAATAACTATTATATGAGTTAACGTTCGAACAGTTCAGAACGTAAAGCATGCCGCCATTAAAAATAAAGACTTAGCCGGAAAATGCACTATTCTCCAATTGCTGTCTCTGTCAATTATTTCTACAGGGACATATAATAAGCATGAATCAGCAGCTGAGGAACCACTTAACAACAGTCTTACGAATCATTCGGATCCTGAAGAGCGAATCTGCAGCCAAACGGTACCTTGGAAAATGCATATACACAATTCTGACGGGGAGTAATGATTATATAAACAATTATTTCGTGCCTACTTTCTACAACACCAGCAGGCTGTATACTCCTCAGCAGTATGCTGATGTGCTTGTAAAGGAGTACTCGGAGCAACTCAAGGTAAGCAACCCAAGATTGATAGAAATAACTGTGTTTTGATATCAAGATTTGATGGATCTGATCATTGAGGCAGTTCTCTGCGCAATCATTATGCTTTCTCCTAGGATATCCATTCAATTTTTATAGTCGACGAAAATAATGAATATATTTGCTTGCTTATGTCCCTTCCTAAAAAACATGAGAGACTCTACACTCGTACGGAGCAAGGAAGGTTGCAGTATTTGGTCTGGGGCTGTTGTATGAACTCCCAGAAATAGTTGCGAGATTTGGGTCCAATTCGTCTATGTTGGATGCAGCAGCTAAGCTATTCAACAACAGGCTTCTACCTCTTGTTTATGACTTGAACAGCCAATTAAGTGGAGCCAAGTTCACTTACATAAACTGCTACGGAATCTCGAAGACGATTAATACTGGTGTGTGCTTTCGTGCTCTAGTTGGTTACTGTGAAACCGCAACAAAACTTTACCAGAAAAAAAACTTTCAATGGATAATTGCTCATTGCGCATTCAACATGGATTTGCCACTCCCGAATTCCATAATCAATCAACATCATTTATATTCTCTCTGAAAGCATTTGATGCACCAGATCATTTATATTGTGAGAATGACGTGACATTGACTCGGTGATCTTCTGCTTTTATTGCTCGATTTTTCAGATGGCCTCAATAAGAATGATAGCTGCTGTCAAGTGATAAAGGGAGAGGGCATTTGCGTGCCAGGAAGCACTCCTTGCCATAACAGGACACAGTACGCATTCTTCGATGGATTCCATCCAACGGAAGTGGTGTATGAAGCCACTGCAGGAAGGGCATACGAAGAGATGTTACCTTCTGATGCTTCTCCTTATGACATTGGCCATCTCGCACAACTTGAGTAGCTCGGAGGGCTCTATCATATCGAGTACGAGAATAAGCTAATAAGCTAGCTGTGGTCAGAATGACAGGTCATGTGAAGGAAGAACTAGCCGGTTCGAGTTATCGTTGTGGATAGCTAGCAAGTGTGGGCGTCGAGTAAAACTGATATTCTTATTATATGCACTATCCAACATTCCAAAATTAGTTATTTAGATCTGGGCATTGAGAATTTAAGTATTGCTTGTACCATGTGTTGGACCAAACTTCATGACTAACTATAATAATTTAAGGTGGTCCATCTGAACGCACGAATGCAGCCGCCGCGACTGTGAGAATTTCTAGCGTACGGCCACCTGCACGAGGTGCTTACCTTCTCAATCGACAAAGTGAACAAATACGGCGACATCATCCATTCCTTCTTTTCAACCCGCCGGACCCAAATCAACCCTCCAACTCTGGAGTCCGCATTTTATTCGAAGGAAGAGTAGAGGGGAGGAGAATAGAGGCATACATGTGGGGCGAGTGAGGGGTGACCCTCATTTGTCTTCACTGTAAATGTGGGCATCAATTAGTTGTTAGGCACACAGTTTGTCAACTCTCGATCCATTAAATTTCGGCCACAAACCCTACAAGTCGTAGAAACATTTGTAGTCACATGTCCTACGACAAGATTGACGTGGAATTTTCAAAACCTTTGACCATGTTCTATGCATTTATTTCACTAGGTTCGATGAGAATGTGAATTTCTAGTATGTTAACTCGAAATTTGTACCACTCAAATGATATTGTTTCCGCTATAAGATGCTTTCAATAATTTATTCCATCAAATTGCCAGTTCCACCCAAAACTATAGACAAATGCCTTTATATGAAATAATTATATTTCTTCAAAATTAAAAAAAAACGCTAAGTATTAAGAAACTAAGGCAGGTCCCATTAGGAACATTTCTGATGAGTGTGGTCTTTTACCTACTTGCAGGAATCTCNTCTGCTTAATATTAAAAAATTACCGTAAATATTAATTAATTCAAATTCAAATGGTATCTAATCACTCAAAAATGAGATTTTTTGAATTAAAAAAATTATATAAAATATATAAAAATTGAATTAACAATTTATAATTTGTTTGATATGGTGAATCTGTCCTTCCACTAATCTTTTATAATCTTCACACCTATTTTCAATTATCTTTGTATTTTACGATTTTAATATTAACAATTTACACTTTCTTCCAATAAAAATATATTAACTTTCTTCGTACCGGGGGTGACCTTGCCAGGCAATTCTCTACTTATTGGATTGATAATCAAACATATGAATTTCCATATCATTTTATATTAGGAAAAATTATACTAAAAAGTACTAAAATTTATCTCTTTCAAAATATCCTATTTAGATCTAAATGTTTGTTTATATTAAATCCTATCAATCAACTATTGTAATTAAGCATGAGCAAACCTTTATTTATTAATGCCTATGTGTCAAACACGTCATGCTGGACAATGTGATATATCAAAAACTTGATGTCATGTTATTATGTTAAGACAATTATATTTTTACTATGCCAGTGTGACATTAGCATAGGAATTGCCATGTAAACATATAATTGTCAAATCAATATGTTCATTACAGAAATTGGTGAATAGTTCATAATCTTATAATGAAATTAAATATATAAAACCAAATATGATACTCTAAAATTTTTAGAATTTACTATTGAAAATAGGTGAACTTTTAGAATTTTCAATACAATTTTGTCTATTATAGAAAACTTTCTAGATATATTCCATTTTCGACAATTAGATCACAATGCCTTACTCGATCAGCTTGCACTTGAATATCTCATTAAGTGATGATCTTGACATTCCAATGTTCGGTGTTATAAATCATAATAGTTACGGGAATAAAAGCCTTGTTAGAAGATTTTTGTTTGCATTTCTTTCCAATCTAGAATTGACTCTCTAACAATCCATCACACAAACTTTGTGAATACAATGTCAGGTTAGACGTGAGGACAACACGTTTGCATAGATGTGAAGCAAGATGAATCATGCAAGTGCAAAATAGGACCCTGTAACGATTGAATCATATCTATATCTTCTAAATTCAAGTGAAATTTTACGCTTAAAAAATTGTTATTTTACTTATTTTAGACGGAATTAGTACAAGTATCCTAATGTGATTGACTTTGTTGTAATCTACATGATGACTTATCTATTTCCCTAGTCATTAGACAGTAAGTAATTATCCTTTCAAACATAATTTGCCTTTGAGCAGAGGGAAATTTTACACGATCGTCACAGTTGCCATATGGTATATATGATCCTCATGCGGTTCCCCGTGTACCTCCATCCCCCATTGTGGCTTTCATAAGTTTCCACCGAGAACCTATATTCTCTCCGGAAAACAACCATCTCCAATGGCTTCTGACTGCTCGATACGAATTGTCCTCCTTGTCTTATTCTTGACTCAAGTATGTATACAGAACTTTGTACGAGGAGAGCCCCGAGCCCCTTGCTACTTCATCTTTGGAGACTCGCTGGCCGATCCTGGCAACAACAACCACCTCCTGACAAGAGCCAAATCAAATTACTGACCTTATGGGGGTGGACTTCGCCGGCGGTGCCACCGGGCAGTTCACAAATAACCGCACCCAACCGGATGTCTAGGTCTCCTCTGTTGCAGATTTTTGTTTCAGAAGCTTTTATGGGGGGTTTTTTTAAAAAAAAATATTAATCAAACCGTGTTGTAGGTCGTACATATAGTTGCATACACATATGTAGATCTAAACATATGCAGGACGTGACCAAATAATAACCAGACCTTTTTTTTTCACCGGTTGGATATGTGCAGGTCAGCTTATGGGTTTTGATGAGTTTATTCCACCTTTCGCAAATTTAATGGGGAAAAACATATTGAAAGGTGTGAATTATGCATCAGCTGTATCGGGGATTCGAGCTGAAACCGGGATGCAACAGGTGTGTGAATTTTTGCGTAAGTTTATCACATTTCGTGATCAAAGATATGCCTAACCGTGGAGCATGATTAGAAAAAGAAAATTAGATTTAAATTTCATGAAATTACAATCCTGAAAGTTGTTTAATTCTGAAAGTTCTCTAGATTTGTAATTGTTCTGAGACTAACCTATAGAAGAATAAATGCCTGCCAATTCAACAATAAACTGATAAAGATGAGAAGAGATCGACGATCGATCCATAGGTATTGTCTTTTTAATTAGTTGATAACTATGAGAAAAATATGCCTACATTCCACAGAACCAGCAGGCTGTGTATACTCCTCAGCAGTATATGCTGCTGTCCATGTAAAGGTTGACAGTATACGCTGCTGTCGTGAATTCTCTTTACAATCGTTTTTCTTGCTCATGAATGATTGAATTTAACACAATCCCCGAACCGCTGAATCTCTGTAGTCGATGAAAATAATGAAAAATATTTCATGCAATACGTGCTGTTTAATCCATCTCTTTGCGTTTTTCTTTTGTTCGGCCAAACTTCTCTTCGCATTTACTTCACGAACTCCACCGTCTGCGTTTTCCGGAGTTGACGGTATAACCGAATAAGATTTTCTTGTACACAAAGTGTTCAAAGCAAAACGTGTCGTCATGCTGGAATAAGAATCCTGTCCCCAACTGAACGTATTGGCCCTTATGGACAAAACAAATGGATCAATTTGAGCCATGCGTAATAACCAAACAAAAAGTTTGACCCGTACAGATGGTGAGATCATATATGAACGTGGAAAAGAGAAGACCATCAATTAATTTTTAATTCGTCTTTAGCCAGAAAGTTGCAGTTCCAATGTAAAGAGGGATAAGAGTTTGGCGTCACTCAATTTTGTTTTGTTTATGAAATTCGCCGTCGTACACGGGCACCAATAAGTTACTACATACCCAGTTAGTCAACTCTTCATCCATTCAATTTCCGCCAAAAACCCTACAAGTAGTACAAAACGTACGAGTCTTATAATATAACATTGATTTATTTATTTCCATAGTCGTCGAGACAGTGATTATCCTTCCAAGTAGTATTTGCCTACAAATAGAAACCTTTCCATCATTCCATACCCGCACAACCATTTCAGTCGCCACCTTCTATGATCCTCGTGTAGCTTTGGCTCAGTAGAATCACACACCCTCCTGCAAAAAAAAAAAAAAAGAAAGTCCATTTTCAATGGATTTTAACACTTTGATACGAATCCTTCTCTCTTTCTTCTTCTTAACTCACCGTGTCCAAAACTCAGTCCGAGGAGAGCCCGAAGTTCCTTGTTACTTCATCTTTGGAGACTCACTTGCCGATGCTGGCAACAACAACAACCTCCCAACACAGGCCAGATCGAATTACCCACCTTATGGAGTGGACTTTCCCAACGGACCCACAGGACGGTTCACAAATAACCGCACCATTCCGGATGCCATAGGTCTCCTTCTTTATCGCAAATTTTATATCACAAGCTTTGTGGTCCTGGATATTTAACCCTAGAGAAGTCCGTATATATATAATTTTGCACATGTACGTATACATGCTGGACGTGATCGAGTAATTGATAAGAGTTCTATGCTTGGACATGTGCAGGTCAATTTATGGGTTTCGTTGACTTCATTCCACCTTTTGCAAATTTAAACGGAAAGAATATACTGAAAGGAGTGAATTATGCATCAGCTATATCAGGAATCCGGGACGAAACAGGAATGCAAGCGGTATATGATCTTTGATATGTGTAAATTCATGTTTCCTGATCATGCATATATATATATTAATAGTGATAAATTCACTCCCAAGATTACCCTTTCATGAATTTTAGAAATACATTCCTACTATATTAATTGTAAAAAAATGTTTCAAATTTAAAATATATATGAACCCTAAATTTCGAATGAAATAAAAAACATCAAATAAAAAGATTTTTAAAATTCTAAAAACCTAAGAACTAATAAATCAACGCTAAAAGTTATGACTCATGAAACTCTAAAA
>CXYZ01013298.1:464358-488259 GCA_900006705.1 Sonneratia caseolaris | reverse complement strand
GCATGCATCTGGTAAAGCCTTGCCACTAAAGTTTCTTGTTCTTTTGACAGGGTGACCGAGTGAGCTTGAATGAGCAACTGAAGAATCACTATACTGTATTCTTGCGAAGCATTCAGATCTTAAAGAGCGAATCTGCAGCCAGACAGTACCTGGGGCGATGCATTTACGTAATTATAACAGGAAACAACGATTACATAAATAACTATTTCATGCCCCATATATATCCCACTAGGAGGTTGTACACTCCTCAGCAATACGCAGACGTGCTAGCGAGACAGTATTTTGGGCAACTCAAGGTAAGAACGTGAAAAGCAAACAAGCTTTCAAACGGTCAGTTTTCTAGAACGCCTTATATTTTGCATTACTGTTACTACAGCATACCATGATGTCTTTAAGCGGCTTTGGTGTGTTACACTTGATTTCTACGTGCTCTTTCTTTTCCCCCATATAGGGTCCCGTCTGGTAAGAGTCACCACAGTAGCACTGACGAATACCACTTTACTTTCTTGTTTGCCATTCGCTAAAAGCAAGTTTTATAGCTTACCTTTCAATTGTATGGGCCTTATAATTTGTATTTGTTTGCGTAATGTGTCAGCTTCTGTATTACCTTGGAGCAAGGAAGGTGGCTGTATTTGGCGTGGGACTGATAGGGCAATTGCCAGAAATGATAAGAAGATTCGGTGCAAACTCTTCTGCTGTGACAGCTGCGGCTCAACTCTTTAGCAATAAGTTGCTGCCCCTCGTCAATGACTTGAATAGCCGGTTATGCGGTGCCAGATTCACTTACATCAACACCACCGGAATCACAATCACTAGTGCTGCCTCGACTGGTATGTGATTTTCGGTGGAGGCACAGTTAGCAGAGTTTCTCTAACGATTGAAAATGCAACGACGGTGCAGTGCAAAATGTAGTGCATGTACAGACAGGGATTGACATTCTCTGCAGAACAAAAGAAAATAACGGATGGCATGAAAAGTTCCCGGTAAAATGTAACGAAAAATATGCCTTGATAGGAGGTCTGGAACAATTTGAAGCTAGATATTGTGGTTGCAGTGATGATGATTTTTCTAATGGTTTAGAGACTCTATGTTAGGTCTGATTGTTAACATCTAGATTTACTGACCCCATGCATATGTATTCTGTCAGCTCTCTTGAATACCCAGGATAGCTGCTGCCCATTGGTACCAGATGTTGGTACCTGCATCCCTGGTAGCACTCCTTGCCCCGACCGATCACAGTATGCATTCTTCGATGGATTCCATCCAACAGACGTGGTGAACGAAGCCTTTGCAGGAAGAGCATACAATGAGCAGTTACCGTTAGATGCTTCTCCTTATGACATCCACCAACTAGTGCAACTCCAGTAAGGAGCTATTATATATGTTACAGGCAGTGGAATATGCCCCTAAATAAGCCATCAAGTTTAGAGCTGTTACTTAATATACAGTTCTCAATAAGATGATATTTACATAAACTTTTAATACTCCTAAATCCATTGATGCAGTTGATTTACTTGGCCTTCTGCTCTACAATGATTAGTACGAGAATTTTTGCTATTTCACTGGGTCGGTTCGATGAACTCTGTCTATTGGTTGATGGTTAAGTGGATATCCAAACATTGACGGCAAAAAAGAAATGATAGAAGAGAATACGTACTCAAATCCAATTGAGGCAGATTATCTTCGCAATCGTTATTATTTCTCCTCGGATTTTTTGAACGGTTGAATTTCACATCAGGGATCCTAGATCCACTTGATCTCTCTGGTTGATGAATATCCAACAGAAAATATCGCATGCACATTCTGGTCTTTTTCTTCGCACTTATCTGATGAACTCTGCAATATGCACTTCCCGGGGTGGTGAGTGAATCCAATGCTGGAATTGCACACAAAGAGAGATATTGCCTTCTGATGATACTTCTCTCTATGGCATTAGCCATCTCGTGCTAGTCGAATAACTTTAAGGGTTCTATCATATCAAGTATCAGAATAAGCGGAGAGAATAACTTATCAAAAACTTTACATGCTATATTTATTGTATTTGGACTGAGAGGATGTTGAGAGTTTTCCTGTCTAAGAGAATAGAGAATTTTGTAATTCAGGACAAGATCATTTTGATGGTTAGGCTCAAGCTAGTTTCTAACCCCAAGATTAGATGTAAACTAGGTTCAAGCGTGCTTGCCCCAGTTCTCCATCTGGAGGGACTCTTGTGTAACATTGTATATAAGTTTGATCAAGTAAAGAAATTACCATTCATCAAAAAACTAAAAACCTTATCAAAACTGCCCAAGAAGAAGAATCTCGTCCGAGAAAATGGAGTGGATAACAGTTCGTGTGAGGGGAGAATTGGCCAGTTAAAGTTATCATACGCTGAGTAAAATTGATTTTTTTTTTATAATATGTGACATTTCTAAATTAATGGCACTAGAAGAATCATAATTTGCTTCAACGGTTCCCTCCAAATCGTTTCATGAAAACGGATTTCATTTGGAACAAACTGAACATTGCCAGAAGATCAGGATGTTTCCCAGCTTAGGGTTGGTATATACCTATTGTTACCGATTAATACTCGCAACGTTAGTTATGTCATATATCCATATCCACCGAATGTAGGTTAGGTATGTAATTAATGCACAGACAATTTTGCACAATTTCTAAATTATTTATATGTATGATACATCAAACCAAGAAGTGCTTTTACGTGTAACATACGTTGATGTACAAGGATGGATTTAGGGGGTCATGAGGGGGCAATTGAACTCAAGAAAACCTATGAAGCATGATGTAAATTTTAATTTGCCAGTCTTTTACTAAGTTATCTCAATTTTACTTTCATCTAATCAGATCATATGCCTTTATATTAAATTTCGCCCGTCTTCTACATGAGTTGTGAATAAGTCCCTGCTGATGTGTGCTACTGAACTATTTAACTAACTATAAATGAAACTGGTCCTGGCAAATACAAAGCGCATTGACCTTTATCCAATTCTTAAATTGCAAAAAAAGGAAAGGCTTTCATTTCATAATTTTATATTTCTCAAAGAAGAAAGGTCGAGAGAACGGCTAAGTTAAGATGAGAGAACCATTAGCATCTTGTACCACACAATATCTTTTCTTATGGAAACTAAAAAGATAAAAAATAAATAAAATCTATAATGGTTATAATTGATCATTATCATTTTTTGAAAAATTAGATATATATATATATATTACGTGGGATTTGAAAACGTAGTTTGCAAGGATTTCTTTTTAATTTTTCATTATAATTTCTTTAATTATATTAGTATATCACCTAATACTAAAAAATTTAACACATTCAAACCAATCTAGATTTAAAAAATGCATGTCAATTCAAACATCACATTTAAATATGTGATATTAACTAAATGAAAGACTGATAAATAGCCTTGAATGAAAGCTATTGCTTAATAAAATAAATGGTCCTGTCCACTAGTTAGGGTTAATTAGGGTGGGTTGTTCCCTCCATAGTTGACCTCACCTGTTTCACCTTTTTTTTTTCTAAATATATATATTTTACAATGTTAATATTAGAAATTTATTTTAGTTTCTTCCTCCTTACAATTAAAAAAAAACAAATTAATTTTCTACGGTGGCCACATTCTTTTTTTATTGGGTTGACCATCGAACATGCCCAAGTAGATCAACCGTATTCAGCATCCACCATTAATTTCAAAATCCTTTAATGGCCCCAGAACAAAATCTCTAGACATTTTTCCATTCTCAACAATAAGTCCAGTGCCTTACACGATCAAATTGCATTCGAATATATATATATATATATATATATATATATATAAACATATGCATATACCACTGTTACTCCCATCTTGTTAATCGTGAGGTTTGATCAGAAGAACAAAATGAAACATTTCAAGTAAACAACCCTCAAGGACGTTGTCTGATTCTGAAAAGTAGTCACTGTCGTAGTTGTTCAGAAACTTACCAAAGAAAGAAAGAATACATGCCAATTAAAAAATAAAATTGGGAACAAAAAAAGAGAGAATTTAAGGCGTCAGTCTATGCTGTATTAGTTATGCATCAGTTGTATCGGGGATTCGAGATGAAACCGGGATGCAACAGGTGTGTGAATTTTTGCATAAGTTTATCACATCTCGTGATCAAAGATATGCCTAATCGTGGAGCATGATTAGAAAAAGAAAATTAGATTTAAACACTCCATGAAATTACAATCCTGAAAGCTGTTTGATTATGAAAGTTCTCCAGATTTGTAATTGTTCTGAGACTAACCTATAGAAGAATAAACGCCTGCCAATTCAACAATAAACTGATAAAGACGAGAAGAAATTGACGATCGATCCATAGGTATTGTCTTTTTAATCAGTTGATAACTATGAGAATTTAGGTTTGGAAGATACTGATCAACGAGAGATATTTGTGAGCATACTATTCCCGTCTTCCTACCACTTATAATTAAGCCTATCGATATCCCATGTAATGGGGGAAAAAATTGTTTGGAGAAGGTGTCATTTTATCCTTCTTTGTAATTAGATATTAGAATCAATATACCATGTATTCGGTAAAGCTCCTAGCCTTTAATTTCTCCCTTTTCTTTTGACAGGGTAACCGAGTAAGCTTGAATAAGCAGCTAAGGAATCACTACACTATATTCTTACAAATCATTCGGATCTTGAGGAGCGAATTTGCAGCAAGACAGCATCTGGGGCGATGCATATACGTAGTCGTAATGGGAAGCAATGACTACATAAATAACTATTTCATGCCCGACACATTCCCCACTAGTAGGTTGTACACTCCTCAGCGATATGCAGAAGCACTTGCGACCCAGTATTCTGGACAACTCAAGGTGAGAACATATGAAACACAGATAAAATTATTTTCAACCAGTAATTTTTTTTGGTTCAATCCGGTATTTTTGCAATTTTTATACCACTTTATGTCGTAATTCGTATTTGTTTGGGTAAATGTGTCAGCTTCTATATTCGTATGGAGCGAGAAAGGTGGCTGCATTTGGCGTGGGGCTGATAGGTCAAACGCCAGAAATGATGAGAAGATTTGGGGCTAACTCTTCTGAGGTGTCCGCTGCAGCTCAACTGTTTAGCAATCGGTTGCTGCCCCTCGTCAATGACTTGAATAACCCGGTGCCAGATTCACTTACATTAACACCACCAGAATCACAATTACAAGCACTGCATCATTAGGTACGTGATTGATTTTCATGGGAGGCGCGGCAGAGATTCTCTTAAGATTGAAGATGCAACGAAGATTTTTACCGGAGAAAAAAAATGCGACAATAACATTATGTAACATATAGATAATCATCTTCTCACCTACGAACTGGGATCCAGAACAAAAGAAAATAACAGAGGGCAAAGAGATAGTATCGAAAATAAGTCTGTGATCAGATATGTCTGGAAAGGTGAACGAGAGATTGTTGTCGCAGTGATGATGATTTTTCTACGGATTTAAGGTCTAAGTTAAGTTTGTGGTATATCTCAAATGACTTTGGTGGCATGTTATTGCATTTGACGTTCCTCCTCGATTGCACCCAATGCCTTTTTAGTTACCATTATCAACATCAGTTTGTGACTCCCGTAAATATGATGAATGAAAGTTACTGCTATCATATATATAATTTAGTAATATTGTGCTTTTATTTTGCCAGGTCTCTTGAATACCAAGGATAGCTGCTGCCCATTAGTACAGAATCTTGGTTCCTGCGTTCCTGGTAGCACTCCCTGCACCGACCGATCATGGTATGCATTCTTTGATGGATTCCATCCCATGGGACGTGGTGAACGTAGGCATCGCTGGAAGAGCCTACAAGGAGCAGTTACCATCAGATGCTTCTCCTTATGACATCCAGTAACTTGTGCAGCTCCAGTAGGGAGTTATCAGTGGAATATGCCCCTAAATAAAGAAGTCACTGTATAACGGAGAAGAATAAGCCGCGAGAGACAAGAATAATTGCTATCAATTGTAGTTCAACGTCGGAGATATTATCTAACATACTGTTTTCAATAAGATGATACTTGTATGAACTTTTATACTTCTAAAATCCACTGATATTGCAGTAGTAATTGAGTCTGCAGCAAAAGAGTGCCTGGAGTGTCACAATAGGATTTTGAAACCATAACTTATTCGTTGAGACACTAATCCCGGAAGGACCAATTTGAGGATGAGCAATTAGCATATGGATTCGCCTCCTTCTTCCCCTATACTGTCAATGGAGCCCCTATTTTTAGTTTTTGTTTCTTCGGGGTGTTACAACAAGCCAAGCTCACACTAAAAATGATTTTATAATTTCCTGAAAATCGAACGACTTCTGAAAAATTCATTTCCCGTGGCTTTTGACAGTTCAGTGCGGATTCTTCTTTCTTTTATTTTTTCTTTTTCTTGATTCAGTTTACCCAGAACTTTGCTCAAGGAAAGCCGCAGGTTCCTCGTTACTTCCATCTCTGGAGACTCGCTTGCCGATTCTGGCAACAACAGCAACGTCCGAACTCTAGCCAAATCGAATTACCGACCTCACGGAATGGACATTGTTGATGGACCCACTGGTACGGTTCACAAATAAACGAACCATCCCAGATATCATGATAGTTCTCCTTCTACTGCAAAATTTATATCACAAGCTCTATGGTTTTGGATATTAAACCCTAGGGAAGTCAGTAAATTTGCACATGTACGTATATATGCTGGACTGGACGTGATCAAATAATTGATAGAATTCTCAGCTTGGATATGGCGGGTTTCAATGACTTCATTCCACCTTTCTCAAATATAAAGAGAAAAAAACATACTGAAAGGAGTGAATTATGCATAATATATCGGGTGTTCGGGACGAAACAGACCCGCAAGAGGTATGTAACTTTTGATATATCTGTAAATTCAGGCTTCGTGATCAAATATATATGCCAATAATGACTACTCGTGAAGCATGCTAAAAAAAGAGAAAAGAAAATGAAAAATGGAAAGTATATAATAATCATCGACGGTTATTCTGAACATATATACGCATATTGAAGAATGAACGTGCCACTACAATATATATATATATATATATATAAATGGTGCATATTGACAAAACTCGTTGTCATATTCTTGGCGCTCTAGTTGACCTTTAACTATGGAAAATTTTATTCATAAATTTGCACATTAATTAATATGTGGGTAAATAATGAGAATTTTAAGTTTGTAATATAAATAGATAGACGAGTATACCATTCACCTGATAAAGCCTTGCCACTAAATTTCTTGTCCTTTTGACGGGCGGTGATAGAGCAAGCTCGAATGAGCAACTAAGGAATCACCGCACACTATAAATTTCACACTTGTTTCATTCGAATTTATGTGAGGTTATATTATCCATAATGTTGACTCCATTATAAATAGTTTTATACTAAAATTGATGGAATGAGCATTCACTTAAAAAAAATCTGTAAATATTGATCGTCATTTCATTACTTAGACCGATTCCATGTCCATCCCATTACTTCCTACCAATCATGACATTTTATCAGTAGCACCCGAATCGCATTTACAGGTGCTACGTCATCAGGTACGTGATTTTTCATCGGAGGCACAGCAGAGTTTCCCTTGAGATTGAATGTGCAAAGAAATTTTCTCCTGAGAAACAATTACAAAGAAAATGCGACAATGACGTTACCCGTGTTGGTAATCATCTCCTCTCCCAATTAGGCTCCCTACTACTCTCTGCCGAGGATGAGATTATTGGAAAATCGGAGGCCCTGTTTGTCACTGTTCATCTATCACCGTCTCAAGGGCTCGCTGGCAGTCAGCTCCGTCAAGCCCAGAACCGCTGAATCTCTATAGTCGATGAAAATAATGAAAAATATTTCATGCAATACGTGCTGTTTAATCCATCTCTTTGCGTTTTTCTTTTGTTCGGCCAAACTTCTCTTCGCATTTACTTCACGAACTCCACCGTCTGCGTTTTCCGGAGTTGACGGTATAACCGAATAAGATTTTCTTGTACACAAAGTGTTCAAAGCAAAACGTGTCGTCATGCTGGAATAAGAATCCTGTCCCCAACTGAACGTATTGGCCCTTATGGACAAAACAAATGGATCAATTTGAGCCATGCGTAATAACCAAACAAAAAGTTTGACCCGTACAGATGGTGAGATCATATATGAACGTGGAAAAGAGAAGACCATCAATTAATTTTTAATTCGTCTTTAGCCAGAAAGTTGCAGTTCCAATGTAAAGAGGGATAAGAGTTTGGCGTCACTCAATTTTGTTTTGTTTATGAAATTCGCCGTCGTACACGGGCACCAATAAGTTACTACATACCCAGTTAGTCAACTCTTCATCCATTCAATTTCCGCCAAAAACCCTACAAGTAGTACAAAACGTACGAGTCTTATAATATAACATTGATTTATTTATTTCCATAGTCGTCGAGACAGTGATTATCCTTCCAAGTAGTATTTGCCTACAAATAGAAACCTTTCCATCATTCCATACCCGCACAACCATTTCAGTCGCCACCTTCTATGATCCTCGTGTAGCTTTGGCTCAGTAGAATCACACCCCCTCCTGCAAAAAAAAAAAAGAAGTCCATTTTCAATGGATTTTAACACTTTGATACGAATCCTTCTTTCTTTCTTCTTCTTAACTCACCGTGTCCAAAACTCAGTCCGAGGAGAGCCCGAAGTTCCTTGTTACTTCATCTTTGGTGACTCATTTGCCGATGCTGGCAACAACAACAACCTCCCAACACAGGCCAGATCGAATTACCCACCTTATGGAGTGGACTTTCCCAACGGACCCACAGGACGGTTCACAAATAACCGCACCATTCCGGATGCCATAGGTCTCCTTCTTTATCGCAAATTTTATATCACAAGCTTTGTGGTCCTGGATATTTAACCCTAGAGAAGTCCGTATATATATAATTTTGCACATGTACGTATACATGCTGGACGTGATCGAGTAATTGATAAGAGTTCTATGCTTGGACATGTGCAGGTCAATTTATGGGTTTCGTTGACTTCATTCCACCTTTTGCAAATTTAAACGGAAAGAATATACTGAAAGGAGTGAATTATGCATCAGCTATATCAGGAATCCGGGACGAAACAGGAATGCAAGCGGTATATGATCTTTGATATGTGTAAATTCATGTTTCCTGATCATGCATATATATATATTAATAGTGATAAATTCACTCCCAAGATTACCCTTTCATGAATTTTAGAAATACATTCCTACTATATTAATTGTAAAAAAATGTTTCAAATTTAAAATATATATGAACCCTAAATTTCGAATGAAATAAAAAACATCAAATAAAAAGATTTTTAAAATTCTAAAAACCTAAGAACTAATAAATCAACGCTAAAAGTTATGACTCATGAAACTCTAAAATCATTAAACCTTGAAAAATTGTAATCCTTAAAATCTAAAAGAAAACATAAATGTTCATAAAAAAGTTCAAAAAATTTTACTTTTTCTCTATGATTATCTCAATATTTATACTTAGTAATAGAGAGTTAAGCTATGTATATACATTATTTTCAAAATTATATAAAGGGAAAATCAGGTATTAAAAATTAATATTAGTATATTAATAGTCACTTAATGAAATATAGTAACTAATAATTACTTATCATATGTTCTAAGTGTATAGAATAGAAAAATGCATCTACGGAAGATAATATAACTATCAATTCCAAAACAAATGTTAGTGATTGGTTTTAGCCAATTTTATCCTTCAACCAGAACTTGGATTCACCTCTTATAAATTGATATAAACTTAGATTAATTAGTTAAAACTCATTGGATGTATGCTTGCAGAATATACATAGTCTACTTTCTATTAAACTAGTATAACGCAAGATTAGTTGTCGTCACATTAAAAAAGATACAAATTTTCCATGTGGTCATTTTTTGCCGATGCACTCTATAGAGCAAGAATTGGTGTTAATTACCCAAAAAAATAGAAAAATAAACCATGTTAATGGTCTTTTTGTCAAAAAACAATTCAGGTTGGCGGTCATTCTTTCATATTCTTTATTAACCACTGCTTCTTAAATTGTGAACCTTTATGATGGAAAACCCTTTTTTTTTCAGTTATAACCATCTCATGTATAAAAATCATAAAATCTAATCTAAATTTGGGTCATGTTGGCCTCTAAAAGGGGTACATGCTGGCTCTTTCAGCATGAATTTCATGCATTTATTCACAAAAATTTGAATATGATATTTTATTTAAAGAAAAAAGATGTCAAAACATTTTAATCGATAGAAAATGATTTCAAACTTTATGCAGTTGACATATCATATTGTAATTATGAGAAGTTTTAGTTTGGAATAAATAGATTCACGAATATATCATGCATGCATCTGGTAAAGCCTTGCCACTAAAGTTTCTTGTTCTTTTGACAGGGTGACCGAGTGAGCTTGAATGAGCAACTGAAGAATCACTATACTGTATTCTTGCGAAGCATTCAGATCTTAAAGAGCGAATCTGCAGCCAGACAGTACCTGGGGCGATGCATTTACGTAATTATAACAGGAAACAACGATTACATAAATAACTATTTCATGCCCGATATATATCCCACTAGTAGGTTGTACACTCCTCAGCAATACGCAGACGTGCTAGCGAGACAGTACTGTGGACAACTCCAGGTAAGAACGTGAAAAGCAAACAAGCTTTCAAACGGTCAGTTTTCTAGAACGCCTTATATTTTGCATTACTGTTACTACAGCATACCATGATGTCTTTAAGCGGCTTAGGTGTGTTACACTTGATTTCTACGTGCTCTTTCTTTTTCCCCATATAGGGTCCGTCTGATAAGAGTTACCACATGTAGCACTGACGAATACCACTTTACTTTCTTGTTTGCCATTCTCTAAAAGCAATTTTTATAGCTATTACCTTTAAATTATATGGGCCTTATAATTTGTATTTGTTTGCGTAATGTGTCAGCTTCTGTATTCCCTTGGAGCAAGGAAGGTGGCTGTATTTGGCGTGGGACTGATAGGGCAAACGCCAGAAATGATGAGACGATTCGGTGCAAACTCATCTGCCGTGACAGCTGCGGCTCAACTCTTTAGCAATAAGTTGCTGCCCCTCGTCAATGCCTTGAATAGCCGGTTATCCGGTGCCAGATTCACTTACATCAACACCACCGGAATCACAATCACTGGTGCTGCCTCAACTGGTACGTGATTTTCGGTGGAGGCACAGTTAACAGAGTATCTCTAACGATTGAAAATGCAACGACGGTGCAGTGCAAAATGTAGTGCATGTACAGACAGGGATTGACATTCTCTGCAGAACAAAAGAAAATAACGGATGGAATGAAACGTTCCCGGTAAAATGTAACGAAAAATATGCCTTGATAGGAGGTCTGGAACAATTTGAAGCTAGATATTGTGGTTGCAGTGATGATGATTTTTCTAATGGTTTAGAGACTCTATGTTAGGTCTGATTGTTAACATCAAGATTTACTGACCCCATGCATATGTATTCTGTCAGCTCTCTTGAATACCCAGGATAGCTGCTGCCCATTGGTACCAGATGTTGGTACCTGCATCCCTGGTAGCACTCCTTGCCCCGACCGATCACAGTATGCATTCTTCGATGGATTCCATCCAACAGACGTGGTGAACGAAGCCTTTGCAGGAAGAGCATACAATGAGCAGTNAGCCTTTGCAGGAAGAGCATACAATGAGCAGTTACCGTTAGATGCTTCTCCTTATGACATCCACCAACTAGTGCAACTCCAGTAAGGAGCTATTATATATGTTACAGGCAGTGGAATATGCCCCTAAATAAGCCATCAAGTTTAGAGCTGTTACTTAATATACAGTTCTCAATAAGATGATATTTACATAAACTTTTAATACTCCTAAATCCATTGATGCAGTTGATTTACTTGGCCTTCTGCTCTACAATGATTAGTACAAGAATTTTTGCTATTTCACTGGGTCGGTTCGATGAACTCTGTCTATTGGTTGATGGTTAAGTGGATATCCAAACATTGACGGCAAAAAAGAAATGATAGAAGAGAATACGTACTCAAATCCAATTGAGGCAGATTATCTTCGCAATCGTTATTATTTCTCCTCGGATTTTTTGAACGGTTGAATTTCACATCAGGGATCCTAGATCCACTTGATCTCTCTGGTTGATGAATATCCAACAGAAAATATCGCATGCACATTCTGGTCTTTGTCTTCGCACTTATCTGATGAACTCTGCAATATGCACTTCCCGGGGTGGTGGGTGAATCCAATGCTGGAATTGCATACAAAGAGAGATATTGCCTTCTGATGATACTTCTCTCTATGGCATTAGCCATCTCGTGCTAGTCGAATAACTTTAAGGGTTCTATCATATCAAGTATCAGAATAAGCGGAGAGAATAACTTATCAAAAACTTTACATGCTATATTTATTGTATTTGGACTGAGAGGATGTTGAGAGTTTTCCTGTCTAAGAGAATAGAGAATTTTGTAATTCAGGACAAGATCATTTTGATGGTTAGGCTCAAGCTAGTTTCTAACCCCAAGATTAGATGTAAACTAGGTTCAAGCGTGCTTGCCCCAGTTCTCCATCTGGAGGGACTCTTGTGTAACATTGTATATAAGTTTGATCAAGTAAAGAAATTACCATTCATCAAAAAACTAAAAACCTTATCAAAACTGTCCAAGAAGAAGAAACTCGTCCGAGAAAATGGAGTGGATAACAGTTCGTGTGAGGGGAGAATTGGCCAGTTAAAGTTATCTGAGTAAAATTGATTTTTTTTTTATAATATGTGACATTTCTAAATTAATGGCACTAGAAGAATCATAATTTGCTTCAACGGTTCCCTCCAAATCGTTTCATGAAAACGGATTTCATTTGGAACAAACTGAACATTGCCAGAAGATCAGGATGTTTCCCAATTAATACTCGCAACGTTAGTTATGTCATTTATCCATATCCACCGAATGTAGGTTAGGTATGAAATTAATGCACAGACAATTTTGCACAATTTCTAAATTATTTATATGTATGATACATTCAACCAAGAAGTACTTTTACGTGTAACATACGTTGATGTACAAGGATGGATTTAGGGGGTCATGAGGGGGCAATTGAACTCAAGAAAACCTATGAAGCATGATGTAAATTTTAATTTGCCAGTCTTTTACTAAGTTATCTCAATTTTACTTTCATCTAATCAGATCATATGCCTTTATATTAAATTTCGCCCGTCTTCTACATGAGTTGTGAATAAGTCCCTGCTGATGTGTGCTACTGAACTATTTAACTAACTATAAATGAAACTGGTCCTGGCAAATACAAAGCGCATTGACCTTTATCCAATTCTTAAATTGCAAAAAAAGGAGAGGCTTTCATTTCATAATTTTATATTTCTCAAAGAAGAAAGGTCGAGAGAACGGCTAAGTTAAGATGAGAGAACCATTAGCATCTTGTACCACACAATATCTTTTCTTATGGAAACTAAAAAGATAAAAAATAAATAAAATCTATAATGGTTATAATTGATCATTATCATTTTTTGAAAAATTGGATATATATATATATATATATATATTACGTGGGATTTGAAAACGTAGTTTGCAAGGATTTCTTTTTAATTTTTCATTATAATTTCTTTAATTATATTAGTATATCACCTAATACTAAAAAATTTAACACATTCAAACCAATCTAGATTTAAAAAATGCATGTCAATTCAAACATCACATTTAAATATGTGATATTAACTAAATGAAAGACTGATAAATAGCCTTGAATGAAAGCTATTGCTTAATAAAAGAAATGGTCCTGTCCACTAGTTAGGGTTAATTAGGGTGGGTTGTTCCCTCCATAGTTGACCTCACCTATTTTCACTTTTTTTTTCTAAATAAATATGTATATATTTTACAATGTTAATATTAGAAATTTATTTTAGTTTCTTCCTCCTTGCAATTAAAAAAAACAAATTAATTTTCTCCGTGCTGCGGTGGCCACATTCTTTTTTTATTGGGTTGACCATCGAACATGTCCAAGTAGATCAACCGTATTCAGCATCTACCATTAATTTCGAAATCCTTTAATGGCGCCAGAACAAAATCTCTAGACATTTTTCCATTCTCCACAATATGCTCAGTGCCTTGCACGATCAGATTGCATTCAAATATGTCATCAAATGATGGTCTTGTTACTGTAATTTCGGATGTTGTGACATTCATGGAAATAGAAACACAATCAATTTGAAGAATAAATTTGATGTTTGTATTATTACTTTTCATAACTTAGTTTGAAGACCTGATTGGGCTCAAGAGATTACTCTAATATTATGTAATATTATGTGAAAGATGTTATTATGATTTTCTATGAAAATAAGAGATTTTAAAATAAGATTGCATTAACCAACTAGATTGATTCTTTATTATTTGACTGTATATTCTTGACTTAGTGTATCTGGAATTTTGTTTGGGGAGGACCCCCAAGTTCCCTGTTACTTCATCTTTCGGGACTCACACGCGGATCCTGGCGGCAGCAACAACAACAGTCTCCTAACGAAAGCCAGATCGACTTACCCTCCGTATGGGGTTGGACTTTCCCGGAGGCCCCTTGGGACTGTTCACAGATAACCGTACCACTCCGGATGCCTTATAAGGTCTCTACCTTTTTTGCAAATATATTTCGTTAGTCTTATTGTCTTGGGATGTTAACCTTAGATAAATTCGTATGTTTGCATACATATATACATACATATATATATATATGCTGGACGTACGTGATCAAAATAATTGAAAATGTTTTGGCTCTTGGATATGAGCAGGTCAGCTTGTGGGTTTCAATGACTTCGGTCCACCTTTCGCAGATCTGATGGGGAAAAACATACTGAAGGGAGTCAATTATGCATCAACTACGTCGGGGATTTCGTGATGAAACCGGAATGCAACAAGAAGGCAGTATTTGATATACATACTTCACATTACATGATCATATATATATAAACATATGCATATACCACTGTTACTCCCATCTTATTAATCGTGAGGCTTGATTAGAAGAACAAAATGAAACATTTCAAGTAAAGTAGAAAGTACACATGCCAATTAAAAAAAAATTGGGAACAAAAAAAGAGAGAATTTAAGGCGTCAGTCTATGCTGTATTAGTTATGGCCGTATTTCTGTGGAAGATAATAAAAGTATTTAATTGGCTTTAATTTTCCTTCTCGTTTGACAGGGAAACAGAGTAAACATGAATGAGCAGCTAAGGAATCACTTCACTATATTCTTACGAACCATTGGGATTCTGAAGAACGAATCTGCAGCCAGCCCGACAGCACCTAGGACAATGCACATACGTCGTTATATATGACAGGAAGCAACGATTGCATAGACAGCTATTTCATTTCATACCTAACATATATCCCACTAGTAGGTTGTACACTCCTCAGCATGCAGTACGCCGATGTGCTTGTGAGGCAGTATTCCGAACAACTCCAGGTGAGAGAACAGGAAGCACAAATAAGTTTTAAATCTGTCAGTTATTTCCATGTACAATATGTTTTTCACATTGTTATAACTATTACTTTGGAAAATCTGTTTACGTGACTTAATTACATTACAATTCAGTTCTTCTTTCGTGTTTTCATCCACTTCTGGATCCATCTGGTGCTGAGTTAATGCATATATAGCTTCAACCGATCTTCCGCTTTCTTTCTTGGCAACGCTAAAAGCAATTTTTGTAACCATTGCCATTCATTCTTACATTGTATTCAACTTCGTGTATGTGTAGTATGCCAGCGTCTATGTTCCTATGGAGCAAGCACGGTGGCTGTGTTTGGTGTAGGGATTACAGGGCAAACGCCAGAGATGATGAGAATATTTGGGGATAACTCTTTCCATGGTGACTACTACAGCTGAACATTTGTTACCCCTTGTCACTAGCTTGAATAGCCAGCTACCCTGTGCCAAATTCACTTACATTAATACCACAGGAATCGAAATCACAAGGGCTGACTCAGTAGGTACATGCACGGGCAGTGTTTCTCTGATAAGATTGAAAATGCAACAAAGATTTTCTTTTTGATAATTGATATATTGCATTAATCAACTAATTAAGAGAGTACACATTGATATTACAAAGATAAAATATCATCAAGCTTCAGCGTCTAACATAGGTCTCAAATGAGATTGTTCTACTCTTGATTCTGGATGTAATATGGATCTTATATGTGATTTTAGCAAATTCATTATCAAACTTACTATAATATTGGTATTAAAAGCAATATCTCGGAAGATCCGATGATTCCGTTCTCTCCACACTACATAGGTAAAAGTGGTGAAGAGAAGCTTATAAACTATTGCAAGAGTGACATTTCCTTGCATGTGGCATTCAGCCCAGATAAGTTCAAAATACCAATCCCCAATGGGTCAATTTATCTGGATCCATACAAGTAAAGAATGTCATATATCACATGTAATGAGGCATGAGAAGAATAGGTGATCTTGAGATTCAATACTAGATACACAAAAATTACAAAGGGAAGAGGAGAGTGAGATTCATGTTTCCACCCGAGCTTTAGTGGAGAGTTTATCCAGTATAGCAAGCCACTAATGAAGGAAAATCTCAGAACATGTCTAGAGAATCATATCAATCTATATCATGAGACTCGTGGGTGCTTAGTTCTAATGGCCTCCCAAGGAGTGTTAATGCTGAATTTTGATGTTTGCTCCCAATAAAAAGTATCACGATCACCAATTGCAGCAAAGCTTTCTACTTGTTGCATAAAGGATATCATTGTAGGGTTTATACTGCATGGCTAGTACCATTTAAAATTTTTGTATATTGCTGATATTGTAACTTTTTCTGAGTTGGCAAGGAATGATAGTGGACCATTAGGCAAAATAGTATAAAGAGGCCCATTTGCAGACCACTTGTCATACCAAAAGGATATGGATTGCCCTGACCCAACTCGACATGATATGAATGGAAAAACAATGTCACGATATTTTAACAGCTTTCTCCAATTCCAAGAGCAAGACGAGGGTATTCTAATATACCAAATAGATCGATATGAATACCCAGGGTAACTGCTGTCCTTTGGTACAGAATCTTGGTACCTACATCCTGGATAGCACCCCTTGCCTTGACAGAACATGCTATGCATTCTTTGATGGATTTCGTCACATGTATGTTTTGAATGCTGGCTTTTCAAGAAGAGAATACAATGAGCGGCATCCATTGGATGCCTTATGACATATACCAACCTGTGCATCTCCCCTGAGGAATGATCAGATGGTACTGCTGGAGTTGCGCCCCTGCATAAGGAAGTTTAACTCTGCATGGAGAGGAATAAGCCATGAGAGACAGTGAATAAGCTATCAATTATGGTTCATATGGCTTTCTACACTTGTAAATAGATATCATATACAGTTTTCCAGTAAGATGATATGTATTTGATGAGTTATCATAGAGCTCCTTTGCTAGATATGGATTGCAGTTGAGAGACAGTGAATAAGCTATCAATTTATTTTTGATGTATAATACCAGATTGCCAGAAAACCATGTGAACTCCATGTAATCCAAACTCGAGTTAATGTTAAATTTGGACCGATATATGGGTTGCTTCAAACAACTTATGTCTAGTTCCACTTTTGCTCATTCTTAGTCCACTGAATGGTTCATTTTCCACGCCTTCAGAATACTAATTAACCTTTTCTTTCACCTATTTTCTCTCAACAACTTACCGCTACATATACTCTATCCTACTCTCTCTTTGGGTTCAGTGCGCTCAGTTCATAGTGATCTTGATACTAGAAGCATCTCTCAATCAAAATGTGCGTTCACCAAAAGCTGGCCCTAGTTCTCTCATCTTTCTTCTTGATCTCGATCACCCAAAAGTACGCCTATGGAGCTCCCAGTGCACCAGTTACTTCATCTTGGGAGACTCTCTTTGTGATGCTGGAAACAATGACCTCGTCACAATCACGAAATCCAATTTTCCACCCTATGGGGTAGACTTCCCTTTGGGGGCGACCGGACGTTTCACCAATGGCTGCACTCTGGCTGACATTCTAAGTATGCTTTTATCTCCATATGCCTGTCTGGAATGAGGTTCGGTCATGAATCTAAAAGAGCTTGGTATTTAGAATCGATACATGAGAAGTGTTGCTCAGTTGAAGCACTCATTCGAACAAACTATGTTTTTGTTGCGTATACATTCTAATCATGAATCGTTACTAAATTATTGATTAAAAAAATCAAAACGCTATGCTTATCTGATCGGTTTCTTTGCTCAGCTAAACTTATTGGGCTCGACCAATTTATTCCACTATTCTGAAAGGCTTAAGGCAGAGAGCTTCTCAGGGGAGTGAATTATGCATCAGCTGGATCTGGGATTCTAAAGGACGCTGCTAGATTACAGGTCATAGTCAGTTCCTTGCAAACTGCATGGACGATTTTGAACACACAATATAAAATCTTGATATGTGAAGGCATGGATATCTACATCCAGAGATTTAAGATAGCTAGTTTTCATTGGTAGAAGCGTGAAACTTGTTATGATGTATAAGACTTGACCAAATGTGTCTTTTCCGATGCATGTTTTCATAGAATGGGGAGCCTAATCTTGGATTGTGATAAAACAGGGATAAAGAATATGGCTGGCCGAGCAGGTGTGGAAACATGCCGAGATGGTAGAGTGCATCAAAGTGCTCGTTGGAAAGAACGATTCGGCATCCAGCCACCTGAGTCAATGCATATACACGGTTGCAATTGGCACTAGTGACTACATCAATAATTACTACTTGGCCGCAGAGAATCCTGTCAGTCAGATCTTTACTCCCGACCAATTTGCCGACCTGCTTGTCAGGGATTTAAGGGCAAACCTTGAGGTAAGCAGCCAATAATACGTCTGAATATATAGCTACCCACAATACAACTTCTTTGAGGTTTTCTTCCATTCTAGAATGATATTAGACAGAACGTACGTGGGCCGATTTTACAAATAAGATTAAACACTACCGTGTTTGGACACGGCTAGGTGTAGGTCTAGCTGAAAGTTTGAAACTTCTAATTGAGCATCCATCTTCTTGGTGGCATGTCTCCAGATTCTACACTCGTATGGGGCTCATGAAATAGTTGTCACTGGATTGTTCGGCATCTCTTGTACACCACACATGGTGGAGAAGTTGGGAGGGAAACCCATGCTCTGAGAAGGTCTACAGTGAAGTCTAATTATTCAATGACAGGCTCCCGCTGATGGTGAAGGAGTTGAAACAAAAGCTTAGCAAATCTGAGCTCACCTTCCTCCATGTGTCTTCACTGTTCGATGCAGTTCACGAGAAAGGTAAATATTAGATTGATGTTAAACGTCGTTTGTCAAGTTTTGGGTTGAGCTCCTCTTCTTGCTTTCTCAGGTTCACTGAATTCCAAGGAAACTTGTTGCAAGGCCAGTAGGATAACTGGCACTCGTCGTCCATATGGCAATGCATGCGAGAACAGGTCGGAATTCCCCTTCTTCGACGCATTACATCTGGCGAACAGATCGGAATTCCCTACACCTCCAAACAACTCATGGCGCCACGACAACTTGTGATCAAGAAGTAAAGTAGTTCTTCTCGTCAGACATGGGCGGCAGCCAACTTCGTCCCATCGGGCATCTAGGGATCGGCCTCAAGCTCCGAGGATGATAAGACTCTTAGGTTCGATACAAGGAGATTGATTGTGTTTGGATAATGCTAGCTGCAGCTGAGGGAAGAGAGGCCGGGCCGTAAGAGTGCCACAGAGGTGGAATTTTATTTAGTTTTGAGAATAGGAAAATGTTCAGCAATTCATATAGCTGTGCAGAGTCGTATAACAATAGTATTTCTTTCTGCGGATTTACCTTTAGATATATATATATATATATATATTTTAGCACGGGGCATCAATTATCCAGAAATATGTGGACCTTAACTAATAATCTAAGTTTAATACAAATATGTCCGTTACGGATACAATAAAGCCCAGCTGCAATGTCCTGCTGCCCAAGACGAATGAGCATAAGATTAGGTCCGAAATACAGGCAGTAGGAAGCAGGAGAGATTATTAGCTTTAATCATACTACGTTGTTTTGCATAGGAAAGCACCAATACGATTACAGTGACTGTGTTTATTATGATATGATGCGCACGTCAATAATCGTCGGTAGGATCACTGTATAAGAATTATTCTTATTGATTCTTATTTTTGTGAAATTACTGTATTAAAAGATTTTTCGGTCTTTTTTGCTCGATAGGTACGGAGATGCGTCCAAAGCCGACCTTTCCAGCATCCCAGGTGACGGACCAAATATAAATTTAAGACTGCCTTGAAGATCGCACTTCAAGATCGACAGGAAAAATGGCAAAAAGGCTTGATTATAATAATAACAATTCACCATTCGTGCCAGAGCAGGTTGCCCCACGACCTTATCTTTGGTAAGACTTCTTTCTATCATTTCAACTGCTCAAGCACGCACGACATTGTTTAAACTTAATCCACACATCTTTTGGCTCGAGTGCTCGTAAACTGGCGCACTATGCTCGCACTAATCATATCCGCCAAAGAGATGAGATATCATCATTCAATGAACGATTGCCGCTGATGCTGATGATGAATCCACATATTGGTGGTGTTACTTTTGAGTATTTTGTTTCGATTCGTCTCTTTTCAACTGTAAGTGCTGCAATCAATTTGCTCAAATATTTATTTATTCATTTATTTTTTTGGGTAGAATCTATTCAAATGCGTCAGCCATTTTAATTTGTTCTAGAAACTGATGAGATGAATGCCTTAATAAATGTATACTCCTCCACTAAAGCACACATCAGCATGCCTGTCTTCTTCTTCTTCTTCTTCTTCTTCTTCTTCTTCTTCTTCTTCTTCTTCTTTTTTGGGTTGGTTACAAAGAAATTCCACGAGTAATGAGCAATAATAGGATGATAAAGTAAAAATAAAAATAAAAGTAAAAAAGCACTCAATTTCAATTTTACCAAAATTGAATTTAGAATATCTCAATTATCATTAATTAATTAA
This sequence comes from Sonneratia caseolaris, assembly GCA_900006705.1. NCBI lineage: Eukaryota > Viridiplantae > Streptophyta > Magnoliopsida > Myrtales > Lythraceae > Sonneratia > Sonneratia caseolaris. The sequence goes on along the minus strand of CXYZ01013298.1, from coordinate 467,213 downwards.
TGTTGTATTTGGGAGGAATGGAATGGAATGACAGCCGTAGAGTCAAATACAATTTAGTACAAAGTGAGTAGTAAATTTTTATGATAATTTTGAATAAGTGAAGGAATGGAGTTAATATAAATGTGATAAGAGTGATATAATGAATATCCAGGGATTTTTTTTTTTTATGAAGAAAAGCTTGTGTTATCAATTTAAGTATAAAATTTTCCTAATGACATGATGAACATGTTAATCATTAATAATATAATAACCACATAAAAACATATAATGGCATAGTACAAAAAAACCGATTCCATTCCATTCCGCTCATTCCTCCTAAGAGTATTCACTACACTAAGACATACTTTCTCACACCCATCTCTTCCTCCATTCCTTATTTCAATGATTCGCTTTGCATGCGTCACACTTCCGGACGATTCCCTTGGTAAGCTCTGCGAAGAAGACAGAGACAGATTAATCAAAATTCTGATAGTGTCGTCCACTCATGTCTGTCTACAGCAAGAACGTACCGCTCATGCTTGTACCAGTGCGTTGCGCTTTCTCATTTAGCACTACGAAACAGTAAGCCCACTCGTTTATGCATATCGGCATTATTTCCATTATCTGTTGGGTTGGATTCTCTAATCAACCCAATGATTGCGTCTTTCGTTCGAATTTCGGCTCTGATATTGGAGAATCATGTTGGCAATATCCTCGGGTATTATTATACTGTGGTTGATTATGTGTCTGCTTATTATGTTGAGATAGTTAATTATTTGATATATAATAATATCACTCTTACCATAAAAGATCAAAATGGCCTAAAATTTGATTTCTACAAATTTATTTATTTATTTATTTTTAAGTCATCGTGCAAGTTTCTGTTTCTCAAGATGGGATGAAAACAGTGATAACTCTTACTCAGAGTTCATCTCTTCTCTCTCTCTCTCTCTCTCTCTTTATCTTTAGATGAGATTAGGTTTAGGATGTTACAATAATACTTAAAGCCAAATCAATATTATCCGATCTTTTCATATGAGAATTGGTTTCCTGCCGAAAATAGAGAATCGGGTTCACATCCACTTGAGGTTTACTTAATTAATTGTCTCGCACGGTAATACTAATGACATGTTCTGATGTCTAAAAGATATGGCTAAATTTGAATCTCCATACATGATCCAATCGGTCTAGATCTCCATCCAATGCTATAGGGTCCATGCGAATGCCATGGAAGTGAAAATCATGGTAAACTAGGGATGAATTGAGCACATTTATTATATGAATAAAATGAATTTCAAACAATTCTCAATTATCCAATTTAAAAAAAATCTCAGATAAATCCAAGAATGAACTTTTACATGGCTAAAAGGTTGCTACCCAGGCGGTGGACAGAATATGAACATAAACATAGCTTGAAAGAGTGTTATTTTAATCAAAGTGGCACAAAGTGCTTCGATTTTGGGAACAATATGGATTCCGAAAGAAATTCTGTGCTTACAATGGGATGCTCCATTAAGGGGAAAAAAAGGGTTACCATTTTCTTATGATTAAGACATGCACTACCCACCCAAAAAAATTTTAAAAAAATGTGTCATTCAATTAAAACCTTGTTGGAGAAAAGAAAAGAAATGCTATGACCACATATCTTTAGAGAAGGGAAAAAAAAAAAAAAAGAAAGGAAAAGAGGCAACCAATTCACCACTCTTACACGTATGCTCATCTAATTTCTAGTTTGGAATATGTTCTCCATTTTTTTTTTGTCACTAACATGTCCGTGTTGGTTAATCAAAAGAATTTGAACAGATTCATCAATCAAAAGAATTTGATCCTTTGTAACTTCCTGTTCTATCCTGTTATTTAGAAATATGTAAGGATATAAGAGAAAGAGATGAAGTAAAAAAAAAATCAATAAAAATTAAATTTAGGATTTTTTTCATCTCAGATTGAATATTGATCTTCCCAAATCCTCACCGTCCGTGTAAATCCCGTTTTCTTTCAATGTTGATAATTTCTATAGAGGAGTCTTGGACAAATTTAAAGTGACACTTGTCCACTTTTGGTTGTCCGCTCACTTTAATGGTAAGGCGGTGAGAGTGCATGGCACGTTAGTTGAGCACTACAAGTGTATAGTGCAGAGATCTTTTCCAGAGTGACCCCATCAATCAACAATTACGTACCTCCTCCCCAACATTGATAGTGTTCATGCTTCTTCAGTCATACTCCACCAGTGACTGCTGACCAATCTGAGGCGAAGTAGGGTTAGGTTTGGTAAAAGGCTCCCCATTTTCAACATTTTATATAGGACTCATGAGACGTTTCCATTGAGTATAATTGATCTGAACAATACCGGTGCAAACTGTACTGTACCTGTAAAAAAGGAGAAGACAATCAACTAGCTAGAAACTCTTGCAGCATAGACTGGGGGAAAAAGAAAAACCCTTGATGTTTATCATACCCTATCTTCCTTACAAAGTGTTTTAGGTGTTGTATTACCTCTAGTTTACCTTTATCTCAGTTTTAAGCTAAAGAAATGATGATTCACAATTAAAATTGTGTCTATTTTGATAATTTATGGTTTAACTTTTCCATAGTGTTGAGTTAGGATTCCACTAATGTTCCTTTTTTCCCTTTCCGGAGCACTCAAATCAGAGACCATGCCTAAGCTTGGTAAGCGGCCCCCTAACACCCCCCCTCAACGCCAACTTGATTTCGGTACCTAGCCAATGGTAAGCCTAAGCCTAAGCCTAAACCCGAAAAGGAATAAGCTCTCTCCTAGCAAGCCCGGGCATAAAGCAAAGTGATTACGTGGTAACAGTATTTACCTTATTTTCTCCTCTCAAATCTCATATCTATATCTATATATATATATATATATA